>JAMPIV010006109.1:0-234119 GCA_024509875.1 Oreohelix idahoensis | reverse complement strand
TGGGAAACTTTGGAACTAACAAGTAAACCCGCATATTTAAATACAAGACTGGAAGCTTAAGGGACCAGGACTTTAAATACCAAGACTGGAAACCTAAGGAATATGATCACCCGTCATAAGAGAAACTTTCCCAGACCATGTGTTTCGCAGACTCACCCGTCATAAGAGGGATTCAAAATGTCCAGACCAAGTGATTCGAGAGCATATAACCTAAATTGCTCGTGTCCATTGTAACCTGTGCGAGGAGATTGTGTATTCCCAAAACTTTGAGGTAAGTATAACAATTATTTTACAAATGTGAATGTGACCTGTTTCTTGCTAAGTGGTTGTATATGAGGCAGGCAACCTCAACATATGAAACTAGTATATTCGTAAACCATTACAGCAAACGCTGATGATTTCTTCAGGCTAGTCGTGCGGAAAACCGACAGCAGAGGTGACCTTAGACTCCGAATGGAGCAGTGATGACTGATGATTACATCACACTTGCCTAAAGTGTATAATATTTTGTGAGATATATGCACTTTGTTAATTGTAACTCATGCAACTCATTATTCGCGCCGTCCAGACACATTTTCCCAGTTTAATACCCGGAAGAATATTAGTGATTTTTAATCATCTTCCCTGAGCTACACTGTGTACTCGGGAATTTAATTCTTCTGAGAGATAAAAATTGGTGGGTGGACAGCAAGAATGCGCCTGTTAATTGGCAGCCCACAAATGTACTTAACAGAGGCATTTGTTTTTCTATTTTGTCTAAAACTTTCGTGGAACGAAGCTAGTCGTGAGTGAAACGCAGGGAATCAACACCAACCGCCTAAATTTGGACAAGTTGTGTAGAGTAGAGCCCTCACCACCGAAGAACTGACAAAAATCGGCTGCAAGACACCCTTATATCAGTTAAGTGCTTATAAAAAGGCACCAGCAACCGGACATAATTTTTTGAGCTATATTCCTCACCCTAAATCTCCGTGAAAAGAAAATTTAATTCCAATATAAAATTCACCAGCATTTCATTTATTTTAAACTGTTAATAGTAATTGATTATTAAATTTGTTACCTGTTGTTTTAAAACTAAACAATAGTTGTTGATTCAGTTAAAATATGTATGAAAGCAAACGCATGAGCCAGAATATTTAATAAATATACATTTAGACATATATATTTACCTCTAAACAGAATAATAATAATAATAATAAATTCTTTAAGCACCAAACACGGCGCATAAGGCAGAAACCAGTGCTCTCCAGGTTGTTCGTTGTGACGCCACTCCTCTTAGCTCTTGCACATTATTTAGGCCCAACGTTCTTCTTTCTCTTATTATTGTTCTTCTGAGTGTTTCTTTTGGTCTTCCTTTTTTCCTCTTACCCTCAGGAACCCAAGTGAGCGCCTGTAGTGGTATTCTGTTGTTTTGCATTCGTAGGACATGACCGATATATGACCATCGTCTTTTCCTTATATAGTCGGAGACATATTTCTGCCTAGAGAGTCTTCTCTTATTTGTCGATTAGTCTTGAATTCTTTCCAACTGATGTTCATGAGTTTTCTAAGACATTTGTTCTCGAATGTATTCAGCTTGTTCTCCAATGATTTTGTTATTTTCCAACTCTCACAGCCGTATGTTAACACTGAGATAACATTTGAATTAAACAGACGAAGCTTGGTATGTATATTCAATGATCGTAATTTCCAAATGTTAGATAATCTATTGAAGGCGCTAGCTGCCAAAGCAATTCTAGTATGAATTTCTCTTGTTGTGTCACCATCCTGAGTCATTTTACTGCCTAAATAATTGAAACTTTCAACTTTCTGTAGTTTTTCCCCGTTCAAGATGATATCAAAGGTCTCGTTAGAAAAGTTCATAGCTTTGGTTTTAGAGGCATTTATTTGGAGACCTATTTTAACCGAGAGATGACACAAATTATTTATTGCATCTTGGGATTGTCTTGGTGTTGAACTTAAGAATGCTACATCATCTGCGAAATCCAGGTCCCCCAGGAATTTTCCATTTGTCCATTTTATACCTAATTGTTCATTGTGGGTATAGTTTCTCATAACCCAATCAATAGCTATTCCAAAAAGTAGTGGTGACATAATACAGCCTTGTTTCACCCCTGTTTCTACTGTAAACCATTCTGTATTCCCTTTATTTGTTCTAACACAACATCTTGCATTGTCATATAGCGCTTTGATTATATTCACATATTTTGTTGGAAAACCATAGATTGTAAGTATCTTCCACAATGATGGGCGGTGTAGACTATCAAAGGCTTTTGAAAATCGACGAAGGTGATAATAAGTGGCGATTGCCTTTCCACTGATTCTTCTATAATTGTTCTTAGTGTGAATATTTGATCAATACATGATCGTTTCGGCCTGAAACCCGCTTGTTCTTCACTGATCTTTTCGTCAGCATGCAATTTAAGTCTTTCTAACATCATGCAACATAATAATTTTCCAGGTACTGATAATAGAGATATACCACGCCAGTTATTACAGTCTGATAGATCACCTTTCTTCGGTAACTTTACAATAATACTGTCTTTCCATTATTGTGGTGGTTGTTCTTCTCTCCATACTTCATTTATAATATCTAAAATTCTCAAGAGGTTGTTGTCATTAACTGCTTTAATCATTTCCCCTGAAATTTCGTCAACTCCAGCAGCTTTAAATTTTTTAAATCTTTTAACGGCTTGTTTGATCTCGTCCAGCGTGAATTCATCGCAAGTTATTGGCAAGGTGGTTGTGGGTGTTTCATTATTAAAATCAGGTGTTACTGTTGGTGGTGGTCTGTTTAGCACCTCCATGAAGTGCTCAGCCCATCTCTTCATTTGTTCTTTTTCTGTTGGTATTGAATTCCCTAATTTACCTTTAACAGGTGTTTCCATAGCAGTAGGCTGGTGACATAGTTGTTTTGTAATTTGATAAAGGCACCTACTATTACCAGTTCTTGCAGCATTTTCAGCTTCTACGGCCAGTTCCCTGATGAAATGTCTTTTATCTCTTCGAGTTTTTGTCTTCACTTCTTTATTTAACAAGTTATAAGTTAGTTTGCAAGATTCAACTGCATTATGTGTACTTGCCGCTAGTAGTTTAAGTTCTGCTGTTTTCCTTTCTTGTATTTTATCCCAAGTATCTTCTCTCATCCATTTTTTCTTTTTATGTACTAGGTATCCGGTGGTCGCTACTGCTGCTTCTGTCATTGCTGTTCTCAGTTGTTCCCATTTAGTATCGATTGTCTTGGTGGTGATATCGTTGTCAATTTTGCCTAAAGCATCGAAATAGTTGTTCATTTTGACATTATATTCCTCCTTTATATCATTTGATTGCAGTATGTGTACATCTATTCTTCTATTTTTATTCTGTTGGTATAACTTCTTCAGTTTAATTCTCAGTTTAGCTATGCAGAGGTTATGATCACTTCCGATCTCTGCACCTCTGTATGCTCTGACGTCTTGAACTGATGAGCGAAATTTTGCGCTTATGCAGAAGTGATCTATCTGGTTCTTAGTTCTGCCATCAGGTGAATTCCATGTTATCTTGTGGATATTCTTATGTGGAAAGATGGTTTCTGCCACAATGAGGTTTGATATTTCACAAAGTTCTAGAAGTCTTTCACCATTTTGATTCATACAGCCTATGCCATGAGTACCGAGATATCTTTGTACTCCATCGTTGTTGTCACCTACTTTGGCGTTAAAATCGCCCATGACTGCTATTATGTCATGCTTGGGTATTGTGTTGATGGTACTTAGAAGTGCTTCATAGAAGTCATCTTTTGTGGTATCAAGAGCGTCGTTAGTTGGTGCATAACATTGTACAATTGAGAGCTTGAAAAATCGTGTCTGAAATCTAGCTAATATTAGCCTCTCATTGATAGGTACCCAGCTGATAAGCGATGCTGCTGCTTTCTGTGTCATTATACCATTATAAGAGGAATTTCGCTGGCTTTACACCAGTTGGGGGCTTGTACGGGCTAGAATCATTGCATAATCCTTCACAAAAGGCGACGGATCAGATATAAGCTAACAATTGTTCAGCCCAATGCAACATTGGTCTTGACTTCTGAAAATATCTAGTGAATACTCCCTGAGGATAGAAGCGTCTTTACCCTTCTATCTACAACTCTGCCAAGAGTAATCTTGTGCGAAGGTAAACACCTTTGACGACCCAGTTTACTCTTGAGTTTTGGCCATTGTTGGACAACTACTGCAAAGCAGAGGAGGCAATCCGTGACAGGAAAATCACTCGCCGCCATAACTGAATCAAACACAGAAGTCAGAGTTCACCACCCTAGAGTCTGTGCCATCCAACGGTGTGTGCAGCCTGTCAAAGCTTTTAGAAACCCTGTGTGTATTCTGGATTGAGAGTAAGAGTGATCTAAGTATAAATATTTATATACTATTAATTGTGCGCAGTTGAAATGTGGATATATAGAAGAATGGGGTGTATCTCATGGAAAGAGATGAAAACAAATAAGGAGGTCCTAGAAAATCTAGGTATGAAAAGAGAACTAGTGAGGGAGATCAAAGTTCGGCAGCTAAAATACTTTGGCCACATAAAAAGGCATAACACCTTGCAGAAGACCATAACAGAAGGGAGAGTTGAAGGCAAACGTGCAAGGGGAAGACAGCGTTATAAGTGGGAAGATAACATCAAGAGATGGACGGGAAAGAGTCTATCAAAGTGCACCACCAAGACAAGAGACATAAGACACTGGAGATCCATTACAGCCAACCTTCGTTGTGGAGATGGCAACTGATTATGATGATGATAGCTTGTATATATATACTGTTACGGTATATGTTATTAACGCCGTCTGCTAAAGGTTAGCAGACGTGCAATTGTAAAGGTTAAGACATTTAATATATTGCGATAGATGTTTCAATTATTGAACGCTCCATACACGATCGATTATGACGTGTCTAGCGTTGTTTGGGTCACAATTGGTAACTAGGAGACGCTACCCTTTGTTACTTTGACCGTCAAGCTGAATAGCTGCGTTTTTCTAGCCTTCCAAATTAATGGCATGATATAGCCATTTATATGTGTATTTATGCAGGACCAGGGTCAGTCCTAGAACTCTACGAGAGAGGAAACTTATGGAGGTTAGTGATTAACTAAATCCTTGGAAGGAGAAAGATAATCGTCTACTTTATACGAAGTAATTAGACTCACAGTCTCACTGTCGGCAGGTAGCCATTCTATCTGCGCGTGCATATAGCTGTGATGTTCTGACGACAATTACTGCATTGTATCCTTAAACGGACATTGACACGTAAAACAGCAGTCTACGCTATTGATTGATTGATGCATGTACCTCATGTGTGAATTGAACTGTTTATGTATGTGTGTAATCCATATTAAATTGTGAAGGACTCGAACCGGAGGCATTATTCGTTGAATCACGTTACACCATTCAACCTTATGAATTACGTATTTTATGTCAAGTTGCTGAGTTAATAAGATGAACAGTTGTTTACATCTTGATGCCAAGTTCAGGCATTACGACAAACCGAAGGTGAGGTTCACCCCATTCGCGTAAGAACATTAGCACGATCAGAATTCAGGCAACACAAACAGTAACCCCACACGAAAGTCCTTCAACAAAACTGGTGGCCAGTGTGGGGATCGACAGAAGAGAAAAAAATTTTTTCTGTGTTCCACACGCCTCCACGATATTTACGTTTGAATGAAAATCACATGACCATTACGAAGCTGACGTGACGCACGTGATCATGAATAGCAACATGACGTCACTGTTGCATTGTCGCCGTGAAGAAGACATCTTTTCAACGCCTTTCTAGTTCGCTTCAAATTTATCAAGATGCACAAGATGGACTACCGTTGCCTGCCCATCAGGAGCAGACAGTCAAAGGCACAGGCCTAGCCGTCGACGACAACGAGCATCAAGTGAAGCAGCAAATAAAGATAAGTTTAGCTCAATAACTATTGTCGTTAACGTGACAGTGCTAACTGAGTCCATGCCTTCTGCCTACATAGGCATGTTTTTACCTATGTTTAATGTACTTTTTGTTGTTTTAAGGTGTTGTTAACTAGTGGGCGGTAGGGAGGATGAACCGAAATTAGATTCTGTGGCTCTCACGATGCCTGAATTGATTTCGGTCGTTTCTTAGGGCAGTTAAACGATCGCACTTTTTGGGAGCTCCATCGAAGATTCTGCCGAATGGACTGCCTGTCCAAATCTGCTGTCGTTTGACGATTGTGTTAGCTGTACCGTTCCGTAGATAACTGGTGTATTTTATTTGTACTAAGTTCACATTTTTATTCAGTTTTGTATCATGTTCGTTAACTATTTCGTCCAGTCTACTCTTACTATCATTTATTTGATGATTGTTAAATGTTCGTCCGTTATGAGTCCTGTGATGTCATCATTTTTTGCAGTCATTTTTTTTGTGTACTTTGCATATTCAGTTGACCTCAGGTCAATCTTTGACCCTTCGTTTTCCGTGTGACACTTCCGCTTGTTTTATTTAGTTCATAAATTCATTTTTAATTGTGAAAATGTCTTGTTTGCGTCTTGACATCGTTTGTACCCTTTAGTTGCATCATTGTTATGTTTGTACTCATGATATATATTAAATACTACATTAATAATATGACATTATATTCAATAATACACTTGTAATTTAATTTAATTAATTTTTTTTTCTGACATTTAAGGTTAATATGGGACATTGCATAATTATGCAGTGATAGTCCAAGAAATTAGCACTACAATTTATAAGAGATGCCTAGGGCATAATAATAATAATAATAATAATATAATATATATATATTGACCAAATAAAATAATCTTATAGTCTACCTTTGAGGTGACAGACCCATTGTATATTATTTAATATACTTTTCTGGTACTAAGAGAGTGACTTAGTACATTGAACAATATAATTACTAGGAATCATACCCAACATTATTGGATATTAAGATTAATTGTGTGATGTAATTACATTATAGTTAACAGATATCATAACTATTTATGATATAGTTAGTACTTAGATACAATATTGTTACAAAATATTGTCTATTAGTTGAACTTAGACATAAGAGTTCAGTACTATTGTGATTATTTATATTGAATATTCCTAAGTTGAGTAAGTATAATAATTACTCTGAAGCTACTATTGACTATTTTAATCAGTAATTATCAATAATTACTTACAGATAAAAGTCAAAATGCTTACTATAGACCATTTCGTTAAAATTGGTAAAGAATATGGTTATAAATCCCAAGAACTTCGTCAGTTTGCTGAGGCAGAACTGGAAAAACATAAAGCAGAAATGGAGGAACAAAAGGCTGCATTAAAGAAAGAGGAAGCAGAACGTGAGATGAAGCAAATTGCCAAGGAAAATAGATTAAGAGAAATTGCTCAACAGGAAGAAGAGAATAAATTGAAACGAGAGGAAATTATTTTACAACAAGAAATGGAATTGGCGCGTATTAAATTGGAGACAGCAAGATTACAAGCACAAAGTGCTGATGCAAACCAGAATAATAACGCACAAAATGGATCGTCATCCAGCCAAACTAAACATTTCTACAACTTTAAATTACCCACTTTCAACTTAAACGTGGACGACCTTTCATCGTTCCTGTCACGTTTTGAACAGACTTGCAAAACAAATCATTTGCCCGAAGAGTCATGGGTACTCAAGTTAAATGAATTCTTGGTTGGAGAACCATTGACGGCTTCTCAAAATGCTGACCCATCAATAGCAAATAACTACGGTGCTATTAAGTCCTTGCTTTTACGAAGGTTTCACCTGGACGAGGAACACTGTAGGTTGAAATTTAAGGGAATTTTACCTGAATCTCCAACAGATTTTGCAGGATTCATTGCGAACATACGCAATACATTTAATAGATGGGTTGAACTGGCAGAAGTCAACAAATCGTACGACAAATTAGTTGATTTGCTACTACGGGATAAGGTATTATCTTCGGTTAGCCAGCCATGCTTTGCATATTTGCAGGAGCGTAAACCAGGTACTATTGACGAGTTGGAAAAAATTTCTTTAAACTACTGTTCGGCACATCCGAATGCAACCATTTCTAACTCCTCATTAAGAGAACCTCTACCTGTGGCGTCTAATATGGCCTACAATCATAATAACAAACAAAGACATCACAGTGTAGACAGAAGTAGGTTCCAAAGAAATCACAATGTTAACTTTCAGAAGGGACATAATAATGATTTCAACAATAAAAATGAGTTCAACAGAGGTAGATCACGAGATAGAAATTATTCACCTCAAACAAACTACCACAATAGTCAACATAACACTAATTATAATCGATCACATACCCCGAAAAATAACAATAACTGGAATGGTAATAATCATGGCTCGAGACATCGAGATAATAGTTACTATAGAGGACGACGAGATAATTCTAACAATTATACTCGGAATCGATCTCATTCTCGGGGATCATCTCATTACAACCATAATACAGGGGCGGCAGTTACAAATAATACTACCCCTATAGCTCAGGTCCCACTTGACAATAATACAACACAGTCTTCTGCTGCATGTTTTGCTATTAATTATAATGTGGCAAATAGTTGCCAACAATGCAATCTTATTTTTCAGAAGGCGAAAGAAACAGTGCTTAACTGCGGACATATTACACCAGAGGTAGGTCTTGCAGTCAACGATGGAACAGGCTTACTAATTTTTAACAGGGGAATCGTTAATGGATCCGTCGTCTCAGTGCTGAGAGATTCAGGATCCACGACGATTGGTGTACGTCAGTCGCTGGTACATCCTAGCTGTGCGACAGGAGAATACGTCCGCTGCATGACATTTGGTGGAACTATTGAGTTTTACCCCACAGCTATTGTTCATATTAGAACACCCTTTTTCACAGGGAATGTAAAAGTATGTATGCTAAAAAAGCCTATTGCTGATCTGATGGTTGGTCGTATACACGGCAGTAAAGATTGTACTCCAGATGAGATCATAGAATGGGAGAAACATAACCTATGCACTGGAAACGCCGTGACGACTAGAGCGCAGACTCAACTCATGGAGAAAGTTGGTGATAATAAAATGGATGTAGACAACCAAGAGGAATTTGTAGTCAATTCACCTATTGACAGGGAAACATTTGCAACCAAACAAAAAGAGGATAAATCTTTAAAAAAAATTTTTAAGCTGGTTGATAAAGTTGACAATCTATCCTCAGGTAATAATAACAAACATTGGTTTGTTATTAAAAATGACCTATTGATTAGATGTTTTAATGACAAATCACAAATGAAACAACAAGTTATGGTCCCGTATACTTTTAGACGGTACATTCTTCAACATGCGCATGACTCACAGTGTGCTGGACATATGGGATATACTCGAACACGATCTCGAGTACTGTCTTCATTCTTTTGGCCAGGAGTGTCAAGAGATATTTCGCAGTATGTACGTTCCTGTACTACATGCCAAGAAGTGAAAGCACGTGGAGCTTTTCACACGGCGCCTATTCAGGCTTGCGATATCTCAGTAAGACCGTTTGACAAGATGGCCATAGATATTATTGGTCCATTGCTACCATCGGCCAGAGGACATAGATTCGTCCTTACGTGCATTGATTTGTGCACACGATGGCCAGAAGCTATCCCATTAAAGACCACCACTACCACAGATGTAGCTGATGCACTACATCTCATCTTTTCTAGAATAGGGTTTCCTAGAAAACTTTTATCAGACCATGGGTCACAGTTCATATCTGACACCATGAAGGAAGTCATGAAAACCTGGAACATTGATAGGAATTTAAGTAGTATTTATCATCCTATGAGTAATGGTGCAGTTGAAAGACTTAACCGTACACTTAAACAACTACTACATAAGGTTACTGTTAAGCACCCTCATGACTGGGACAGAGCACTCCCAGCTGTTCTATTTGCTTATCGGGAGGTACCGCATGAACAAACTGGCTTCTCTCCCTTTGAATTAGTTTTTGGTGCTCCCCCAAGAGGTCCTATGGGACTAATAAAAGACTTATTAATTGACGCGGAGATGACTCAGGACACTCAGTCATCTTACGAGTATGTGATTAATCTTCGGAAGAACATTATTGAGTCTTGCCAGTTGGCAACAGCTTCTTCTGAGGCTGCAAAAGCTAAGGCTCGATCTCTACAAAATAGGTCTCGACGATTACGCCAATTATTCCCAGGCGATGAGGCTTATGTGTTACTTCCTCACAACAACAATAAATTATTGATATCTTGGAATGGTCCTTACAAAGTCATTGATAAAATTTCCGACGTTGATTACGTCTTAGATATCAAGGGACACAAAAAGATATTTCATATTAACATGCTCAAGCAATTTCATACACGTCCTGAACACTTACAGTCAATTTTTCATGAACTAGATGACAACACAGTATCTACTTGTTATTATTCTAACTTATCCGTCATCCAGGAAGAAGAATCTTCTTTTCCTGAGGTACAGTTACCGTTACCGGTACCAGTAGTTCAACCTACTGAATCTTGGCGGGATGTAACCATCTCTTCAACGGTTACACCGCAACAGCGTCTACAGATTGCTAATCTCTTACAATCTTATCCAGATGTGTTGACCGACGTCCCGGGTCGCACATCGGCTATCAGTCATGACATTACTCTCAATGACGATACACCTATTCGTGTACATCCCTATTCGGTTCCTTTACATTTCCTTGCTAAAACTACTAAGGAACTTGAACAGATGTTGTCTCTGGGAATCATTGAGACTAGTAATTCGCCATTCTCTTCTCCATTAGTGATTGTCCGGAAGAAGGACAATAACATCAGACTATGTGTTGACTATAGAAAATTAAATGCTAAGACTATAGTTGACAGCGAACCACATCCACTTATCGACGACTTACTGCCACGTCTATCCAACGCAACTATATTTAGTAAGATAGACTTAACTAAAGGTTATTGGCAGATACCACTGACCGAAAAGGCTAAGTACTACACCGCATTTTCCACTCCACAAGGTCTATACCAGTGGAATGTGATGCCTTTTGGGCTTGTTAATGCGCCAGCTACCTTCATTCGCCTGATGCGACAAATTTTATCAGGTAGATTAGACGTTATTACGTATATTGACGACATATGCTTGTTTAGTTCGTCGTTTGAGGAACATGTTTCGGGACTTAGATATGTTTTCGACACTCTAAGGAATTATCATCTAACTGCTAAACCTACAAAGGTGCAGATCGCGTGTAATGAGATAACCTTTTTGGGACATATCATTGGAGCGGGATATATCCGAACGTTACCTAGTACGGTCTCCAAAATTCTAAACATAGCAGTTCCTCAGACGAAGAAACAGGTCAGGAGTTTGTTAGGACTTGTTCAATATTACAGTAGATTCATACCAAACTTGTCATCCATCACGGCTGTATTGTCTTCATTGTTAAAAAAAAGACATGCCGGTGAAGGTGACATGGACTGGTATATGCAATGAAACTTTCAACAAAATTATAAATTTGTTTTCGCATGAACCAATTTTAAGACTTCCCGATGCTTCCAAAAGATTTTTCTTACGAACAGATGCTAGTAACTACGGCATCGGTGCATGCCTGCTCCAGAACCATGATGGCGTTCTACATCCTACATTATATATTTCAAGAAAGCTAAAGCCGGCAGAAACAAAGTATTCCACAGTGGACAAGGAACTTTTGTCAGTTATATGGGCAATCACAAAACTGGAAAAGTTCTTGCTTGGTGCTCCATTCACCATTCAGACTGACCAGCGTGCTGTAGCATCTTTGCGTAGATCAAACCACAAAAGTCCAAAACTCGCCAGATACGCGATCATCCTGCAGCCATTTGAATTCTCCATTGAACATATTCCTGGCACTGAAAACATTGTGGCGGATGCGTTGTCACGTAATCCTATTGACGACGAATAATCAACATTGACATTCCTAAACTACGTCAATCATCACTACATTGGATAGAACGAAGTATCAACTATAAGGGAACTAACCTTGACTTCAATTTAATAATTATAAACACTATATGCATCACAGAATTGAACTAAAGACAATCAAGGTATACATATTGACATTGAAACTTCGTCTAACGTCCATACACAATATATGAATATTCGTTCAACAATCATGGAACAATATCTGACGACAAGTCGAACTTATTATCCTATGTGCACTTAATTCTTGGATCCTAGGATAATTGACATTTCTGTCCGACGTAAATGCTTCAACACTTTGTCTAAAAGAATTCATCAGGATCAGGACTACGGATGGATCATCATATCCTATACTAATTAATTAGTTAACTTAACTTCTTAATTGAATTAATATCAATAAAATGAAATGTGAGAAAAAAATGAAATGAAAAAAACAAAAAAAAGAGAACGAAATATAAAAAGAAGAAATTATGAAAAGAGAAAATAAATCTCACACAAGTATTAGATTAATATTTTTTTAAATGTACCTATACGTTATTTAGTTAGTTAAATTATATAGTTATTATTCACTAACACTTAACACACACAATTAAGTTAAACTTATATTCGAATTTCTTTCTATTTCTTCTCACTTATTTGTCTTTTCTTCTCTCATAACACCGTGTTACATTAGAATCTTAATAATTTAACTCTTAGTTTAATTAATTAATTTAATTTTAATTAGTCAAATTAATTCCTATATGACATACTAATACGACAGACCTTACTTTAATTTAATTCTATCATTCACTATTGACATTACACATTTTATTTAGTTGATATAATAATATGCATAATATTGATATATAATATGATTAATGTTAGATGACTATGACAAATAGTTAGTTGACATGACCGCCACACGGTTCTACTCAGAACATCGTCGGCCATATGTCACAATTGTGTTAAATTTTTTGAAAAATTGTTAAGTCGGATAGATCTTGAAAAAAAATCTATCGATTTTTTTTCCCCGGTGTACAGGGAATTGTTACGTTATATGTTATTAACGCCGTCTGCTAAAGGTTAGCAGACGTGCAATTGTAAAGGTTAAGACATTTAATATATTGCGATAGATGTTTCAATTATTGAACGCTCCATACACGATCGATTATGACGTGTCTAGCGTTGTTTGGGTCACAGTTGGTAACTAGGAGACGCTACCCTTTGTTACTTTGACCGTCAAGCTGAATAGCTGCGTTTTTTCTAGCCTTCCAAATTAATGGCATGATATAGCCATTTATATGTGTATTTATGCAGGACCAGGGTCAGTCCTAGAACTCTACGAGAGAGGAAACTTATGGAGGTTAGTGATTAACTAAATCCTTGGAAGGAGAAAGATAATCGTCTACTTTATACGAAGTAATTAGACTCACAGTCTCACTGTCGGCAGGTAGCCATTCTATCTGCGCGTGCATATAGCTGTGATGTTCTGACGACAATTACTGCATTGTATCCTTAAACGGACATTGACACGTAAAACAGCAGTCTACGCTATTGATTGATTGATGCATGTACCTCATGTGTGAATTGAACTGTTTATGTATGTGTGTAATCCATATTAAATTGTGAAGGACTCGAACCGGAGGCATTATTCGTTGAATCACGTTACACCATTCAACCTTATGAATTACGTATTTTATGTCAAGTTGCTGAGTTAATAAGATGAACAGTTGTTTACATCTTGATGCCAAGTTCAGGCATTACGACAAACCGAAGGTGAGGTTCACCCCATTCGCGTAAGAACATTAGCACGATCAGAATTCAGGCAACACAACCAGTAACAACTCAACCGATGAAACAACGAAATGTGACAGCGAAGCAAACAACGAAATGTGACAGCGAAGCAAACAACGAAATGTGACAGCGAAGCAAACAACGAAATGTGACAGCGAAGCAAACAACGAAATGTGACAGCGAAGCAAACAAAGACTAACCAAGTTACCTATTAACACACCAAGCAATAAAACAAAAGGAAATAATTAATGCATAAGGGGTAGATTACAGGCTATCGTCAGGGGTAGATTACAGGCTATCGTCAGGGGTAGATTACAGGCTATCGTCAGGGGTAGATTACAGGCTATCGTCAGGGGTAGATTGGAGGCTATCGTCAGGGGTAGATTACAGGCTATCGTCAGGGGTAGATTACAGGCTATCGTCAGGGGTAGATTACAGGCTATCGTCAGGGGTAGATTACAGGCTATCGTCAGGGGTAGATTACAGGCTATCGTCAGGGGTAGATTGCAGGCTATCGTCAGGGGTAGATTACAGGCTATCGTCAGGGGTAGATTACAGGCTATCGTCAGGGATAGATTACAGGCTATCGTCAGGGGTAGATTGGAGGCTATCGTCAGGGGTAGATTACAGGCTATCGTCAGGGGTAGATTACAGGCTATCGTCAGGGGTAGATTACAGGCTATCGTCAGGGGTATATTGCAGGCTATCGTCAGAGGTAGATTGGAAGCTATCGTCAGAAATAAAGTGTTCTTTATTCAAGCGATCTGTGGATATGGATATGGTGGATTGGATAAGGATAAGGAAGAGATACTGAGGACAATTAATGATCGCCTATTAGAGAATACCTCTACACCTCACGGTAGAAGGGGAACGACTAAGTAAGTAAGTAAGTAAGCTATTAGAGAATGAAACTGTGATCGATGAATCATCAAGGCTAAGATTGCTGGAATTTGGCATCAAAGACTAGCAGGGTTGAACATTTGACAGGATGCATCCGGCGTGTATACAAACCAGCGCGTAACAGGAACGATTAGCATTCATACCCTTCGACATTTGCTGAGGGAAACTGAGCACCTCTGGGTTTGTTCGGAGTGCAGTGATGTCAATTCTGATAATAAAATAACAACAATAACAATGTGTCAATGTCACAAGAGAAGAGTGACATGCTCATCTTGACTGCACATTTTTGGTTATGTTTTTATTCATTCAGTCTTTTGTAATTTTCTTTTTTCATGTGACGGAACTATATTAACTCTGTGTACGCAAGAAGCCTTATGGTATGCTAGGACATGTTACTTTATCCTCCCACGGGCCACCTTGAACATTCGTTTGGTTAAAATAAAATCTGAAATTATGAATTCACATAGCAGTATCGATATTTTTAGTACCAGTTCGCGTAATTTCTAATTTGCGTAAATTGAAATCCTGTAAATCACGATCACACTGTAAATATGACAATATTTCTCGTAATGTAAACAAAATGGACGCGAATAGGCTGAAGAATATGTTGGCATGTTGTAAGTCTGAAATGCTACAAATAAATTTCTTTCATTTCCTTTTTTTTTCGAATAAAATGTTGCCACATTTTGGTGACGCGCGTCCCGTTCATCCTCGACACAGGGTCCATCGATAATATTAGGGGGCATGTCCAAATAGAAAAGACCGTGTGTTCTGGTTATTCTCTTTTTGTAACCAGTTGTCGTAGATTTTCGATAGGAGAATTAAGACTAGGTTTGGTCCCTTCTGAATAGGTTTGAATAGGTGATAGACTCAGTGAGAGTTAGTGAAAGGTAATAGAATTTCCACACACGTGAGATGATAGATTTTGATATAGTGGCTGTCTCTGAAAGCGAAAAGAATTCTTCTCTCTCTCACCTATCTTCTACAACAGTTGTTACAGCGTCAGACAGACTACACCAATATACATATTACGTATATTTCTATCACTCACAGGCACGCACATACACGTGACGACAGGTAAACACACAGACGTGGGAAAACTATAACAATGATACATATATATCTAGAACGAGCTGACCAAACACTATTATTAAGTTCAAGAGCGATTTTAATATCAGGAAAAAATCGGCTCACAACATCAAAGAAAGTACATCAAGGAAAATACATATACACATAGTCATAAAAATTCAAGGAAATGTTGCAAGGATGATAGCACCGTTATAGTGTTAACTCTAGGTTTAGCCCGGCCCCGTTAAGAGAACAGATGATGGCGCCCGAGTCACAGATACATAGGGTTTGAGTCTAAGAGTTTTTCTTTGTTTTATCTCGTAATTATATGCACAGAGTTTGGAAAAAATCTGATTTAACCTAAGACAAAAACACAAGAACTCTAGCCTTAGCAACAAATTATGGAGATTGAAAAAAAAAATTAGGACAACAACAGGGTGTCAAAGATATAATAGTGAAAATATCCCTCAAACCAGCGTACACTCATTCATTCCGCCATGGCCTCTCATACTTGTACTCACGACTTTGCTCGCTGCCTCTTGGAACACACTGATTTTAGATTTTTCACACAGACTCAAAAAAATGCAGTCTTCTGCCAAGAAGTCCCCAGTTCCAAAAGACGTATTTAACTCGGAGTCTCCGGGAACGACTACTTGGGTGTGCAAATTTGTTCAAATGTCTGATTAAGTCACCTAACAATTATTCCAGGCGCGGGAGTTAGCAGAGCACAGTGTCAATAGCGTAGGTTTCTAGAAATGATGAATGTCAGGTCGGTGCCTTCCCTCAGTATAGGATTCACTTTAGTCACACCACAGATTTGTCCACAAAAAATATATATATCTAGTCGGGAAATGTTAGTTAATACTAGAAGTATTTCGCGCCACCAGGCAGAAAGATTACGTAGAGTTTTTTTCTAGAAGAAATTAAGATCTGGCTCCAAGGTCCAGTATTTATCATTACAGTCTTTGAAAACCCGTTATTGGGATATGGTATTTCTGGCTAACTCGGGTTGCATATGCACTGTTAGACCAATGGTACTTAAGAAACCCACGTGGTTCAAAATAAGGACTGTCTATTTCTTCACAAGTATGGAAACTACTACTAGGTGCTGGTAAAGTTAGGGTCACCCCAAAACTTTCACTGTGTGGAGGAAAAATAACACATATAATATAATAAACAGAATCTGTACTGGTTATAACTTACATTTAAACTTGCAAGCAGAGAGCTTTGCTTATCATTTAAACTTCCCGTGACGTAAGTTATATTTAAAAATCAGCAATCCTCATGAATTAGGAACACGTGCGTATTCCGTCACCATTCATGAGGCTCGATTCTAGAGTTTATACGTTAGTTTAGAAAAATACACTCGACTGAGTATTAGCGGTTAAATTAAATTCATAAATAGCTACAATTTCCGTTATAAGCTAGAAATTTTAATTTTATTCTGCTTTCCACTGAATGCTTCCCTAGAAAATATAATAGCCTACCACTTTATTTCTCTTCTGCGCTAAAGAAATAGATTAAAATGAATTAAGCGATTTAACACTGTAACACTCACAAAATCTATATATCTATCATATTAATTACCTCAACCACAGAATTACAGGTAGTCGCACAACTTAAGAATAAAATGCTGAAATATTTCTGGAAGTCTAGAAGTTCGACAAATTGCCGAAACAAACTGAGATCTTCGCTAACAGCTATTCTGTTTACGAGCAACCTATCTACTGTGAGTCTATGAGCGAGAATGAAATTAAAGTTTCAAACTTGGCCAATATCTTTAAAATCGGACACAGGATCCTAATCTTATTTCGCCAAGCGAAATAGTCTCCCCCTGTCCGTATAACACCTTCGTCCGCTTATCGCGTGACGTAACAGCCATCAGTGGCCGAGGGCTTGCATGAGTTGCAAATCTCAGACCACCGTCTGCAGTGCGGAGTGGATTTTCACGCTAAGCCGGGTTTTTCCTGACGAAAAACCTCATGCGTTTACTGAAATGCAGACTCTCTGTCTACTTTCCATGTCCCTCGGGTGAATTTTCACGCCCCAGGCCAGAGACCCTCAGCCGAATGTCTAGCGAATGCTGTAAATTCACGCCTATCGTCCGACCAGCGCGACTGACATGTACGCAATACCACCCAGGTGCGATTCTCAGTTTTAGAGAAAGGAAAAACAGGTAAAGTTTGCGAATTATATGAAAATAATATTCGCAAAACGAATGGATGAAAAATATACAGGAAAAAGGAAATACAGAGATAATAAAAGAGAGAATTCGGGTGAAAGAATAGGAAGAAGATGTAGGAAATTAAATGAATATAAACCCTACGTGACACCAGTAAAAGGCAAACATAAGGAAGTCTGACTTTAACACATTAACTACCGCGAGCCGGTTGGACCGGCTTTTGAAATCCTATCATTTGGACCGCGAGCCGCTCAGAGCGTCGATCTATGTTTAGTAATAAAACGATTGAAAAATGTACTGAAACACTTTCTGATCTAGTTCGAGATTTTAAGTTGCCACCGGAAAACAAATTCCCAAAGCATGGTTGTTGTAGAACACTGGAAAATTGATATTATGTTCATATTTTTCAGCGTTTGGGTTAGTTACCAAATCGTGTAAAACTGTTTACCGTGGCAACTAGTGATAGGACTACAACAAATGCTTGTACATCTCGTCTAACGGCTGAATAGGCTAGAAACTTGTTTCAACAATTGACTGATAGATCTAGCGACGAGGACAAGAGTGAAAACGGTGTGCACATTGATTGAAATAGTGATTTTGATAGAGATGGGGCGCAAGCAGTTATAATTGTGAAAATATTGCAAGTCTTCGGCCATCGTCTGGCCGTTAAATAGCAAAACCCTCTATTAGAGTTACAAATGGTGCTTATTGTAATAGTACATTCATTTATCTTTAAAATGACGTGTAATTCATAAAAATCTGTAAACAATTACAAAAACTACAGCTTACTTTGTGCAAACACCTACAATGAAAATAGGAAAAAAAATTAATTCGGCCACAGTGTGTTTTTCACACTGTAGTTAATGTGTTAAGTAAGATTAAAAAGCTACTGTCTGTACTAAATAACATTTATATACAATAGACAGCCACTTTGAGGGGGGGGGGGGGGCAGAACCAGCTAACGTAGTGTTTAAGAAAATTGTTCGATAGAATCGGTATCAAGGTCGCTGCCTGCATATAAGCACCTCTCAATGTAAACATTATCTATACCTGACACATTAGAAAACAACCATGGTGTTTTTAAAGGGAAGTCCTCGCCAAGCAACATAATACTCGTTTTTAAAGAGGGTTTTTTTTAAAGCGATGGCTTTGGCATGTTTTACGTTGAAAACTGGACAAGAAATAGCTGTGTACGTGTACACTACAATGTTTATTGAGAGTTGATAGTGTCACAACGTTTTACCCAATCAGAAAAATTTACCATACACAGCTGTTGTTTCTCTCTCTATAACATGTTCTAGGATGTTCCCGGTGAGGGTCGTTTGGTGAGGGTCGTATGGTGAGGGTCTATGGTGAGGGTCGTATGGTGAGGGTCTATGGTGAGGGTCGTATGGTAAGGGTCTTATGGTAATGGTCGAATATGTTTTTCCAAACCTTACCAACCCAAGGATTGTCAGTAAACCCATCCAACTAGCTCGGATGCTTTAAAAAAAGCGTCTGCCTAAATGGAACCCTGAAATGACCCGTTGAATCTAACACACGGGGCTGGTTTACGTCAGAAAGGACCATATGGGGGAAAATGTGTCAGGACCTTTAGTCTAAGAAGGAATGAGAAGAAAATGTGACAAGGGAAATAACCCAGAACTGTCCCTGGAAATGTGTCACCAGTAGTCACTCTTTAGTCTATTACCCACAGAATAAGCAAAGGGGTGGGGGGGGGGGGGGGGGGGTAGTTTCAGGGATCTCTGAGAGGACAAAGAAAACCTGCGGCTATTTTTAGCTCAAGCATGTCGTAAGCGGTGGCTACTATGAAGTCGTGCATGTGACTGGCTACTCACTACGTAAAATAAATTGTTGCACGTAAGAGAATATAAATGTTTGGTGCAGGCTTTCTCCGATGAAATCTGGTCTATTTATAGCGATAAGGGACACAGCTGATATTACAGAGAGAGAAGTACCGGTATTCGTGTTTTGATTTAATTGTCTACCCTATTCATGAAGGTGTAGAAATCACTTACGGTAGTTATTGGGTCTTGAAAGTTGTATGGTCCTTGTTTGATATTTCTTGTGTGTTAATTTTACCCAGGTGTGGTCTATTTTTTACATCTAAAATTACGCCATTTTGAAATAAAGAACTGCGGGAAAATATAACGATTATAACAAAATACAGTTTTTTTAACGGATATATAACCGGCTAGGTTGGTTGAACGGGACGTGCCTCGCCAAAACGAGGCAAAATTTTATTTAAAAAACAAAAAAGAACGTCGTTCCGTCAAATTAGCAGTCAATCATAAGGAGTATATCAGTCAGTCACTCGGTCCGTCAGTCAATACATGAATCAGTCCGTTAATACTCGTAAGTTAGACATTTAATATTTCGTCGTTCTGTGAGTTAGTCCGTCAGAGGAGGTTTCTTATCAAAAATTGTGACAAATAAAAGCTAGTTAAACAATAAACCAAAAGCCTCATGCCCTATTAAAAAAAAAAATTATTTTATTTATAATTGTCTCTGTGTTTTGCACCTCAAATAGTGTGACAGTTCCTAATTATAATCGATACTTGCACACTACGAAACATGTTGACCAAACACTGTTAAAGCATGAAACACTGCTAATGGGAAATAACTCCAAGTGAATGTGTGCGGAAGGATTGGCAACGTTTTTGTGGACATTATATATATCAGTGAGTTAACAATTCACTATCGTAAAACAAGCTATTGTTACCGAAACAGAACCAGGCTCGACAGTAAACATGACTCACTCTAATATCTTGGGGGCTAAGGAGATTTCTAAAATTGGATACTGGAATGTAAGAACTATGTATCAAGACGGAAAATTGGAAGAAGTAATTAAAGAAATGGATAATTATAAGTTGGACTTATTGGGTGTCAGCGAGTGTAGATGGACGGGGAAGGGCATAAAATATATTTCAGAAGAAAAAAAGCAAATTATATACTCTGGTAGTAATGATAATCGTCACACAGAGGGAGTAGCCATCCTAATGACACAGAAAGCAGCAGCATCGCTTATCAGCTGGGTACCTATCAATGAGAGGCTAATATTAGCTAGATTTCAGACACGATTTTTCAAGCTCTCAATTGTACAATGTTATGCACCAACTAACGACGCTCTTGATACCACAAAAGATGACTTCTATGAAGCACTTCTAAGTACCATCAACACAATACCCAAGCATGACATAATAGCAGTCATGGGTGATTTTAACGCCAAAGTAGGTGACAACAACGATGGAGTACAAAGATATCTCGGTACTCATGGCATAGGCTGTATGAATCAAAATGGCGAAAGACTTCTAGAACTTTGTGAAATATCAAACCTCGTTGTGGCAGACACCATCTTTCCACATAAGAATATCCACAAGATAACATGGAATTCACCTGATGGCAGAACTAAGAACCAGATAGATCACTTCTGCATAAGCGCTAAATTTCGCTCATCAGTTCAAGACGTCAGAGCATACAGAGGTGCAGAGATCGGAAGCGATCATAACCTCTGCATAGCTAAAATGAGAATTAAACTGAAGAAGTTATACCAACCGAATAAAAATAGAAGAATAGATGTACACAGCTGCAATCAAATGATATAAAGAAGGAATATAATGTCAAAATGAACAACTATTTCGATGCTTTAGGCAAAATTGACAACGATATCACCACCAAGACAATCGATACTAAATGGGAACAACTGAGAACAGCAATGACAGAAGCAGCTGTAGCGACCACCGGATACCTAGTACATAAAAAGAAAAAATGGATGAGAGAAGATACTTGGGATAAAATACAAGAAAGGAAAACAGCAAAACTTAAACTACTAGCGGCAAGTACACATAATGCAGTTGAATCTTGCAAACTAACTTATAACTTGTTAAATAAAGAAGTGAAGACAAAAACTCGAAGAGATAAAAGACATTTCATCAATGAACTGGCCGTAGAAGCTGAAAATGCTGCAAGAACTGGTAATAGTAGGTGCCTTTATCAAATTACAAAACAACTATGTCACCAGCCTACTGCTATGGAAACACCTGTTAAAGGTAAATTAGGGAATTCAATACCAACAGAAAAAGAACAAATGAAGAGATGGGCTGAGCACTTCATGGAGGTGCTAAACAGACCACCACCAACAGTAACACCTGATTTTAATAATGAAACATCCACAACCACTTTGCCAATAACTTGCGATGAATTCACGCTGGACGAGATCAAACAAGCCGTTAAAAGATTAAAAAATTTTAAAGCTGCTGGAGTTGACGAAATTTCAGGGGAAATGATTAAAGCAGTTAATGACAACAACCTCTTGAGAATTTTAG
Organism: Oreohelix idahoensis; assembly: GCA_024509875.1. NCBI lineage: Eukaryota > Metazoa > Mollusca > Gastropoda > Stylommatophora > Oreohelicidae > Oreohelix > Oreohelix idahoensis. The sequence goes on along the minus strand of JAMPIV010006109.1, from coordinate 211,925 downwards.
ATATTATAAATGAAGTATGGAGAGAAGAACAACCACCACAACAATGGAAAGACAGTATTATTGTAAAGTTACCGAAGAAAGGTGATCTATCAGACTGTAAATAACTGGCGTGGTATATCTCTATTATCAGTACCTGGAAAATTATTATGTTGCATGATGTTAGAAAGACTTAAATTGCATGCTGACGAAAAGATCAGAGAAGAACAAGCGGGTTTCAGGCCGAAACGATCATGTATTGATCAAATATTCACACTAAGAACAATTATAGAAGAATCAGTGGAAAGGCAATCGCCACTTATTATCACCTTCGTCGATTTTCAAAAAGCCTTTGATAGTCTACACCGCCCATCATTGTGGAAGATACTTACAATCTATGGTTTTCCAACAAAATATGTGAATATAATCAAAGCGCTATATGACAATGCAAGATGTTGTGTTAGAACAAATAAAGGGAATACAGAATGGTTTACAGTAGAAACAGGGGTGAAACAAGGCTGTATTATGTCACCACTACTTTTTGGAATAGCTATTGATTGGGTTATGAGAAAATATACCCACAATGAACAATTGGGTATAAAACGGACAAATGGAAAATTCCTGGGGGACCTGGATTTCGCAGATGATGTAGCATTCTTAAGTTCAACACCAAGACAATCCCAAGAAGCAATAAATAATTTGTGTCATCTCTCGGTTAAAATTGGTCTCCAAATAAATGCCTCTAAAACTAAAGCTATGAACTTTTCTAACGAGACCTTTGATATCATCTTGAACGGGGAAAAACTACAGAAAGTTGAAAGTTTCAATTATTTAGGCAGTAAAATGACTCAGGATGGGGACACAACAAGAGAAATCCATACTAGAATTGCTTTGGCAGCTAGCGCCTTCAATAGATTATCTAACATTTGGAAATTACGATCATTGAATATACATACCAAGCTTCGTCTGTTTAATTCAAATGTTATCTCAGTGTTAACATACGGCTGTGAGAGTTGGAAAATAACAAAATCATTGGAGAACAAGCTGAATACATTCGAGAACAAATGTCTTAGAAAACTCATGAACATCAGTTGGAAAGAATTCAAGACTAATCGACAAATAAGAGAAGACTCTAGGCAGAAATATGTCTCCGACTATATAAGGAAAAGACGATGGTCATATATCGGTCATGTCCTACGAATGCAAAACAACAGAATACCACTACAGGCGCTCACTTGGGTTCCCTGAGGGTAAGCGGAAAAAAGGAAGACCAAAAGAAACACTCAGAAGAACAATAATAAGAGAAGGAAGAACGTTGGGCCTAAATAATGTGCAAGAGCTAAGAGGAGTGGCGTCACAACGAACAACCTGGAGAGCACTGGTTTCTGCCTTATGCGCCGTGTTTGGCGCTTAAAGAATTTATTATTATTATTATATATATATATATATATATATATATATATATATATGCACAGTGGGCTGATCACCTGCTTGCCAACCAATCTGATTACGGAAACAATGATAGATTGTTTGGTCTGTTTTTGTTCCACAAAGACGCCACTAGGCGTGGTGGAAACAGCGATAGATTGATCAATTTGTTGTTGCCCTAAGACGCCACTAGGCGTACTGGCCACATACTGCTTTGCCGGTTGATGGCTAAGGATGGAAGAAGAAGAAGAAGATATATATATATATATATATATATATATATATATATATATATATATATATATATATATATATATATATATATATATATATATATATATATATATAATATATATATATATAATATATATATATCGTACTTACCAGAACTGCGTAATATAAATGTGGAAAATTCCAGAAATGTCGTTACCGAAAATTAACAGAGGCAGAGATATTTAAAATAAAAAAATGATACGTGCATAAATGTGCGTTATTTCTTCAAGGGCGCAAATTAGTTCTCCGACCGGAACGCGCAATGAAAAAGATTGCAATGTTGCTGTGAAAAGATGATACTAATGTGACCGATAGGAGAATTAGTGTAGTTAATTGCGCTATAAATTTGTCTACAAACACCGAATATTAATGAAGCAGGAATAGTGACAAGCGACACCATTAAGTTACACATTAATTGACTGATCCTGTAAGATAATCGACAGATTGGGGATTTACTTAAAGAAGAAAGTTTGTCGGAAAAGGCATTCATATGAAGCATTGTTACATGGCTGTGTTTAGAAAGCAAAAAAAGGGTAAAGGGGTTGGATACCTTCAAGGCTTTATCCAACCCCTCCGTACAGGTTTTGCTAAGACAGACTGAATGACTCATAAAGTTAAAAAAAAAAAAATTATAAACGTTAGATAACATACTTCTTGTGAAGGCTGGTTATTCGCCTTTTAAACAGTATCATATACAACGTATTATAACAAAGGGTTTATCCAAATGGAAGAGGACCTTCCAAGACTGAGACTCTGGGCAGTCGCATCTGACCCGAACACCGCCCCGAAAAATTCCGGAATACACCACAGCATACTGATATTCTTGTTCTTCTCTCTCTTTGTTTGCTCCTTTATAAGCACAAATCCAACACTACACTTCGCCAACCCTCCTGGAAGCCAGCTACCAAACACATCTTGTCCTTTTGCAGTTGTGGTTTTTTTAACAACTTAGTTTTATATCATGATGCTGCCAGTCCCATGCACAACCTTAATTTAGTAGCTACAGACGAGGGTGCAGCGGATCTGTTGTTTGTCTACTCGGCGATCTCTCACATAAATGCGGAGAAATAGTCCCAATAAAAATGATGTAGAGCATCCGAGTGGCAGTGGGGTTAGAGCATGGTTTTTTCGGGGCAAAGAGACCACGTTCGAAACCAGGATGTATTACGATCCAGGCTACTCAGCTGTAAAAATGGATACCCGGGACTGCTCTTGTAAATTCACAAATGTAAGGTCTTTGTCGTGTGTAATGTGGCGTATACTGTATAATAGGGGGCTGTAGAGGTGGTTACGTCATTATTTAAACTGGATCTTTCCAAGGTACATATCCGATGTTACGTGGGGAAATCGCACTATTGACCGCTGTCCACGAAGCACTATGTTTTGTGGTACCTAGTTGTCAGATAGTCTAGTTTTCTACTTTTTTATTTTTCACGAGTGCCTGAAACATACTTTTATGTGTATTATTAATGTCTTGTGTTAAGGGAAAAAAAGGCAGCAAGGGAGAAGACTAGCCAACCTACCTCATAAATCTTCACTTCACTACGGCAGTATTTGCGATGGGACTACCTTCACTTTTTCATAATCTATTTGTCCTGATGTTGATTTGATCTAAGCTTATCTACCTCTCACATTATCAATTTATCCTGCTAATAATCTACTTGCATACACCATGTTACAATGTATTTCTACATGAGAAAGCAGGCACATGGCTATGAAAGATATAACAGGGGAACAAATGCCATATGACTTACAAAATTTTCGAAGAGGCAAAGAATTTTATCAGAAGCAGATACAGAAACAAAAAGGATGCAGAATATCCAGGCCATCACAAAATGATGCATATTACCAGCTCGGCAGAAGAGAATGAGTGGTAATCTTCAGACTCCGCGCGGGTCTCAACAGATTGGAATACCATCTATTCAACAAGCTGAGGATAGGAACTACCGTTGAGTGTTACTGTGGCACCGATAAAATGACTGTTGAACATCTGCTTCAAAGATGTCGAACAACTGAGGAAAACACAGAAAGCACATATGGCCGCCACCAGCACCATTTGTGGAAAAACACTACGGATATATCAACAACCTCAAGCTGATCACTGCTGTCTCTGAACATATTCAAGCTGACATCTGAGAGTGTACAAGGCAGAAGGAAGAAGACGAAAATATGACTTACTAAATCAGTCCTGGGCGCTTGTCTTCGAGTTCCATCTTCAAGTTGTTCACTGAAGAACTGAGTTTTCTTCTCATCGTCTGCAAAAGCAGCATTGACCTGAAAAATGTATGGTCGTCTGACAGATCTTGTTGTTGTGGCTGCCATCGTCGGTGTTGAAGAGTTAAGTTAAGCTCATGAGCTGAGAAAAAAAAAATGTAAATCAATGTCCACTAGAATTTCTTCTGTTCAGACCATTACCGTCAATGGTCGTAAACGTTTCACTGCATCTTTTCAAAGTTCTACACAAGACATTTCTAAACTTCAAAACACAAAACACATATAAACGATATATACAGTATATATATATTTTTTAAAACGTCTGTCGGTTTGTCCCCTACAGAAACAGGGGACGCAACAGTGTTTTTGGTTATGAAAGTTAGACATTAATTGTCACTATATCGATTTATTTCCCATTTTAAAAAAAAAAAGGATTCAAGAAGATCATGGGTCGTATTTTTGTTGTTTAAATCTCCACCCCCCAACCAAAAAAAAAAAGATAAGAAAGAAAGAGGACATGACTGGAGTAGATGTGCTGGGGGTGAGATGTATAGTGGAGGACATGACTGGAGTAGATGTGCTGGAGGTGAGATGTATAGTGGAGGACATGACTGGAGTAGATGTGCTGGAGGTGAGATGTATAGTGGAGGACATGACTGGAGTAGATGTGCTGGAGGTGAGATGTATAGTGGAGGACATGACTGGAGTAGATGTGCTGGAGGTGAGATGTATAGTGGAGGACATGACTGGAGTAGATGTGCTGGAGGTGAGATGTATAGTGGAGGACATGACTGGAGTAGATGTGCTGGGGTGAGATGTATAGTGGAGGACATGACTGGAGTAGATGTGCTGGAGGTGAGATGTATAGTGGAGGACATGACTGGAGTAGATGTGCTGGAGGTGAGATGTATAGTGGAGGACATGACTGGAGTAGATGTGCTGGGGTGAGATGTATAGTGGAGGACATGACTGGAGTAGATGTGCTGGAGGAGAGGTATGGCGGAGGACATGATTTGAGTAGATGTGCTGGGGGTGAGATGTATAGTGGAGGAAATGACTGGAGTAGATGTGCTGGGGGTGAGATGTATGGCGGAGGACATGATTGGAGTAGATGTGCTGGGGGTGAGATGTATAGTGGAGGACATGATTGGAGTAGATGTGCTGGGGGTGAGAGGTATAGTGGAGGACATGACTGGAGTAGATGTGCTGGGGGTGAGATGTATAGTGGAGGACATGACTGGAGTAGATGTGCTGGGGGTGAGATGTATAGTGGAGGACATGACTGGAGTAGATGTGCTGGGGGTGAGACGTATAGTTATATGGAGGTACAATAAAGGACATGACTGAAGTAAATGAGCTGGAGGTAAGAGGGACAATGGGGGTCATTATTGGAGTCGATGTCGTAGGAGTGAGAGGTATGGTAGAGGACATGATTGGAGTAAATGTGCTGGAGGTGAGAGGTATGGTGGAGGACATGATTGGAGTAGATGTGCTGGAGGTGAGAGGTATGGTGGAAGACATGATTGGAGTAGATGTGCTGGAGGTGAGAGGAACCACAATGAAGGACATAATTTGAGTAGATGTCCAGAAGGTGACAGGCATGGTGGAGGACATGATTGGAGTAGATGTGCTGGAGGTGAGAGGTATGCTAGTGAATGTGTGTATATATATATATATATATATATATATATATATATATATATATATATATATATATATATATATATATATATATATATATATATATATATATATATATATATATATATATATATATATATATATATATATAGAGAGAGAGAGAGAGAGAGAGAGAGAGAGAGAGAGAGAAAGAGTGAGAGAAAGAGAGAGAGAGAGAGAACGAATTCTGTAGCAGTTTGTTTTACATGATGTGGTTGCCATCCCCACCCCCAGCCTCATACTAGTCACTTCTTACATCCGGACTGAGGGTGAGTAGTCCCATTCTTTCTGTGTCTAAATGGCCGCTACAAGAGCACAAGAATGTTCTGGTGCAGGCGTCCTGCATGAGGTGCAGCTGACGTGGTGGTTCCATTGGAAGATGAGAATCAACAAGGAAATGATGATGATCTAGCAAGAGAGAGGTGAAAGAGATAAGAGAGAGAGAGGGCCAGGAGAGGAGAGAGAGGAGAAAGGAGAGAGAGGAGAGAGTAAAGAGAATGGGGAGAGGAGGAGAGACAGAGAGGAGAGAGAACAGATGAGAGGAAAGAAAGAGGAAATGAGAGAGAGAGAGAGAGAGAGAGAGAGAGAGAGAGAGAGAGAGAGAGAGAGAGAGAGAGAGAGAGAGAGAGAGAGAGAGAGAGAGAGAGAGAGAGAGAGAGAGAGAGAGAGAGAGAGAGAGAGAGAAAACAAGCAGGATGGACACAAACTGAAACAGAGTGTGAGAAGCAACAAACACATATTTGCATCACTAACCTGTTCGCAAGATAAATGTGAATTAGATAGTCCATCTTTAGACTAGAACAAAATCTAATTGACAAGAAGAAATATCAGGTTCACAAATGTTCAATCCAATATTCAATAATTAAATATCCCGGAAACAGTAAATTTGAAACACGTGACAGTTCAATCCGTTAATAGTACATATAACAAACACAGATCTCCAGAGGTCAACACACATATTGCTTACGTAAGAAGGTCGCGTGTCTAATGTGCTTAGACAATACAATATGCAAAAAGGGTACTTTGAAGTCTAAAAAAAAAAAAAAATGAAAAAGAAATTACACAGACTTGGCGTGTTGGAATAAGTATAGTAGCGCCGCTTAAATAGTGGGAAAAAAAAAAATTCGTAAAGTCACGAAGATAAGTCTATTGATCCCAGCATTGTATGCTGAGCTTTATTACAGTAAAGGTGACTCCACCTGTCTTCTAGTGCGGTAACACGAGCGCGGGCGGAGACAATCATCTCAAACTTTCATTCGCCGTGACAAAAAAAAAACAAAAAAAATTGTATCCGGGATTTTGGAGAACATTCCAGCAAGACATAGGGCGTGCAAGATAAGGTATAGTATTTATGAGCTGTTGAATGACTTGCATGCGAGTGTGGGGAAAGTAGCTGAATAGTATTCGGTAACACTTTACTTACAAGGCAGTAGATCAAAAGATTCGTGGCCGAATGTGGAAGTGGTTTTTTTTTTTTTTTTTTTTGCGTACGCCGGCTATTACTCGAGGCGAAATCTCAGGTTAGTATGTCTAACTTGAGACTGATTTTTACGAGAGTATTCCTTTTTTCTTGTACAGAGACAGGTGTCCCTCGCCATTCAGGCAGATACTCGCCGATTTCGGAGGTACCCATTAGAGCTGGGTCGGCTCAGGAGTGTGGTAAAGTGGGATGTTATAAATATTTATAGGGGACTTAGTGTACTGACTGAGATCAGCTGTGAAGGTATCTATATCTAATAAGAGTAGTGTATTATAGATAACCTTACTTACTGCCACATATGTATACCTCAGTCAGAATTATTCTGGAATAGTGTGATGACTACGTTATATGTCTAGGGTATGTGTATGATGAAGTGTAAGTCATAACAACAACAGACAGATAAACAATTTAATTTATTCCACCACACTTGACAACACTGTGACACTCACATACATAAAACACTCTAAGAGGATATCTTAAAGGAGTCACTGATAACTTTTCAAATAACAATATGTATTCAGTGCTGTCATGAATGTATATGTGTCCTGATTCAAATACAAAGGGAACCAGGAATCACAATCAATTTTAATTTCAAGTTATATGTACAGAATTTATTAATATGATTCTTGTAGTGACATATATTATTAATGGTATCCTATGTGTGTCAGTTGTGTAGTGGTAATATGAGGTAATACTGGTTTGGTTTTGTTCAAGCTCTGTTGGTATTTGTCATCATGACTTCAATAGTTTGTTTCTATTGGAACCAGTATTGGAGATGTTCTCAGTTCCTGGTATTAAAACAATTAAATTCCCCTCTTAATTTTAGTTTACAATATCATTTTAAGATGGGGTACATAATGTTGAGCTCCATGGCCACACTCTCTTATCTTGCGTGATGACTGCAGTAAAAGACTCCTCTGCTCGATTATTTAAATGAGTTCTGGAGCCACCCCACTGGTTGCTATATGGACCAAGGAGTATGCTGTCCACCTCTGGCTTCAGCAAAGCTCTGACCAGGTGCTGCTCAATAACTTTAAGACCACGGTCCCTGAAACAAGAAGGTTGTACCTTCTACGTCAGAACTAATTTATACTCCATTTCTACACTGAGCACAATACATCACAAACATTGAGTTCAGAGCGTTAGGCCAACTGTCAGCTTCATCTGAAATACTTTATACCAGTATTTCCCTCCCTAATGGTTACTACGCCTCTGCAATTCCAGCATTATTTCTTTCTAGTTAATAATCTAGGTGTCAGTGTACTGTTTAGCCATTCCAGGCAGTTTTACTTTCCTCCGACACCTTCTGTTCAGGCTGGAGCACTATAGGCTTTACATCATGTTCGCTACTGAACCACACATATATATAGACATAAATTATCAATTTACATTCAATTTTCATTAAAAGATATTGAATATTTCAAGCTTACCACAATTCATGGAAATAATAATAAACAGTTTCGTTGACTGGCAATGAATATAGCACAACTCCGATCTGCCGATGTCCCAGGCTTTATTTTATAAAAAATATACACTGGTGCCCAACGTACTGTTTCTTAGTAGGTTTATTACAAGATGTGGCAATGAACAGACGCTCTGAATTGAGTATATTCGTAGCTCTACGCAATCAAACCATGTCTACACATCTTTTCAAAAAAGTACCCCTTTCTCACGTTTCCCCTGACAACACAAGATAGTATTTATAGTCCGACCAATCGTGTTTAGTCTTTCATTTGTTGCGCTCCAATCAAATAGGAGTTAACATGGTAGGCTATTTCCGTAACGTAATGTTTCTTCAAACACGTTATAAAAAATTTTATGAGCAGAAATGATTTCATGCTGTCAGGCACCCCCACTATTTTATTTTGGCCATAACTTGGTAATTCCTAGACTATTTGCGTAACGTTTTACATATTCTTTGTCAGCAAACCCTAAGGAATCCAAATATCTCAATCTAAGGGAGCTAGGTGGCTGCGTTCAAAATGTGCATTTTCTACCACCTCCTGTTCACTTCAATCCCCATGTGGTGTCTGGGTACTGTCATGTTTTCAAACGTAAACCGGTATAATGTCATAATTCCCAATAAGCGTTTTTCAGGATTTTAAAACCTAACTCTGGTATGGGTAGTGAATTTTATCACCGTCGATTTGAAATAAAGTTAGTGCATGTGGCCTTACACGCGTGATGGCAGCAATTGTGTATCGCGCGACGCGTGTTTAGTGTTGCAGGTGTCCCTGCTTTCTGCCTCTCCCTTCTCTCTATCCTTTAGTCCATCTGTCTTTTAGTTACGCCGTGTATAAAATGGAATGAATGAAATATTAAATTTAGGTCATTGATCAGCTTGCGTATCTCAAGGTTTTTCCAAGAAATACAGTACACGTTTCATTGAAGAAAGCGGGTAATAATACAGTAGGCTTTTACTATCAACGTGAAAGCGTTACAATTTGCAGACGAAGTAGAAAACAAGGGGGATTTCGAGTACAGTCATTGTGACAGCACTGTTCTTTACCATTCTTCTTTCCTTTTATTAAATTTATTTGTTAGGCTTTGCATTTACGTTTTAATTTATATATGGGGATTAGAATAATTCACGACAAGGAGCCGCCAGTCCCTGGTCGACGACACTCCTTCAAATGTGCTCGTCAGGGCTCGAGTTAATCCAGTCCAAATCTCGGTCGACGAAAAATCTTCAAATATATTCGCCCGGGTTTGATCCTGGGTCACCCGGTCTCCAGCGCAGCTAGGTAACCACTACACCAGCGTGGCTCCCTAAGTGGATATAAGTGTAGACAATACGCCAGGGATCTGCAACCAAGTCTCCACAAGCAGTACAAAAATTAGTAAAACAATATATTACAAAAAACAAAAGCAACAATCTAAAACACGACAGGAAAAAAAGAATAAAAATTTATACTCTGAGAGTAAACTCGTAATTATCTTACAACGCCAACAGTAGTAACAAAGTAACGTCATCAGAAAGGATTCGGCTCCCAGGGGCGTCGCGGCCCTCGGCTAAGGGCGTCGCGGTGGCTCGGGAAAAGTGTTGGGCTCGATATTATGAGCCAAGGTCCATCAATAAATATAGATCTTGGTAGGACGACATGTTTGCGCCGAGGTATTATTACATGTACCAATACGTGTCATTAGGTACTAGAAGTTATTGACAAATGCACCATAAAACTCCAGAGCAGGTCTATGTTACGAACAGCTGATCACTAACTCTGATGTCATCATGGCGGATGCTGGTGTTAAGAGATGAGATGACCCAACAGCGATCGTCCAAGCCGACTCTGTTTATGAGCTGTGCGCTAGTGACCTCTAGCAGGCTGACTTGTTATTACTACTGTTTTGGTAGATGGTAGTCGAGTCGTACCACTTGCTTTTATATAATATATAGTATATTTGAAAACCTCTGCGCCTAACCAATATTAAATTCATGCCAATATAGACACAAGTATGCTTCTGCGCACCACAACAAACTGAACTATTAACCAAAAAGTCAAAACCCCATCGCGAGGAACAATAAAGTACAGAACATATAATAAATAAAATCAAGAAAATAGCACACTAAAGGAAAAGCGTCCGGATATAACCAACAGTTCCATTTATATGGTAAATGGTTGAAAGGAGCGTGCTACACAAAAGAGTGTAGCAGACATCTTATTTAAAAAAAAAAAGGATCGGTAACTGGTCGTTCGCATCTTATCAGTAGATCACAGAAAATAATTTAGTAGATCTTTAGGTCATGATGAGGGAAAACGATAATTTTTAAATTCGGGAAATCTTGGACTCGCCCTTTCCAAAGCCTGGTCAGAGCCTGGTGTACCCAGGATAAAAAGTGCAATACTACTGCCATCTTTGTCAAGGAAGGTAATGCTGAGAGACATTATAGAAAGTGTTCATTGTACAATTGAAGGTTATTTTTCAGACCTAACTCTGTAGATATGAGTTTTTCAAGGGAGGTCCTCAGAGAACTCTGTATTTTTAAAAGTATATCGCCACAGCTCCTGGGCTGACTACCGCTGCAATACACGAACAGCTGTCCGACAATTTAACGGGTGGAACTACAGTTAAATACAATTTTCGTTATTGTGACGATATACATTGATACACCTATAAAATTTGTAGTATTTATAAAGTCTAAGTAATGTAGGGATAATAATGGTGAAGTTGTAACGTTTCGTTTTCGCCCACGCTAGGACTCGTATGGACTTTAGCAGATATTAACGAAGAATAAAAAAAAAATACTATCTTTCCCCGGCGTCCTTGAAACTATGTACAGCATGGGGACACGATCAATCCGGTTTTCATCTGGAGGGAGGGAGAGAGGAGCGACAGAAAAGTGATACTTTTAACACGTGTTGGTTGAAACAACACAAATTTGTAAGCAAACGCCCGTAGTATTGTTGGGCAGGTTTGAATAAAAAGGCGGAAACGTCCCATGCATGCCGCTTAATATAATCACATCGGGGGAAATGTATAAACACACAGACAGCGCAGTGTCTGCCAAGTAGCGTATTTTTTCTGACGTAACGACTTGTGGTTTCGGTATGAACAACGGGGAAGAGGGGACAAAATGGCGTATTTATATAAAAGTAGAAATTGCCAAATAATATGGAAAATATATGGAATTCATTATTACTGGGAATGGGGCCATAAAACCTAATTAGTTTGATAGAATATGATCTCCTGATAAATATTATGTTACAATTTTCAAAATTGCCCCATTAATACTAAAGATATTGACAAAATACTATATTGGTTCGTACAGACTGACAAGCAGACCCTCGGTTTTGCATTCACTATCGGTGACAATTTTTTGCACGCGTTGTTGAAGTGAGGCACTAAGAGGGAGGGTCAAAGTCCAAGTGGGGAACTTTAGGAATGAGAGGGTACAAGTAATCTGATTGGGGGGAGTTTGAAAGAGGGAGAGATATTATTGGGTGGCTCAAACTGAATATTGTTTTTGGTAGTGTTAGGCCAAAAGGCAAGTCTATTTTTAACTAACGCCAAGATCGGACGGACCGACCGACAGAGGTACACCACTTTAGTGTGTAATTTTGGCTTTATTTTTCAAATTCAAATCAAAATTGGGGGTCGTCCGATCTCATTGGCCAACACATTTAATATTACTGAAAACTTAGAAGGCTCGTCGCCATTTGCAGAAATACTATCCCTCAGCCAGGACGATGTACTGAAGTATGAATTTTAACTAAAACTAAAGTAAATACTTAAACAAATTCAGAGTCAAGCCAGCAGCAAAGTTGAATCTGTGCCATGGTCATCGTTCCTGTGTTTATTCATTGAATTCGTGGTAAGGCAGAAATTATATATATTTTATTTTAAAATGTGAGTGAGAAATACTACCAGATGATAAATATTACTACAGTAAGTACATAGTCGAGCTCCCTAGATGACTTCTGCAGGGCCTAGAGGTTGGTTTATCTTATAACAAATTACCAGAGATGTAGAATACACATGTTTTCTTAGGTGGTCAGGTGGAAACATATCACCCACCTTATTGTATGGAAAAAAGAGATTAATGATAATATGGCAGATACAGTGCAACCATTAGAGGAGAGGAATGTGAAAAAACTGGTACACCTTGTTATGTGGATGAGTTGGGTTGGTCAGATAGATCTGACCCAGGTCTTTTATTTTGCATGTATAATAATTTGTGGAAATAGTAGATTAAACATGATGTAAACAAGGAAACATAATTTCATGTTACAGGGTTTTTGTCTGGCACTAGTCCGGTGCCAGATTTCTGAGTGGAGAATTTGAGAAGACTTTGTATTCCAGTAGTGATAGGTGTACACGCTGTCTACCCTATTACTTTTGGACAAGTACAACAGTGGCCGTTGGCCGGAGTGACAACTGACAGCTACTACATGTGCTAGATAAGTATATAATCTGGCACATGATCGTTCATCAACGAAAATTAGTGTTTCCCTAACTGAAATAAATAAAACTATTTCCACCCAAGAAATTAAAAGTTGTGAAATAAAGACATGGGAGTGATTACAGAATCCCGACCCGCCATCCAGTGCTAGTTTAACAGTAGTATTTGAAATATTTTAACACCATTATTAGATTTTAAAATATGTGTTTGGACAGATTGTCCCTTTTGTGAAATTGCCTTGCATATATGTATATAAATTGATTTCATTTGAGTTGAAAGTCCTGACCAGAAGAATACTAGGTTCAGGACAAAATAAAATTGTAAAAAATAGTTTAATACCAAAATTTCAAACACGGTGTTAGTTCATTTGATCATAGACATTAATATTTGTTTATGTGTGTGTGTTTTAGTATTAAATTACCACCACACCACATGTTCATAACCCTAGACACTAGACGTAGTCATCATACATACTAGTCAAGAATAAGTCTGAATGAGATCATAAGGTGGTAGCAGAAAGGCTGTCTGAGAACTCACCCTAATAATCGTTATACTCAGGGGCTTTCACAGCTGACCTCATTCAGTACAATATAAATACATAACAACAACAGTTAATAACATATAAATCCACCACAGTTATTAATCACAAGATTTCAATGAACATGCGAAGACCTAACCTACATCAATATAGAAATGCATAATGAAAAGTTTGATGGCATTATGTAATTGGTTGACATGGAAACGGCAGCCATAGGGGATTATATTGTTCTATTTCAATTTGCTACGGCTTTTTTTATTTATTAAGTTATCAATACCAAATTTAAACACAATGTTTATCAGTACATTTTAAAACTTGCATCAAATTAGATTTTGATAAATTAAGTAGATACTAGACATGGAACTTTAAAGTTTGCATTTAAAAATAACAAAGACTTTTTTTCAGAATTTGCATCATTTGCAATAATCAAAATTTTGAAAAGATATCAAAAATAGGATATGACAACAGTTTTATTATCCAACGGAAAGAATTGTTGCCAAATTTGGTATTGATTGACTATGAAATACGTAAGTTATAAGAACACTAGTAACAAAAAACAAGGTTCTGAGAAAATCTTGATTTTCTTCATAGGAAAAGCACAATTTCTGAAAAAAATATTATTTACAATATCTAAATACACCCTCTTAGAATGTGTTCTGACAAATAATTTGGACATTTTAGATTCAGGAGAATATAAATTATTTGAATATAGACTAATCCTATTCCCTTTTGTGCTATTCTGACTTAAAATACGCTGTAGCTCCACCCCTTAAGCTTAAATAAACGTGTCAAACTTAACGAACAAAGAAGTTCTCACCGGGGAGTAAGACACACGAAAACGACACATTAAGTAACAAGAATACTATAGCACTTCAAAGAACTCTAATGTATTAGAAGCATGTTCACAGACTTGATATGCCATGTCAGGATCGCCTACGCCAAGGCCAACCCCTCCAGGCCCAAGTAGAACAGTCCCAACTACGATGGTTTGGCCATGTTTGCAGAATGGGAGAAGATCGGCTGCCACGGCAGGATGGGAGGCTAAGAGCCAAGGATCCAGACCTCCAGGAGGACCCAGAGTTCGCTAGAAGGACAGCATTAGACAATCTCTTAAGGACCGAGGACTAGAATGGAACCAGGCCAGGAGGAAGACAGCCGATAAGACAGTATGGCTGTGACAACACGGGGCGGCCCTATCGATCTTTGTTTCTCTCCGGCAGTTTCGGTACATTTGTGGTACTGATTTTTATTATGTGCTGTCAATTATTGCACTTTTCTTTCTTTCTTTCTTCGTTATTTTTCTGCTGAGTAGCAGATATTTGATTTTATCAAATCATTCGACACTCCTCTATGTGCTGTAACCGGTTTGTTACCCGGTCATCTTAGCTTGCGGTGAGCAACTGAGATAAGATAGTCGCCGGCCTGTTTAAATTGAACCGCTGATAAGACGACTCGTTTGGTAAACCAGCTAGGCAAACACGGAGTTTTTGCGTATTCATGCGACAGATAACGAGATTACTGTCTGTGTGACACATGTGGGCAGACAAGTGTGACATAATCGCTTCCGGGCTGACTTGTTACGACAACATTACTTTCTAATAAAGTAATAAGTATTACAGCTTACACATGTTGTCATGCGAGTTCCCCGATCTGTCTGTAAGTACGTACACAAGGGCATCGGACATCATATTACCATATATGGGAGAGTTTGCCTTACGTTCAAAATTATCCGATTGTCGCATAGAGATTTATGATCAATAAATTTTCCATATTCTTTTCTTTTTCTACCCGTGTCCTCTACTTTATTATCGCTCTTTTATCCTTTTCCTGGGTTTTTTGTCGCATTCGTTCGTTTGCGACAAATATTATTTTTCCATTCTGACTTTGCCGTTTCTTTTCCCATACTGGTAACGCATTGTATTGCATAATCGTGTCAGTCCCTGGACGAGACGAAATACTGTGAAATTCGTCTCGATAGACATGGGATGGCAGACATATCGTTTAACATTTTCATCTGACACGGTGCTCTACAGTTACGTTTCTCGGTGTTAGGTGTGAGTAGGCGCCAAATCTGCTGCGCTCAGAAATGAGAGTAGTCGGGGGAGGTGTCGAAGACGCGTTGTGGCAGTTATGGCCTGCGTTTTAGTTAAGTGTTAAGAGAGGAGAGGGGGAGACGGGGGTTTGCGAAATAACGTGGGATCCTTTGTCTGTTTAAGATATATCTACCCCGGAGTGGAAACTTGATTGCATTCAATCTCCAAGTTGCAGTAGACGTGATCGCTTCGTTCTAGATACTTATATTTATAAGTGAAACTCTTAGTTTCGTTGTGATACTCGTAGTTCTGGTTGGATGTAATATAATTTATCTAGTATTTTGTGAGTGATTTAAGTGTTAAATCGCCTATTATATTTCACTAGTTTCTTTTGTGCAGAAGAAATTAATTTATAGAAAACGGGGTGTTGAGTTCGTTTTATGGTTGAGTACAGTTTATACTGGTGAAGAGGTAGCTTCAAACGCGAATGGTTAAAATGAACGAATGTCAACAATATTCTTCCAACGAACTTCAACAAGTAGTGAACTGGGCAAGTACTGGCAGTACATAAGTCGGTGATGACTGTACATCGATTTTATTCAACATGACACAGACGGAGTGGACAAGACTAACATCGTCACAGGCGCAAAGATCATACATCAGCATAATGGTAATTACTTTTAAAGTTCCTGAAGATTCTCTACCATAAAGTCCTCTGACTCAAGTGACTAAGGATCACAAACTGTTACCGTATAATATTCTTCTCATTCAAGTCCGTTGACCTTCTCTCAAGGACGTCTATCATGGTAACGTATTCATACTCCAGGATAAAATCTTCCATATCATACTTCACAATCCCATACGTTCTCCAAAACATAACGTTAGATAGCATATAGTTTCAAACAAAGTCATACACGATAATACGAACAGGTTAGAGATTCCAGTTGGCTAACCTCTCCCATTCTATGCCACGCTTCTGGCATTGTTGTAACAGCATATTAAAACATGTGCATAAGGTAATCAATAACTTCTTCCACTCGTAGGAATCCTTCTTCTACGATACAAATCCTAAAGGCAAACGACTCTGTAGATCCATTCTAGGAATAACATCTTCCCGCTAGACTAGTATTAGAGCGGCCTTATAATACAGCTTTAAATAAGAAGTGGGGCGATAACTTACGTGACATTGCTGCTATTGGTTTCGACCTGAAGACCAATACAGATCACTAGAATAAATGGCTTTCCATAAACATGCCATTGAATACAAATATAATATAACAATCATGGACATAAACAAGTTCCATGTTGCCCTTCAAATCATGACGTCAGAAACTACTCAACTAGGTTACCCGTGCGTCCCAAAGCAACACTCACTGCTTCGTGCACGTCAGTGCGCGAATCATTCGACCGCACAAATAATATAACTATATCAAGACTGGTGCGTACATTTGGCAGGACCGAAGACTACCCCCTTAGGTAATAAATGTACGTAACAGCTCCCTTATCACCTCCCCTTAAAAAAATTAATTCTATTAATTTTTTTCGAACTAAGTACCCGAGAGAGGTGAGTCAGAACTACAACAAGATATGAAATGCATAAAGTTATATCATATTAAGAAAAGAATATTAAATTGAAATCAATATAACTAAATGACAGTATGCATTAAAGCACACATCCACACTCGACCTACTTTGGAACGATGTGGTAATATTCGAAGTAAAACAAGTTGAAAAATGAAAATGAAGAAACCATAAAAAAAAAAAATGATAATAAAATTCAACTAAGTTTTCAAAAAAAAATTTGAAACATATGATTTCAAAAATGAAAATGAACAGCAACACTGATGATGATCAATGACAAGAGAATCAATAAAACAGAGAAATTTTAAAATACAACATGCAAAATGAAACAAAGCATAATTAAACACTTTAAGAAGCAACACACTTACTATTTTCTAACACTAGTAAGTTTGACTAGTTATCTAAAAGTGAGATATCATGTAGTGGGATACGTGAATACACGTATTGCGAGAAACTAATAAAGTTAGTAGATGTGTGATTTATAATCAATCAAATAGATTAAGTTGAATTAATCTAATTTATATATTCCTTAATTACTAACAAATAACTAGTTAACAATATATTCTAAATAATTCCAGTATCACTCATTGTCAATGTTCAGTTGTAACTAGTTAGTAATAGACGCGACGATGTACTGAATGTTCCATACAAGATAAAATATATTCTCGCACACGCCATGTAGTGTAATATGTTCCATAGGAATAACAAATGTATATTTGTAGCTCTTAACAATGTTGCCATATTAATAAAAAGTTACTGTAGTACCAATGTTCGCGTACTAAGAAAACGTTAATATAGTATCAATAACAATGTACAAAGTTATTCATGTTTCGGTGAGGATGTTTCACCATCTGGAAGTGGTTTAGTTTCGACACGTTCACTTGGGCATCTTGAAAGACAGTCTGCGAACACATTCTGCACTCCAGGAATAGCTCGTATCTCAAAATGGAACGGTTGAAGCGCTATAGCGTAACGCGCTGACTTTGATGACTTAACGTTCCCTGTATTCAGTGCGGTAAGAGCTTTCTGGTCAGACTCCACCACAAAGTGTGATCCGAGGAGATAACGATCCAGTTTAGTGATTGCCCAGACAAGAGCAAGGAGCTCTTTATCCAGAACGGAATATTTCATCTCGCTCGTTGTGAGCTTTCTGGATACGTACATAACCGGAAATAAGGTGCCTCCGTATTCCTGCATCAAAACTGCCGCAATAGCGTAGGAAGAAGCATCACTGCGAAGAACAAAGGTGAGATCTTTGTTAGGCAACCTTAAAAAAGGCTTATTTGAAAAAAATTGTTTTATATAGTCTAAAGCCGTTTGGTGATCCTGCGACCACTTTATTACATTAGATGTGCCTTTTTTTAGTAACGAAGAAAGAGGTGCAGTTATAGTAGACAAATGAGGGATGAATTTAGAATAGAACTGTATTAGTCCTAAGAGCGACCTCACTTGTTTTTTTTGTCTTAGGTGCTGAGATGTTTAAAATTTTAGAGACGTTACTGTCTTCTGTATACATTAAACCGCGACCTATACGGTGACCAAGAAAGGAGATGTCATGAAAACCGACAAAAGCCTTTGAAGGTTTCGCTGTTAAGTTATAATCCCGTAAGGTAGAAAGTAAAGATTTTAAACCCTGAATATGTTCATCCCAAGAGTCACTGAAAAGACAGATGTCATCTATATAAGTAATGACATCGGGACGATGAGACAATATGCGGCGCATCATGCGTACAAAGGTAGCTGGCGCATTCATTAACCCGAATGGCATAAAATTCCATTGAAAAAGACCCCGTGGTGTCGAGAAAGCGGTGAATGGCTTTGCTTTAGGAGTGAGTGGCACTTGCCAATATCCCTTTGAAAGGTCAAATTTGGAAAAGAATGTAGCATGAGATAATCTCTCCAATAAGTCATCTAAAAGAGGTAATGGTTCCGCATCGAATTTTGTAACTTTGTTTAATTTCCTGTAATCTACGCAAAGACGTATATTGTTGTCTTTCTTCCTAATGATTACCATGGAAGAAGAATATGGAGATGAAGATGGTTCAATTATATTTAATTGGAGCATCTCATCCAATTCCTTATCAACCTTATCACGAAAGTGTAAAGGAATAGGATATGGGCGAACTCGAATAGGCGTATCGTCAGTCAGAATAATGTCATGTTGGATGACTGACGTATGACCTGGGATGTCAGTGAGGACATCCTCATACGAGTGTAGAATATTAGAGACTTGCTGACGTTGATCAGCCGAAAGAGTAGATGAGATCGTAACATCATTCCATTTCTCAGTGGAATGGAGTGGTACAACTGGTATTGGTAGTTGTACATCATCGAAAGAAGATTCCTCTTCTTGGATGACTGACAAACTAGAATAGTGTTGAATAGGTGGTGTAGGATCGTCAGTTGCCTGAAACACTGACTGTAGATAATCAGGACGTGAGTAATACTCCTTCAACATGTTAATGTGGAAGGTTTTATGTTTACCATTAACATCAACGATGTAGTCGACATCGGATATTCTTGAGATGATCCTGAAAGGACCTCTCCAGGTAATTAAAAGACGATTGTTATGCGTAGGTAGTAAGACAAAAGCTTCATCACCAGGTATGAGCTGGCGAAGACGTCTATACTTGTTTGCAAATAGACGAGCTTTTTCTTTGGCTTGTTCAGATGATGCAGTAGCTAGTCTACAAGCATCTATGATTCTCTTTCTCAGAGAGATCACATACTCATAAGAGGATTGAGTTTCCTCTTCAATATTCTCGTCAACCAATAAGTCGTGGATTAACGACATAGGACCGCGTGGTTGCATGCCAAAAAACAAGCTGGAATGGAGAAAACCCCGTTGCTTGATTTTGTACCTCGCGATACGCAAAGAGACAAGCGGGTAGGACCCGATCCCAGTCTTGGGGATGGTCTTGAGTCATCTTACCCAACAACTGCTTGAGTGTCCTATTGAGACGCTCAATTAACCCATTTGACATCGGATGATAAATAGAACTAAGAGATCTGTCTATACCTAATGTCTTCATAACTTGAGACATGGATTCAGAAATGAACTGAACCCCATGATCCGACAAGATTTTCCGTGGAAAACCAATGCGTGAGAAGATTAACATCAATGCCTCTGCTACACTGGCAGATGAAGTGTTCTTGAGAGGGATGGCCTCAGGCCAACGAGTGCACATATCAATGCACGTAAGGATATGAGTATGCCCTCTAGCAGATGGAAGTATCGGACCAATAATGTCAATGGCCATTTTATCAAATGGTCTAATCGGGATGTCCGCAGCTTGAATAGGAGCCGCATGAAATGGACCCCGTACCTTAACTTCCTGACATATCAAACAGGACCGACAATAGAGAGTGATGTCCCTATGGACGCCTGGCCAGTAGAATGCCGAAAGCACTCTGGATTTGGTACGCGAAAAACCCATATGGCCCGCACATTGCGAGTCATGCGCATGTCGTAATATACGAGATCTCATAGAGGATGGGACTAAGATCTGATAACATAAGGATGAATCCTTTTCCCGTATTACTCTCACCAAAATCCCATTTTTAAGTATAAAGTCATGTCTAGATTTTGCAAGTTTGTTGCTTGTATTCTTTTTGTTAACATACTGAAAAAATTTTTTTTAATGAATCATCATTCTTTTGCAATGTAGCAAACAACTCCCGTGAAATAGGAGCATCATCATCACAAGTGGTATGAACTGTAGGTTCAATAGGTGTATCATGCGACATATTAGTAGCTTGCGCTCTAGTCACTACTGCATTTGCAGTTTGAATATGTCGCTCTTCCCATTCAGCTATTTGCTGAGGTGAACACTCTTTAATACCATGTATGCGACCAAGTATTAAATCACAAATTGGATTTGGAAGAAGACAAGCCTGGATCTGTCCTGAAAAAAATGGTGTATGAAGTGTTATAATGGCTGTGGGAAATGTTTCCACAGTTGCGCCAAACGTCACACATTGCACAACCCTGCCCGTCGCACAACTAGGGTCGATCAGCGAAGTCCGGACGCCCACAGTGGTACAACCTGAGTCGAATAAAAGAGAGCATGAAATATTGTTAACAAATCCTCTGTTAAACTTAAGAGAGCCCTGTCCCTGGTGTACTGACGCAGGAGTGGCTGTGCAGACTGCAGGTAGACTAGGCAAGGTATGTCCGCAACGCAGCGTCGTGATCGCCTTAGGCTGGAAAAGAGTCGAGCATTCTGGACAGTCTTTCACCTGGGTACAATCAAGAGAACAAGACATAGCATTGTGAGTTTCAGCTACTTTACCCTGTTCAATGTTAGCCTGTGTATCAATTAAAGAGACATTAGAATGTCTAACCGTATTACTTGACGATCTATCTCTGCGACGCGATCGATTTTGATTATTGTCATTAAAATTGCCAAAATTGTCGTTTCTGCTAGAGTTAAAATTTGGACGAGTCCGATAGTTTGTATAATTAAAGTTATGCTGTTTTTTTTAAATTTTTATTCCAAGAACCTTGTCTGTTTTGCGGACCCTGAGATTTTGATCTCCAGTTTTGTTTATTATAATGTCCTTGATTATTTTTAAAATTATTGTTACCAAAATCTCGCGATCTGTGAGCTTGGTTCCAAGAAACATTAAATGGAGCAGATTGTTGAAATTGCTTCCCTTTGTAAAAGTTATCATTGTTAAAATTGTAATTATTTCCCTTATTGACATACCTATCAGCACTAAAAGAACGATTGCGTGAAAAATTGTTTTGTTGTGCTGCAAAAGCAACAGGCAATTCATTCTTAATCTGTGCATTACTTAGATCCATGGTTGGGTGAGCAGTGCAAAAATTTTTTGCATGTTCTTCTAAATTTTTCATTGATAAAGGTTTCCTTTCGTGTAAAAATGCGAGAAATGTAGGATTTACAGACGAAAGTACCTTATCGCGCATCAGTAAATCGAAGAGACCTTCATACGACTTTTCAATTTTGGATAATTCGATCCATCTTTCTAATGTTAGTCGTATCTGTGACAGAAAATCACTAAAATTTCTGCCAGATTGAGGTAGTAATGTATGAAATCTTAAACGATATTCGTCTTCTGTCATTTGGAATTTTTGCAGAAGTGCTGCTCTAAGAGCATTATAGTCATTTTTCTCACCAATGCTGGTGGTATGATAAACTGCTAATGCATCCCCTGTAAGTAATCTGGATAAATATGTACAGTATAGCGCTTTATCCACGTTATAAGACCCACAAGTGGCCTCAAACCTATCTAGGAAGAATATCACGTCATCAGACGGGGGATTAAATTTTGGTAATTTAAGGTGAATTTCCTTAAAATAATCATGTCTGGATGGAGTTTGGCTTTCAAAAGTTCTCTGAGAATTAGCTTCCTGAGTAAACCTAATTCTCTCATATTCTGACTCTGCTAATTTCAGTTCATGCTGTCGTTTTTTTTTCATTCTCTTCCATCTCAAGCTGAAGTCGTTTTACATTTTGTTCAGCTATTAATCTCCTCTCTTCCATTTCTTTTTGTTTATTTTCCATCTCAATCTTAAGTCTTTCTTCAGCCTCCCTTTGCTTCTGTTCTGCCTCTCGCTGAAATCGTTTATCTTCTAATTCAGCGGCCAATCTCATTTTTTTCTCCTCTTCCTCAGCTATAAATTTCCTCTTCTTTTCATCTTCCTCAGCCTCAGTCCGTTTTTGATCTGCCTCAAATTTCAAATTTTCCAAACGTAACTTTTCAGCATCCAATCTTTGAGATTCCAACCTTTGAGATTCTTTATATTCTGTCATAGCAAATGATCTAATCTCTTCCTGAGGTATATTAAGCGCCTTAGCTTGCTTAATAAAATAGTCTAAGGTAGCCATTATTCAATATTATTATGTAATAATACTATTTAAAAGTGTTACTACAACTAGTGGTCTTCGTTCCTGTCCTTAGAACGGTATAATGTTATCATATAATTATTAAATATGTTATTAATCAATAAATTTATGTAATCAAATGTCATGAAAGCAAATGTCATGAAAGTAATAACGTGACAAACAATAGAAACAATACCGACAAGACACGATAATCAAAGACGATAGAAAACAGTCGCAGAAATCCAATAAAAATAAAAATGTGAAACTAAAAAATAGAATGTCGTAAAGAGTTACGATGATAACTGCGATCAAATAATCAACAAGACAATAGACAACACAGTGTAAAAACATAGGTTTTGTAAAAAAAAACTGAACGACAGGAAAGGTGAGATGGACGCAAAATACAAACAAAATTCATCATAAAACTAAGGTACGAGTAAAATAAATACCAAAAACAACAATTAAACGTGACGAAACAGCTAAATAGATAATATTATAAGAAGCAACTAGCGATCGGAACTTCGGCAAGGTTTCTAGCCTTGTACCGGAACTATCGCTCAATTGAAACTTACAAGTTGAGCCCTACAGAACGTCTGACGAAGAGCCCGAATTGGCTTCGAGATGGATCTCGTTCGTCAGATCAACCTCCCTACCTCCCACGAAGAATACAACACATATAACATGTAACATGTAAAATATAGATATGGACATATCACGGAAGGCACAGCTAAAAGTAATAAAGCGTATAAGGAGAACACGTTATACTTAACTCGCGTGCAGGTAAAAAATCAATGTGCCTCGTCTCCGTGTATGTACGTTTGAGGATAAAATACTTCGTTCTGAGTATTAGACCACAGCTCGCACGTAATAGTGACTAAGAGATGATACCAAGATGTTGTCGCCTTGAAAGTTCAGATCTTCAGATGATCCTAAGATGTTGTCGCCTTGAAAGTTCAGATCTTCCATTGCTGATACTTGTATAGGGTACGTTTCCTGTGAAATTCTAGATTTCATAAACACACTGGAGCACCAATTACTGTTGAGTTCGTTTTATGGTTGAGTACAGTTTATACTGGTGAAGAGGTAGCTTCAAACGCGAATGGTTAAAATGAACGAATGTCAACAATATTCTTCCAACGAACTTCAACAAGTAGTGAACTGGGCAAGTACTGGCAGTACATAAGTCGGTGATGACTGTACATCGATTTTATTCAACATGACACAGACGGAGTGGACAAGACTAACATCGTCACAGGCGCAAAGATCATACATCAGCATAATGGTAATTACTTTTAAAGTTCCTGAAGATTCTCTACCATAAAGTCCTCTGACTCAAGTGACTAAGGATCACAAACTGTTACCGTATAATATTCTTCTCATTCAAGTCCGTTGACCTTCTCTCAAGGACGTCTATCATGGTAACGTATTCATACTCCAGGATAAAATCTTCCATATCATACTTCACAATCCCATACGTTCTCCAAAACATAACGTTAGATAGCATATAGTTTCAAACAAAGTCATACACGATAATACGAACAGGTTAGAGATTCCAGTTGGCTAACCTCTCCCATTCTATGCCACGCTTCTGGCATTGTTGTAACAGCATATTAAAACATGTGCATAAGGTAATCAATAACTTCTTCCACTCGTAGGAATCCTTCTTCTACGATACAAATCCTAAAGGCAAACGACTCTGTAGATCCATTCTAGGAATAACATCTTCCCGCTAGACTAGTATTAGAGCGGCCTTATAATACAGCTTTAAATAAGAAGTGGGGCGATAACTTACGTGACATTGCTGCTATTGGTTTCGACCTGAAGACCAATACAGATCACTAGAATAAATGGCTTTCCATAAACATGCTATTGAATACAAATATAATATAACAATCATGGACATAAACAAGTTCCATGTTGCCCTTCAAATCATGACGTCAGAAACTACTCAACTAGGTTACCCGTGCGTCCCAAAGCAACACTCACTGCTTCGTGCACGTCAGTGCGCGAATCATTCGACCGCACAAATAATATAACTATATCAAGACTGGTGCGTACATTTGGCAGGACCGAAGACTACCCCCTTAGGTAATAAATGTACGTAACACTGGGGTAACCCAACTTTGCCAGCGTTTTGTACGGAGAAATATCTGTGAAGAACAAAAACATTTTTTTTTCTTAAAGACTTGGGTGTATAAAGTAAAACCTGTCTAGATTGCATTGGCATACAGAACGACAGAGTACCCAGTACATAAACTGTTTTTTTAAGATTTAATGAAGTAACGGGCCCATCGAGCCTGATTTAATTTTTCCAGAGAAAAACCTCAATTACATTTCAGCCCTTGTGGCAAGCAAAATATTAATATCAGTAACATTCCGACGAAGTTTTGACTAGTGGTGGTGTGACCAAATAAAGTCCTATACTGAGAGAAGGCACCGACCTGACATTCCTCATTACTAGAAACCTAAGCTATTGACACTGTGCTCGCTGGTAACGTTCGTGCCTGGACAATTTTAATGTGACAGAACCAGATATCCTAAAATAAGTATAACCAAGAAAACGTTCCCTGAAGTAGTGAATTCAACCCGTCTTTTACGAACTGGGGTTCTCTTGGCCAAGACTACCATTGGAGAGTCTGTATGTGCATGTCCTAAAAATTATGTTTCCAGAAGTTGCTACCAAAGCTGTAAGTACGAATGAAAGCACGTGATCACGGCTGACTGAATAGAGTGAATGCAGGACTGAGTGATTACTCTATTGTTGTATTTTGGCACCCATTTTGCTGTCTTAAATTTCTTTATGCAAGTCTTGTTGCTAACAATATTTTCCTTAGGATAGATCAGAGCATCAAAGTCTGTTCATACCTTTAAAGGGAACTCTTAGACTAAAGCATATGTATCCGTGACTCTTTGGGGCTATCACGTTTCTTCTAACAGGACTGTGGGCTATACATCGAGGGAAAGGATCATACCAATGGGTCTATCATTCTTGTAGCAATTTCATTGACTTTATGACTATTTGTATATGTTTGATGTAATTTTATATGTTGTGATGGAAGTTTATTATGATAATTAAACTTCACATAAACTTATTTCAGTGTGTCGGTCAGTTCGTTCCCAATTATCTATATTTCCATTGTCATAGTTTCACGTCTGTAGTCATTTGTATGCTATTGTAGTCATTTATGTGTGTGTGAATGGGAGGTATATATATACTACTATATATTATATTAGATTTGTCTGACTAATCTAACTCTGTTGTAGATGATAGGCTGACTGAGAGAAGCTTCTCGAGTGTCAGAGACAGAATGTAATATATTTCCTCCATCTCACCCGTGAAATCTATTTCTATTTTATCACCTCCCACTGAGCTATCACTTATGTCTATGTCTATTCAGAAGGGACCAAACTAAGTCTTAATCACCTATCACAAATCTACGACACCGATGTCGGAATATTTTTGAAATCATCACACCCTATCCGCATGATTTGAAATGATTGGATCTTTCTGATTAGATTCATAACAACAACGCGTGGGAAGATAGGAATATAGTCTGACAATTTCGCAGTTTTATTTGACTCTGAATTTCACGCTCGCCAAGACAACATCAGACCTCGCCAGAGTGAAGACTAGATTCATAATTCCCTTTTTTAACCGAACCTTTTATTGGAGAACCAAATAAGACTTACAAAGCTCAGAAAATCTTTACATTTTAATAAGGAACACAAGGACTAGGAAAGGGAAGAAACACACGGAGTCAGAGAGGGAATCTATTGTCAAATTAAAGACAACCCAGACACGTGTAAGAGACCGACTCGTCTCATTTATTCATCTGAGCAACAAGTCTGTAGCCAGGATTGGCGTAAGTTTATTCATATTTTATTACTAACATGTGAACTAACATATATATTTATATATTACCATGTGAAGTTTAATGGGTGAAACTCGCTATTGGATGTCAAAGTCATTTGAGGTCTGCAACCCCAGCGTATAGAATGGTGATTTATGAACCACCACTGCATGGGCTGGTGATTGCTTTATTGATAGTTTCGCAAAGAGAACTAAAAGCATAAAGTAGTTCCAGGTTCCCTATGGTGCAGGGAGATAAAAATGAAAGAAATGATGTACATTCTAAATATAATATTTACATTTTTAAAGCAGTGTAAATGTCCCTATAAACAAAGCCACTTTAAAATTGATGTAAGTTTTCAAGCTATGAACCAGTGTAAATGTCTATGTGAAAATATTCATTTTAAAGTAATGGACGTTTCAAACTTTTCAGTCAGTGTAAAACATAAATGAAAACATATTCAATTTATATTGTGAACACTTTTCAACCAGTGGCGATGTATATGTAAACAGACTCTATCTGTATTATTGACCTTTTCATTTAAATATAAAGTAACTATGAAATCTTTTCTATTTAAATGTAAAGAAAGTTTTATCCCGAGGGATTAAATTCAATTCTCATCGAGGGTAAAGTCTGAGTAATTGGGATGGTGGTATGGGAAGATAGGAACCCATAACTATGGGGTGGAAAATGCCATACTCAGAAGAGCGTTTCGTTCTATTTTTTACCATAGTTATTGGTGGTACCAGCAGAAAGTACTATATCTAGAACTAGAAGGGAACCGTGGCCTAAGCTTTAAGACGAAGGACGCACGTGGTAGAATCTCCTTGACGTTTCTGGGAAACGAGCTACCCCGACAACATTGATCAGAGTCGAGCGGGAGCAGAGTGAAAAGAACTAACCCATAAGAAGGAGCAGAACCGTCATTGGCAGCTAAGTTCAAATATATGATCCCACTTGAACTTCTTGTAATATCTCACATTCCCTAAAGACTGTGAGCATAACTTTTCTTGATCCATAACTATTCCAATTATTTTCCAACTGTTAAAACCTAAAGTGATTATTAAATTTTGTTATTTGTAATGTTACAAATTTAACTTCGATTTAATCATTTTAAAGTTACTGCATGTTTGTCTCAGTCAAATTACTCCACACACTCTAAACAGAGCTATACTATAATAATAGAATTCCATTGAGTAAATCGGGGGTGGGGGCTTAAACGAGCTGAAAGTAATAAGTGCTTAAATCCTTTACAAAAGTTGTCAGCAGATTGCAGAATTAATGTGCTCAGAAAAAACAGCTAGCATTGTTTTCGCTTATCTGAATATCCTGTGAAGGCTCCCTTTGTAATAGAAGTGTCATCACCCTTCTTTCTACATCTCTGCCAAGAGTAATCTTGTACGAAGGTAGATATCTTTGAAGCCCATATTAGATACTCTTGAGTTTTGGCCACAGTTGAACCACTACTGCAAAGCAAAGAGGGGGGGGGGGCAATACCGTCACAATGGCGCTCTCTCTTCCAAACCTCTACACCTCACAGTAGAAGAGGAACGAGTAAGTATGTAAGGATCGCAAATGTACTAATAAGCTCCTCCAGTCATTACCTCAGCTGCTTTTTTTTTTTTGGTGGCCTGGTGTTCCTTTCGTCGTGTTCTGATAGCTTCACCTTGTAATAAGAGCTTCTTTTCGACCAATCTGAGGTAGCGCCTTAAGGGAGCATCGCCACTTGGTGCAATGGGCAGCTTCATCCTCCAAGGTTGATGATTTATGGCTAGCTTCGGTTGTCCGGCTTTTATTTTGTCATCTGCCAGTAAGTTGTCCGTAGAAAATATCTTTTGGAATGGGAACATCTTCCATGCGGCGGACATAGCCAAATCAGCGTAAACAACAAGTGGAACATAAGTCTGGAATCAGGTCTCACCAAGTAATCCTGTCTTGTGTGATTGACTCATGTTCTTTTCGTGTCTTCTTTATCCTCTTAAAATCTGTCTAAATTATCCCCTGTCTAAAGTATCCCGTCTAAAGTATCCCCTGTCTAAAGTATCCCCAGTCTATAGTATTGTGACGGACAACTCAGCTGTCCCTGAAAATTGTTGGATGATAGGACCCTCTGATAACATCAGTGCGCCTGAATATTGTAGGAATTTTTCATCAGCGGGGACTCCGCCACCTGAGCTCATTAGCATGCAGAAAAGCAAAGTGCACTCCTCACCACGTTTGCTCATTAAATATGTGACTGTTATCTTCCGTCCAGACTGGTGATCGCATGGCCTCAAAGGGGAGGTAAAATCACGCCCACTGTTACCTCTAGAGCGGTCAGAAGCAGTTATTTCCCCAGTGTGCCTGTCCACTTTTCTTCGTACCTGCCTTATAGGCGGTGCCAGAACCAAACGTAGAAGCGGCGAGATCTAAGGCAAGACGATCCCCCAGAACAGAGAAGCTAGTTTCTCGCATAAAGTTCTCATCGGCATTTCGCATCTCGGTGCGAACCACAGGAAAGCGCTGGAAACGCTAGCAGTCAAAGGCAGTGGCGGTCCATAGAACAGGGAAAGCAGAGTCTCGCCGGTTTTTCACATCCCAGCGTGAACCGCAGAAGTGCCCGCAGTCAAAGACGAACGGGGAAAGACAAAGCGGCCAGGAAATGGAGTAATCACGAACGGAAATCGGAAACCAGGAGCGGTCTCCCTCTTTTAGTCGGGTGGCATCTGTTAGCACGGCGGCTAGAATTTTGATTTTCCCCGGAGAAGTTAAAAGGCGCGAAATTCTAACATGTACCCCTTAAGTTCCATTCCAGTTAGATATATACAGACCCTGAAGAAATGCATTTTATCACTAGTTGCCAGATATTTACAGTAGCACTTGCTACAGTGAAATCCTGTTTGATTCCCTCTGGATTTTCATCTTAATGCAGTGAATGCTTTTCTGTGAAACGAATAATCATTCAACCTTGCATGCCAGCAATTAAGCAGCAATTAAGCAGCAATTAATTGATTAATTATATACAGAGTCCTGCCGACTCAGTTCGATAACTCCAGTGACTTATGAACATTATTTAAAATTTAATCTTTGTGGCGATCCTGTTGAGATTCAGCTATCTGAAGTTTACAGAAATAAAGCAAACCCAAAGACTGTTTTAACATCCCAATTCATAAAGTCGTTTTAAAGTTAAACTGCAGAAGAACACTTGCCAGTAGCAATATTTTACTTACTGCTCTATTTGTGAATGAGAACATAGATTTCCCTGAACACTGTTCGTCAAGTACTTTCACTGGATTTTTAACAACACCCCGAAGAAACCATACCACAGTGTTTAGTCTTTATCATCACGCTTACGAAGTTCACCACCAGCGGCGAACCTAAGATACCCCACCAGTCTCACCACCTGTACCTACGACCGTGCCCTTCCCCTGGAACTTTTTACATATAGACAAAAACAAAAACAGTACCTTTAGGCTTCAACGTCCAGCGATTTCGGGACACTTTGTTAACTTCAAAAAAACCCGCTAATCTGGGGCTGTACACAGAAGACAGGACATTTACCTACGCCAATGTTTAGTGCTGTTTTTTCTTTGTAATTTCTACGGAGTGCCAGATTCTACGAATCGGTAAGTCTGTGTGTATGACTGAGTGCTGGCCATCACAAGCGTGCTTGAATGAGAGGAGATTTAGTTTTTCCACCATTATAATTAGTTCTACCTGGTAATATTTTTTACCGTCTTTATTGTACGGTTTTTCTTTTTAAGTGGGATTTCCTAACTTTGTTTATTTCCCTCTCCCTTACGTCTGTTTAGTAAAGGGAAAGCTTTGGAGAACAAAAAGAGTTTTTCTAACCCCTACTAATTACGGTAACACCCCGTCTCAGAGTAATAAATTTACTGTTGGGTTAAATTGCCTATCTCTGATCACCCCCCCTCGTCTTTTTGGACTGGGTCTTTCTTTGTTAAATGCAAGCGGGAAGGGCGTATTGGATACTTCTCAAACAACCCCCCCCCCTCCCCCACCTTGCTATTTGTACCTGCTGTAACATATGATTTATGCCTGCAAATTGTTGAATATTGTGAGTGATTTTTTTCGATAAATAAAAATAATAAACCTTCTAGTATTGTGTTGGCAGGCCCGAGCCCAAATTACCTATATTTGTTATTTGTAGCTGTATTCACGTATTGTATTTGCGTTTGAAGCACCAATATGGTGTGTGCACCTGAGTGACTGGAACTGGCAAATAATTGTTTGTCCAGGTGAGCTGTAGGAGTCTTATGAGATAAACACATATTGTCGTAAATAGAGACTGTCCTTACTCTTCCCAGCACTGGTGAATAAACTACCTCTCTTTCTTAAATCCTTATTTTCATAGAGCCTTCACTATCATTCTACACTCTAGCGGGACCACTATCCATAAGAATTATCTCTCTTATAAAATTTACGAAAAGTATCCCTTGTTACATGTTTTAGATCATCATTTTTTTCTGGCAATTCCAGAGTAAGAACTGGCTTGTGATGCTATCTATTGGTTTCCTCATCGTGTGTCTCATCCGACGCCAGCATCTTGAACCCCTCGTATTTCTTCTCTGTTTTTCGCTCAATTTGAGTGGAAAATACGTTGTGTCGTAGTTTATAGCTGAGCAATGATATCTGCGCCTTTCAGCCCGGAACATCCTATTTCAGCAAGCATTATTTTCCGATTTGCTGGCCTTAGCTCTTGACTGTCCCCAGCCTACCTGCAAGGCAGCAGGTGGTTTAAAATCAGAGTTTTCCTTCTTCTAGAATTTAGATGAACTGCCATCCAATGCTTACGAGCTTCATCTGCCTGGAATTTAACCCATGCCTGGGATTTCGTCCCCGCTGTATTTGACTGGTTGTTGTCAACAGTTCCACACTGGTTATTATTTTAATCCGCTCTTGTGTCACCGAGGTCCGAAAAGTGGGCACTGAATAATAAGACTGTAGCCCGCCAGGCACAGCTGTAAGAGGCGATTTAGGAGGGTTGGGCATGGCTATCCCATCCTATACCCAGCATCTTTAAAAAAAACCCCCAAGAGCTATTTCTTCTCCGTTTTTGGGTTCTTGCGTAGCTCAATTTGAGTGGAAAATACGTTGTGTCGTAGTTTATAGCTGAGCAATGATATCTGCGCCTTTCAGCCCGGAACATCCTATTTCAGCAAGCATTATTTTCCGATTTGCTGGCCTTAGCTCTTGACTGTCCCCAGCCTACCTGCAAGGCAGCAGGTGGTTTAAAATCAGAGTTTTCCTTCTTCTAGAATTTAGATGAACTGCCATCCAATGCTTACGAGCTTCATCTGCCTGGAATTTAACCCATGCCTGGGATTTCGTCCCCGCTGTATTTGACTGGTTGTTGTCAACAGTTCCACACTGGTTATTATTTTAATCCGCTCTTGTGTCACCGAGGTCCGAAAAGTAGGCACTGAATAATAAGACTGTAGCCCGCCAGGCACAGCCGTAAGAGGCGAGTTAGGAGGGTTGGGCATGGCTATCCCATCCTATACCACAAAAATCTTTATTAAAAAAACAAAAAACAAACAACAACCAAGAGCTACAGACTTTCATGAATGGGTTCTTGCGTAGAATGAGATTGAAGTGGTATGACAAGATTATTAATGTGGAGCTGATAATAAGAACCAAACAAGCGCCAGACGAACAAGAGATGATAAGAATCAGACAAGCGCCAGACAAACAAGAGATGATAAGAACCAGACAAGCGCCAGATGAACAAGACATGATAAGAACCAGACAAGCGCCAGATGAACAAGAACAGACAAGAGATGATAAGACAAGCCCAGACAAGATGATAAGAACCAGACAAGCGCCAGACAAACAAGAGATGATAAGAACCAGACAAGCGCCAGACGAACAAGAGATGATAAGAACCAGACAAGCGCCAGACGAACAAGAGATGATAAGAACCAGACAAGCGCCAGACGAACAAGAGATGATAAGAACCAGACAAGCGCCAGACGAACAAGAGATGATAAGAACCAGACAAGCGCCAGACGAACAAGAGATGATAAGAACCAGACAAGCGCCAGACGAACAAGAGATGATAAGAACCAGACAAGCGCCAGACGAACAAGAGATGATAAGAACCAGACAAGCGCCAGACGAACAAGAGATGAAAAAAAACCAGACAAGCGCCAGACGAACAAGAGATGATAAGAACCAGACAAGCGCCAGACGAACAAGAGATGATAAGAACCAGACAAGCGCCAGACGAACAAGAGATGATAAGAACCAGACAAGCGCCAGACGAACAAGAGATCACAACAACCANACNAGCGCCAGACGAACAAGAGATGATAAGAACCAGACAAGCGCCAGACAAGCGCCAGATGAACAAGAGATGATAAGAACCAGACAAGCGCCAGACGAACAAGAGATGATAAGAACCAGACAAGCGCCAGACGAACAAGAGATGATAAGAACCAGACAAGCGCCAGACGAACAAGAGATGATAAGAACCAGACAAGCGCCAGACGAACAAGAGATGATAAGAACCAGACAAGCGCCAGACGAACAAGAGATGATAAGAACCAGACAAGCGCCAGACGAACAAGAGATGATAAGAACCAGACAAGCGCCAGACGAACAAGAGATGATAAGAACCAGACAAGCGCCAGACGAACAAGAGATGATAAGAACCAGACAAGCGCCAGACGAACAAGAGATGATAAGAACCAGACAAGCGCCAGAACAAGAACAAAGCGCCAGATGATAAGAACCAGACAAGCGCCAGACGAACAAGAGATGATAAGAACCAGACAAGCGCCAGACGAACATGAGATGATAAGAACCAGACAAGCGCCAGACGAACAAGAGATGATAAGAACCAGACAAGCGCCAGACGAACAAGAGATGATAAGAACCAGACAAGCGCCAGACGAACAAGAGATGATAAGAACCAGACAAGCGCCAGACGAACAAGAGATGATAAGAACCAGACAAGCGCCAGACGAACATGAGATGATAAGAACCAGACAAGCGCCAGACGAACAAGAGATGATAAGAACCAGACAAGCGCCAGACGAACAAGAGATGATAAGAACCAGACAAGCGCCAGACGAACAAGAGATGATAAGAACCAGACAAGCGCCAGACGAACATGAGATGAGAAGAAGACGCTGGAGATGGATAGGACACACTTTGAGGTAACCTGCTGATATTATAACAAGGAAATCCCCAGGACAAGAGAGATAGAAGGGGAACAAAGAACACCTGGAGGGAGAAAGTTTGGCTTCATACTTCTTCTTCTTCTTCGTTCGTCCTGAGAAGGTCGTTGGTTGCAGTTGTGTCCGTTTACAGCGGAGCTGCGATGTTTGCGCCTTTAGGCCGACACATCCGACTTCAGCACAGCATTTTTGGGACCGGGTTAGCCTTCCCTCTTCGATCCCTACTCACTCAGCCAGACTGCAGTGATGCAGACTGTTTCCAGGACCACCACTTGGAGGTGGAGTAGGGTCTTGGTCAGCTCTGGTTTACTGACCCTGACGCAAGCAGTCTAGCTATGGGTCGCTAACTGCATTCCTCACTGTTGACGCATCTTAGGTCCCGTTTCATACAATTCATGTGAATAAATCAGGTTTCGATTAGCAAAGGTTGCTGCCGTCTTGAGAATGATCTTTGCCTCGGTTCAAGTACGGTGTCGGTGTAGACATACTGATGTTGTTATGTATATGTGTTATTGTTATGTTGTCTTACATCTACTCTTGCGGTTCTTGAATGTTATTTATTTGAGTCTGTACGTTACTGTAATTCTTCTTTAACTACATTGATTATCTGATTATGATTATCTAGCGCCTTATGATGATAAGGTTTCTCTCATTGTTGTTGTTATTGTCTCACACTCATATAACCAACCACCTCTCATACATAGTAGGCGGTCTGTATCAGGTACTGAAAACAAAATCTCGAAGCAGTGCAAACTTCTAAAGTTACACAATGTTTATGTTAACGAAACACAAACATGTTACCATGTTACGTCAAAGTTAACAGACTAGCACACTTACACCACGTCAGCACTTTCTATCTACTACCCCTAAAATGTAATGACACATACACCAAACAAACTTCTCCGTTATTCCTTCTCTTCATAAATCATAAATCCGAGCTTCAAGTGTGCGGAAAAAAACCACACTTCATTTCTTGCTGTGATCTGTATGCTCTCTACACCCTCAGCCAAATCGTTTATCGGGTGAACATTATACTAAAATATGCACAAACTGTATGGTTAGTTTTATGGAATGATATATTACGAAATGTCGATGTGGCTCTATGTATATTTGTCGTTTATATGGAGAGGGAATATACCTGTGTGATAAGAAACATTGGACATTAACCAGAACAAGAAAGAAATATTACAAGGTTTGAAATGAGATGCATGGAAAAAAGAAGTTAATAAAACACGAAATAACTTACCAAAGAACTGCAGTGCCACAGAATATGATGATAGTAAACTTTATACAGAGCATTATAACGGGGTAATCTGATCATCAGAAGTGGTCATCGTGTCTGATACGTATTTTGGCTCTTTTACTTCCATGGCACTGTGTGTGTGTGGGGGGAGG
Organism: Oreohelix idahoensis; assembly: GCA_024509875.1. Classification (NCBI taxonomy): domain Eukaryota; kingdom Metazoa; phylum Mollusca; class Gastropoda; order Stylommatophora; family Oreohelicidae; genus Oreohelix; species Oreohelix idahoensis. Next base: position 176,544 of record JAMPIV010006109.1, on the reverse strand, counting down.
GGGGCAAGGGAGGGGGGGGGGGCTGTCTTATCATAACTTCCATGTGTTGTTCCGCTGCTGATTTTGTTTTCAGCCTGCGCTGTGATTTAAATCCATTCTACCTTGGTTGTAATTTCCAATTGGGCTGTTTACTCTGTTGTTATCCATTCTGTCAACCTGAGGGGGTTGTTAAAGCAATATTTCTGTTGTATATAAACTTGCTGTTCTGGATACCGCAGCCCAGTGCGGTTGTTTCACAGCCTTCTCCGCCGTTTAGCCAAGTCGTAAATACCCTTGTTCTTGACAGTCCATTCAGACTCAACTGTTTGAGTAGATCACACAGTGAGGTCGACCCTAAACTTCTGGCACTTACTTCTACAACTATGACTTTTGCTGTGCACTCAGCTTGTCTCAACCCCGATCATTACATTTAGCCATTATGAAAGCGCGCTACTGCTTTAACCTGGATTCAGATGTCATCGTAAGGTCAAGTATTATAATATCACGTTATGACGAGGAGTGCGGCACAACATCTGGTCGTTTTGTAGACTTCCTCCTTTATTTCGGGGTTTGTCTCCCGCCTAGGAAAGTCTACTGCCAATATCTCTGTATTTTTAAAAAAATGTAAAACTTTTGTCTCGTTTTGGCGAGGCGCGTCCTGTTCAACCTAGTCGGTTATATTAGGGCGCATGTCCAAATAAAAAAGATCCTTAAGTCTAAGGATTAATATCTCAGTAGTTTGTAACACTAAGAATAGTTCTTCTTATGAGATCCTTAGCCTCCGACTGACTGTGACGGTATTGCCTCCCCTGCTTTGCAGTAGTGGTCCAACAGTGGCCAAAACTAAAGAGTATCTAATATGGGCCTTCAAAGGTGTCTACCTTCGCACAAGATTACTCTTGGCAGAGATGTAAAAAGAAGGGTGATGACACTTATATCACAAGGGAATTTCCACAAGATATTCAGATAAGCGAAAACAATGCTGGTTTGGCTGAGCACGTTAATTCTAGAATCTGCAGATAACTTTTGTGAAGATTTAAGCAATGATTAATTTTAGCTCGTTAAGCCCCCACCCCCGATTTACTCAGTGGAATTCTTATTATTCTGGTATAGCTCTCTTTAGAGTGTGTTAACTAAATTGACTGAGACAAACATGCAGTACATTTAAAAGGATTGAATCGAAATTAAATTTGTAAAATTACAAATAACAAAATTGAATTAGTTTTAACAGTTTGAAAATAATTTGAATAGTTAAGGATCAAGAAAAAGTTATCATCACGGTCGTGATGGGATGTAAATTTTTACAAGAAGTTCAAGTGGCAGCATAAAATTGAACTTAGCAGCCAATGACGGTTCTGCTCCTTCTGATAGGTTGTTCTTTTTACAATGCTCACGCTCGTCAAGGTTGTCGAGTGTAGCTCGTTTCCCATAAATGTCAGGGAGAGTCTACGAAAGTTGGTCCCTCGTCTTAAAGCGTAGGTCACTTGTCCCTTCTTGTTCCAGAGATAGTACTTTCTGCTGGTACCACCAATAACTATGATAAAATAATAGAAACGAACGCTCTCCTAAGTATTGCGTTTCCCGACACATACTGATGTGTCTCCTATTCCTATTCCACAATCAAATTTACTCAGAGTTTGCCCTCGATGAGAATTAACTTTAATCCCTCGACAGAAAACTTTCTTTACATTTTAATTGAATAGCTTTTATAGTTACTTTACATTTAAATGAAAAGGTTAACAGTACAGATAGAATATGTTTACATTTACATTTCCACTGATTGAAAAGTGTTCACAATATAAATTGAATATGTTTTCACTTATGTTTGCAATGATTTGAAAAGTTTGAAACTTCTATTTATTTTAAAGTAAATATGTTAACATCGACATTTACACTGGTTTGAAACTGTAGGTATTATAATTACAATGTACATCATTTCTTTCATCTTTCCCTCCCTGCTCCATATGGAACCTGGGACTACTGATGCGTTTAGTTCTCATTCAGAAATTAGCAATAAAGCAGTCGCCAGCCCGTGCAGTGGTGATTCATGAAATCATCATTCTAAGCGCAGAAGTTGCCAGCCTCAAATGTCTGGGACATCCACTAGCGATTTTCACATATTAATATTCACATGGTAATATATACATATTAGTTCACATGTTAGTAATGAAAATATAGAATGTAAAATGCCAACTTACGCCAATTCTGGCTCACAGATTTTTTGCTCAGATTAATGAAGTTAAAGGCACTGCCGATGCCTTTTTACACGCGTACTTGGGGTCGTTAATTCTAACTTTAATTCCCTCTCTGACTTCGTGTGTACAGTTTTCTCAGATATTCCGGTTTTCCTTATTTAAAATGATAGAGATTTCTTGGGCAATTTTGTTAGTCCCGATAGATTCTCCAATAAAAGGTGTCCGGTCTGATAAAATGGAATTCTGAATTCTAGGCTTCACTCTGGCAAGGTCTGGTTGTGTCGTCTTGGCAAACGATCTTCACAGTAAATTTGACTGACTGAGTCGTCAGGTTATATTCACTGTCCTTCAACGCTCTGTTTGTTATGGAGCTAAGTAAAAGCTCCAATCATTTCAAACGTGATTGTTGGGGGGAGGAAGGGGGCGATTTCAAAATATTCCTGACATGGAAAAATTTTGAACGTAATGTAGAGGTCAAGTCTTCCGTATATGGTATGAAAACATCCGATCCCTGGCAGGCGAACTCACCAACACATTCGTAACCTCATATGACAATGTGTTTCAGATATAACAATTTATTACTTTATCAGAAAGTAATCTATTCGCAGACGGGTAATCTCGTTATCTGTCCCGCGCTCTGGCCTTTATTCGCGATTTAAGCAAACACGATGGCGATTGTAGGGCTAATCTGTAGCGGCCAAGCGTTGGTACAGAAGAATTACCAACTTGCCTGACGTTCAATATTACCTCAGCCGCCCCTTGCAAATGTGATGTGTTTATCATCAACAAGGAGTGTCAAATGTTTGAACAAAGTGCTGCTACATAGTATGCAGAAAGAAAAGGGTGCGACCATGGTAAATCACGCAAATAAAATCAGTACAAAAATGTAACTGATTACTGCCGTAGTGAAAGAGAGATCGGAAAAAAGGTCGCCCCAAAAATCCATCTCGTGACACTGACAAAGCAGTCAGTGGCCATCGTGCCCATTGGCGTCTTGTAGGGCAGAAACAAACTGTCTCCACTTTGCTCGGTCGGTGGCCACCCTTCGTGCAGTGCCGCAGTTCTTGTTCAAACTTTGCTACTTGGCCTCCACAGTTCTCCGCCAGGTTGTCTGGTCTGCATCTCTTTCACCTTCCTTCTGAGGTCCATAGCTTAGCAGTTCTTGTGATGGTGTCGGGGTATCTTCTGAGGACATGGCCAACCTAGATCCGGCATCTGTCCGCAATGAACAGTTGGGTAGCTAATATTTGTTTTCTTTGGAATGTGTTGGCAATCTGGCTCTCTAGGAGTAAGTTCTTCAAAGATTATAAGACCTTGTGTGTTGCTATAAAGAGAATATAATTATGATATTAAACCTGAAAATTAACTGAACAACAAGAAAGCAACGTCAGAAAGTCTGAAATGACGTTATTGTGAAAAGCGAATGATCCCCCTTATATACTAATTGCCTTAGATGTAACGTCCTGTCCCATCCTTTCCCACCAAACTTTTCATGGCGCATGTTTTGGACATTACGGCTTGGAAACTAAAGTGGGAACCTTTTGAAATAGAGCGCAATTTGTCACCCATCCTTAATTATTGTGGATGTTTGAAAAATATTAATGCATTAATTTTTTTTTTATTTGGACACAATGGCAGCTATTCTCCCCCCCCCCCCCCCCCCCCCCCAATTTGTAATTTGGTGAGTATGAATCTTACATTTATATTTACCAGTAGATAATGAATATAGAACGGTACATTTGCAGTAACCTGGTCGATTTGGTCGATCAAGGCGATGCACCCTTTAATAAAGATTCGGAGATGGAGCAATAGAAGCTATTTTTGTTGTGTGTTTTCTTCACTACGTACCAAGGCAAGGTTTTAAAAGATATCTGTTTGGTTTTTTTTAAGGACTATCTTCATTGCACACGGACAACTCGATCATTGCTCTGATCTCTTCCCTTAGACCACACTAAGAGGATCTCTGCACAGCGCACGAACTGCGTAGCACCGGCGAGAATCCCAGTGTGTATATATAGGAATCACACATTCTAGAAATATTTTTGTGGTGGGTAGGTCTCTAATTTTAAAATGTTGCCAGGGCAGCGGCCTTAGGGCCTACACTTTACGATTTCTAACTGCCGTAGGATTTTTAACGTGCGTAACTTGCACACGGGACTTCATATTTTTTCTCCCTCATCCGAGAAGGCTAGGTATCAGATCTCACTACCCAGAAGACCTGGGGGAGTATGACATCATTAGGACCCCTAGTTCTGAAAAAAATAACTTCCATAAATTATATTCCCTCAACTGGGAATGGAACCTGGTAAAAGATATCGGTACATTTCCAACACATGTTAAGGAAAAACAGCTATTAATTATGTAGTCGAGTTTCAGTACTTCTCCCCATGTCATTTTTGACGGGTTGCCCCATAGCTTTATAACTATTGTATCAACATAAGTGACCACGTGATAAACAGGGCCGTCATCAGGGTATGCAGCAGGAAGGGCACAATATAATTACTTCCATCCATGTTTTGGCGGATGACTTACTCGTAAAACAAGAAATAGCTTAATGGGAAAGGATAATTTCATACAACGTCGTAAATTACTGACAGATTTACTTCATATATTTGGGCACATTCGCGAGAAGTGTCTGTTTTATTCTACCTTAGTCCTCTAAATGAAATAATACAAGACACTTGTCGTTCTTAACATTTATTACACACAGCGATAAAACACGTCTAACATCTGACAACGGCCATTATCCCAAGTCCCATAACTTCTCCTATATAAATATATCTCTAAAATATTGGATAGGCCACTACATTCTCTCCCTGTCTTGAATAACAAAAACACACTGAAACTCAAACTGTTTTACAAATATCACTAATAACGGACAGAGTTATTGTCAATACAAAACATAGTCATTGAGACGTCTTGGGACATTTCGATGTCTAGACGGTGGTCTGCCTGTATGCGGTAAATTGCCTGTTGTTGTCCATGGTGACGTCAGCTGGTTATGTGGCAGTTTGTGGCAACTCAGGACTGACAATGTCATCCAAGAAATCATCATCTGGTTGTGATTTCTTCTTCGCTGCGCTAGCCAGGTTTTCTTTGACTTTCTTGAAAAACGAAACATTTCTTGTTACAACTCTGCCTGCACCTCAAACACTTATTACGTTTCCCTTGAGTTTAGTAATCTGGTAAGGTTCTGGATTAAACCTTGGAGTGTATTTGCTGTTTTGTTCTTGTCGTACTAAAACAAAATCTCCTACTTTCAGATGAGACGGCTGTGATCGTAGTCAACGGACTGCATGTTGCTTCATTCTGTATTTTGCCTGTGCATCTTTTCTCTGCACATCTGATGAGGCTGGTTGACCCTCTTTGGTTTCAACTGTTGGAATCTTAACCGAGACATTTCTTTATGGTGATTTGCTTGTTGACATATGATGTGTTGCCCTATACTTTCTAAGGAAAGCATACAGCTGTTGTCTCCTTCAACTGCGGCTGTTTGAATGACCTTCTTGAGGTTTCTCATCCTTTCTACCTCCCCGTTTGCCCTTGGCCAGTAAGGTGTGAGTCTACTGTGTCTGCATCCAACATGGTGCATACAATTGTTCATGTCTTGGCTGTTAAATGATGAACCATTATCTGTTTTTAAATTTCAGGAATTCCAAAAGTCGAAAATATCTTGTCAATCACAGGAATGTGATAATTTCAATTGATTGTCAACCCAGATTCTTTTGCTTGTGTGATTGTTGTTATGTTCTCAACTTAATCATGACCGTAATGTCCTTGTCTTATGTTCACAGGCCGTAATTGTAGGTGCCGTACCTTTGTGGCCTACCTTGTTCCTATGACTGCTGAATGAGATTAAATTATCTGCCAATTATAATACTTGAAAGGACTTGACGACTCAGAGCTGACAACCAAAGTTCTTTATTAGTTGTCAAGGAACATATTCACAACTTGGCTACCTCTGAGCCTGATTATCAATAAATATACATATGAAACTTCATTGATGACACTCCTACATCACTTACTGCACTGGTCAGGAGCTAATGTTATTATATCTCTTGATTAGCTCCGGATCTCTGCTGTCTTCTTTGTTATTCTATCTACCCATCACTACTACACATCTCTACTGATTAATGGGCTGTTCTCAATCTATTAAAGTAAGCTTCGAAGTATTGTCTGGGTAAACTTCCAGTGCTGGTAACTTATTCTTAGCTATAAACTGTTCCTAGTAAATTGTCTACACGTCCGACACTGGACTACAGTTCTAACACTTTTCTTTGTCTATCCACGCTCGTTAAATATGCGAGTGTTTACATACCAGGATGAACTGCTGGCGATATATGCTGAACATATCTTGACATGATTAACTATCTCTTGTAGAATTCTTTCATTAGTCTTCTCTTCTTCTCTGCACATTGCAGCAGTACCATAACTTGGTATCTGGTCGATGTTGTTAGTCTAACGCTAACCTGTTCTCAGCTGACGACCATTTTAAGAGTGACCTCTGCTCTTCCCTCAGCTCACTTATTTCTCGTGCTCCGGTGACGTCAGAGCTAAGTCTTACTACTCATAAATTATTCTTACTTGGTCATATCTCAGTTCTTTCCCTTTCCTATCACAGGAATGACAGTTTGCTGATGTGGAATTAATGATTTCAACAACTGGAAATCTTGAATGTTCATCTACCATGACAAGAATATTCTGTCCACATGGTAATGGTCCACAACAATCTGCAGAGACCTCTGCCCGTGGAGCTTTGGGAAGCTGGGACATTTTCAAAGGTGTCATTTGTGCTCCACTTTCAGTGCAAGCTTGACAAGCTAGACAACTGGAAATAGTCTCCTCAACCATTTTTTCTAATCTTGGGAATCAAATTTTTTCTCTAACCAAACATTTGGTTTTGACAATGCCTTGATGTCCTTCATGGGCCAAATCTACTGCTCTTCTCTGGATGTTTTGGGAATTACTATTCTTGAACCTGCAAGTAGTAGCCTGTCCTCAGTAAGTGTTAGTTCATTTCGAAATATGTGGAAAATATTAAGATCTTCTCTGTTTACTTTAGAGAACTGTTCATAAGGAATGTTATTCCATTTATTTTTTCTGATTATAAACTGAACTGTTTGTAACAGTGGGTCTTTCATGGTCTCTTCTTGTATTTCACTGAAATAACAATTATAGCACGTTTCACTAGCTTTGCCCAACTTCAAAATGCTATACCTCAGCGAATATATAACGCTTATAAGTGAAATTTTGTGTGTGAATTTGAAATGGTATAGACCCTATGAATTCAATTTTTCATTAAAATGCGGCCATTGGTTTCAATTTTCGTTTCTTTGCGATATAATATAAAATCCTACTTGCCAACACACATCACACGCACACATATTGAAATGTCTACATTTGCACATTTTTGGTTTATCAAGCAATTGGCATGATTTTTGAGTGAAATTGCGTGAAATCGCACTTCTTGAACATAAAACAGTTTATATCCGGTGCAACGCACACATTGTCAATCAGAGGTGTGTCTACAAAAACTATTGTGTGGTTAAGAAGGAAAAATGAGTCTGCGAGTACATTTTATGACATTACAGCAAATCACAAATAGGATTTTTAAGTATTTCTGCAATGAAGCTACTCGAGGAAAACTATATCATTCTATTTCAAACCCACAAAAGAGGACTATTCACGCCTTGGGGATAAGCAAACGATCATTGCACCGCTGGATAGCGACATCTGAAATGTCTAATTCCAGTGTTTTACACACGAAAATTAGGCCAAGAGTGGTGGATAATTTTGACAGAGAATGATCCGCAGAGAAATTTGCAATATGTTTCACAATAATGAGGCAGTGACTTTAAGGAAATTGAAAATTTGGTTAAGAAAGAATAATGACATTGATATTTCCAAATCTACGCTATGGAGGACTATTAGGAGTTTGGGATTCACTTTTAGAAAATATGTTGGTGGTAGAAACCTTATTTGTGAGAAGCCTCATATAGTTGCAATGTGAAGCAAATATTTACGCGAGGTCAGAGAAATGAGAAGAGATTGTTATGATTTTGTGTATTTAGATGAAACTTGGATCAATGCGCACCACAGTAATGAACGAGAATGGCAATCATCTGATGGAACAACTAAGAGACTAGTACCAAGCAGCAAAGGACAGCGCCTAATAATTGCACATCCAGGAAGCAGCCATCATGGGCTTCTAAATAATACTGAACTCATATTTGTTTCAAAATCCACAGATAATAGGATTACCATGCAGAGATGAATGGCAAGATATTTCAAGATTGGATTGTGAATCATGTACTTCCTTCCTTGGATAGACCGTGGTGTTTGATAATGGACAATGCCTCATATCACAACGTTGTGGCACCAGAAGTCTCCAATATAGCCAGGGATTATTGGAAGAAAAGTGAGAACCATGTGTTACAAGAGGAAGAGGAATATTGGAAGAATGATGGTTTGTCCTTCATTCAGCCGAGATTGATTTTCAATTTCTCAGAGACATCTGATTATGATTCGGATGAAGTTTAATTTCTTTAAAGATGACCTTACCGTTATTTACAAGCACATTAGAGGAGCAACGTTCGATTATGATATTTATGAACCGCAAAGAGATGATACCCATTGAAATAATTAGATCAAGGAAGGTCCAGTTTGGTAGCGCATTAAATGTCAATGACAAACAATGTCACGAGTATTTCGCATGCAGATCATTTAAGAAATCATCTTCAACACGTATTCAATTGCAAACGTGATGGCCACATTATTGTAATAGTAGACACGCCTATGCCTAATCAATTCACAGAATCTGTGCATGAAGTGGTAAAATTTCTTTTCTCGATACACAATAATTAGTATGCCGACAAAGATCAAAGGATTTCATCCGTTTATGGGAACTGGACAAGATGCACAGATATAAAGTATATATTTGTTGGGTCTAACCCAATATAACATCGTATGCAAAAAATGGCATTAATACGTTAGACGGTTAATCAGATAATTACATTTGTTTGAGGGCAAAGCTAGTGAAACGTGCTATAATATGTTATAATATGTTGCTATACGCAGGCATATATCCATTGATTTGAGGAGATATAGCTGTCTGTAGTAAAGTCAGTTTTTGTGTACGATTTTTCACTTATATTGAACGCCGCATAACTTACTACGTCACCGGTCATTAATGACGTAATATATCACGCATTTTTGCATTCTAACGGTGAGCCGTCTTGGCCTTCGTATTTTTCAGTCGTCCGGAGTAGACGTACTTTTTTCAAGCTCCCTAATATTGTGGAGACTTGTATTCTGATGTTCAGTGGCATTGTTATTTCGGAGGCCATCACTTACTTGATATTATGCAGAATGGTACATTAACTTACCCATAAGTTATTACCATATCCAGGGAGTTATTTTTCGAATAATGCATCTACGATTTTGTCATAAATATTTCTGCCGCATTGCTTGGGTCCTCGTGGTCTACACGAACCTCTAGACACAACGGCCAGAATTAAGGAGAGGAAAGGATTGTATTATATTTTCATTGCCACTTATTATAAGATGCTTATGATTGAGATTTATGGACAGAAGACTAACTATGAATAACTACATTGTTGATACATTCTTCCATGCCACATATATTATTACTTGATGGAGCCAGTTTTATGAGAATAAACTTTTGCCATGTTTGCTGTGGACCTGCCACTTGCCGGCTCATGTTGTACCTATCAGATTTTGTCCTGAATGACTGCCCATTATCATTTGCGTTACATAGCACGATGTACTCTACAAGATCGACTGTCATATTTGTATTCGTCACCTCTAAGTCGTAACAATGACCAACAGGATTATTCTTTCCAGGCTTGTTTACAACATTGAAGTCGCATTGCTGCAGTCGAAAAACCCATCTTTCTATACGAGCATGAGGCTTGGAGGTTCTTTTTTCCAAATATCAACTGCAGTGCCTTGTGATCTGAAACGATGGTGAACTTGCTGCCATAAATGTATAAGTGAAAACACCCACAAGCCCACACTATTGCTAAAGCCTATTTTTCTGTCTGAGTATCTAGTTTCTGTATCTGACAGACTTCTGCTGCCAAAAGCTACTACATATTCTTTGTTTCTGTCATCTTTTTGGGTAAGCATTGCCGCTAAACCTACTGGACTTGCATCTACTGAGATGAATGTCTTTCTGTTCCTATCAAAATAGGATGTACCAGCACTTTTTGTTAGTTCTGATTTCAGCATATCTAATGCTTTTGACTGAGTTGCAGTCCATATCCATGGTGTGTCTTTTCTTGTAAGCTTTCTTAAAGGCTGACTGGGGGTTGCTTAGTTTTGAATAAAACGTGAATAATAATTGAACATTCCCAGTAAACTTCTCAATTCAGATACATTGGTTGGCTCTGCCATATTTTAAAGTGCACTAACTTTTCTGTGGTCTGGAACAATTTCCTTCTTTAAAAAAAAGTATATCCATAAAAATCCAATGTGGTTTTACTGAATTCACATTTCTCTTTATTCAGTGTGAGGTTATGCTGCCTCAGTCTGATGAATACCTGTTCTAGATTTTCAACATGTTCTTTTGTAGTTTTTCCATAAACTAGAATATCATTAGTGTTATGATTAAAATTCATAACGATTATGTCGGTATAATAGGTAGCTCAACAGGGCTCCTTTTCTGATAATTTTATACGGACTTACTTATTAATAAAGGAAGTGACGTCATGCCGATATGGTGGAAAGGCAGACGCGAACTTTGAAGCAGAAGTGAGGTGATCGTCTGCAAGAGAGATGCGGCCTGTGTTTGAATGTGAGCGGACGTATATGTATTGAGCTCCTGCAGTACACTGTGTTTTTCCTGCATCATTCCATCACCAGGACATCAATATACTTAGTTGAGGTGTCCCTGGTTTATTAGATGCAAGAAATGTATGCCTATTCATAAAGATGTCTAGTGGACGATGAATAATAAAGTTTGTATGATTGCCATTGACCTGCGTTTGATAGTGAACAGACAGGACTACTACTAAATACTGCATTTGCCTTTTGGCGAGAACTGATTTCATGGAGCTTTGTGTCAAGTTAAATAAAATGCATATTTGTGAAATTGTGAAGGAGGTGTTTGTCAGCTCACTGCAGTTATGCAGGTTCGTGTTGTTGGACTATCCCCTAGAGTAGTGTTTCTCAACGGGGGCGGTACCGCCCCCTGGGGGGCGTTTTCAAGATGTCTGGGGGCGTTCTGATGGGTCGCAACGACTGGGGGTCGCTCCTGTCATTCAAGGGGGGGGGGGGGGGGTTGTGTACATTTTTACAAGAATAAATATGAAACAATTACAAAAGATATTCCCCTTCGCATAGCTTGTAACACATAGTTTTTATTTGCCCTGCGTCCCATGGAGTGTTTCAAGGATTCCAAACGCAAAATTTTAGTACCTGGGATGTTACCATTGTCACAAGACAGTAGGCGGAGATTTATGTCCCTTCAACACTCGAAACATTCGTTAGCTTCTCGACGCACCCAAGCTAACTTTCTCTCTCCACTCTCGACACATATTTTCTTCTGGAAAGACATTCCCGTCAAACATTCGTTAGCCCGTGAACACATCACAGCCCCTTCCCTACTCTGTCCACCATCCACAGCATGACTCCCTCCCAAAACATTCCCCGCACAATCACGTGTGCCTGCCAAAAACTCCTCTTTGTTTAGCGAGGTTGACGCTACAGTCACAGCACTACACATAACTGTGTGCGACCTTTGCGTGCAACTCTCTTTGATGCGAGTGCACCGTAAATACCTTCTCGAAACAGGGACGTTGTGGGCAGTTGTGGCTTAGTTTTAATGCATCTTTGGATGTTTCGGGTGTAGAGAATTAAGGTGCTCAGTCAGTTTTGAGGCTTGACGAGGTGTAGATGTTTGTGCAGTGATATTATTCTAAAATGTTCAATATGTCAGCAGTAAAGAGAAAGTGTCGACAATATTCAGTTGAATATTTGAAATTAGAGGTTTATTGCAGTCATTTGGATGCTATGAAAAATGATATGAGCATAAGATTTAGACTTGCAAGAACTAATAATACCGGATTGGGTGATTAATCCGTTTGAATCAGACGTGGAACAAGTTAGTCAACATTTATAAGAAGAATTAATTGAGCTACAAAATGACTTCGAGGCAAAAGCACGATTCAGTCACACACATTACGAAAAATGTTGGATCCAGCAGAGGCTTGCGTATCCCGTTCTTTGGCGTGAAACTAAAATGCTAATTACAGCATTCCCAACGTCGTATTTGGTGGAGAAGGGGTTCAGTGCAGTAGTGTTGCTACTACAAAAGCAACGAAACCGACTGCAGATTTGTAACAGGAGATTTGAGACTTCTTTTAACAAACTTAGAACCAAATATTACAAAACTGGCTGAGTCACACCAAGCAAGTATATCGTTAAGCTTCATTAGTAAGTGAATTTTTATATAATTATATCATTATTATCAACTAATAATTTTTCCAATTTGTTCATGTTTAAAGTGGTTACATAAGGAGAGGCTTAAATATTCATATTTGAAGATATATATGCAATCATTTAGGTGCTATTAAAATGATATGACTATGATAGTTATAGAGTTGTAAGAACTAATTTTGTATCATTTGCTCCGCCAATTTGTAATTCAAGGATAATGAACTTGTGATGTATATAATTCCGTACTTAAACACATATTTAATATAACTAGGCTTTTATAAATGTGCTTTCTCTTTTTTTTTTTTATATTATAAGAAAAGATAACTCATTAACTGCATTGCTTTTTTAAAAGTATGGTGGAATATATGTATATGTGTGTGTGTGTGTGTGTGTTTGTGTATACACGATAAAGAGCAAGGGGGTGCTAAAAGGGTGGGGGGCTTTTTAAAATATCAGTTGTCAAAAGGGGCGTTGCTACTATCAGGGTTGAGAAACACTGCCCTAGAGTCTACTTTGGCCACGGAGACCATCTCCGAAATATTTCTAATAAACGACATGCATCAATTAGACACATTCAACTGTCCCTTCAGACCTTGAAGCACATTTCCAATTATATTCTGGAATGCTTCTGCTGCTGAGGCTATTCTGAAACTGTGACATAATGGGGCGCCCCTCTCGATCTCTGCTTTACTCCGGCAGTAATCGGTGCATTTGTGGTACTGATTTTATTGCGTACTTTCTTTCTTTCTTTCTTTCTTTCTTTCTTTCTTTCTATACTATGTAGTAGTTGATATTTTTAAGTATTCTTTCACTACTGTTAGTATATTGTGTCTTGTCTGTTATCTGACACTCCTTGTGGATGATAAACACCTCACATTTGCAAGGAGAGGTAGAGATAATATTACGAGAGGCAGGTTTGTAAACTTCCCTTGTACCAAGCTTGGCCGCTACGGATTAACACGTACATCGTCCAACGATATCTGCCTAATCACCGATACGACGGGTGCGCACATCACCAAAGCTTGGAATACGGGGAGACAACTGATGGACAGACACAGATAAGAGATTAATTCCTGTAAAGTAATGAATTTTTACTTTTGGAACACGTTGTCATATGAGGTTAACGACATGTTCGCGAGTCTGTACGCAAGGCATCGTATGTCTTATTGCCATATATGGTAATACGTGACCTTTTGCTTTACACACCTTATTTCACGTGGAATTTTTTGAAAGTACCACACCCGACCCCGCCTGTTTTAAAATTATTGGAGCGTTTATTTAACTCGATAACAAATAGATGCGTGGGAGACCGGGAATATAATCTGACACGTTTCAGTGTTATTCCACTGTGAAGATCGCTTGCCAAGATACCAGACCTTGCTAGAGTGAAGCCTAGAATTCAGAATTCCTTCTTAACATACCGGACACCTTTTATTAGAGAATTGTGGACGGACTTTCATAGCCCAGGAAATCTCTTTCATATTAAATAAGGAAACCGGGACTGAGGAAACTGAAGGACAACACACGAAGTCAGAGAGGGAATGTTAGGTCCAAATTTAAGCAAGGGCAGTAATCGTTATGAGTCTCGGATGTACAATAGATTATAATGATTATCCCACTTGAACAGCTGTTGTCTGGCTGTTAATTTATTAAAAAAATATATGAGTGTATAGCATTCGAATCTTCGAGATTCAGAACGCTTGTCACGGTGGCGGAGTTCCACGTGAGTTAAATGTTCTAAGCTATTTTTGAGCTGTGAGCGAGAGTCTCATGAAGCCCCACGGATGTGATTGGCTGGGGTGTTCTGGGGGAGAATGTTTTTTGGTGTCAGTGTGTACCGGGCGAGTGCACTGAGGAGATGTAAAGTGTTTTTCAATGTGTACCAGTTTACAGGCATTTATGCTGACATATATTATGTGTGATTATCCCAGATGAACTGTATATTATTTAAGGAGATGTTCCTTAGGCCTTGGAGTATACAGGCCAGTGTTTAGAGATTATGTACATTTTTGAAGAGTTTGTGTACTGGGCGTGACTGGAGAAATCAGCCCTGTAGTGTTTTGCAGTCTTATGTACATGAATTAAAGAGCGCTGAGACGTCCTATATTTATTGCAATGAGGCTTATGTACTATTATGAGACGTTATTTAGTACTTATTTATTTAGCGGGGTCAGTAGTCTTATGGATGGAATTATATAGCGCTGAGGCATAATATTATTTGAGGCCTATAACTATTGGCTCTGCGTTTGCCAGTAGTCCTTCTTGATGGATTATTGTTATTATATAATGTGGATCCTTTTTTGGTATGCTATTATAACCTGTGTAACATGCTGTACTTCGTCTACGTTATCGTGACCGTGTTGTGGTGTAATTAAACTGTTCATTAACTGTCACAAGGCGTTCCACCCTTCATGACTCGTACGTGAGCTATCGTGGTGTGAGTGACTGTTCCTACACACCCTTCACATATCATACACGGTCACAGCACAGCAGTCCACACATGGATAATTAGCCTATATAGCGTATGCAATGAAGAAACTGTTACCTCTGCAGTGGTGAATACACATGAACAAACTGTATGCAACAGATTGAATGAATAGCTTGTATCAATTAGGATATGGAATGTTTACGGAACAAATCATACTTTATCAGTTGGAAGGAATACTAGGAATAAGCATCTTTATCAGGGAACTTATTAAATTAACGACACCCCAGAAGTGTGTAAGAGGCCGATTGAAGTCTCTTTTATTTATCTGAGCAAAACGTTTGTGAGTCAAGAATGGCGTAAGTTGTTATTTTACATTCTATATTTTCATTACTATAATGTGAACTAACATATATATGTATACTGCCATGTGAATTTTAATATGTGAAAATCGCTAGTGGATGTCCAAGTCATTTGAGGCTGGCAACATCAGCGTATAGAATTATGATTCATGAACCACCACTGCACGGGCTGGTAATTGCTTTACTGCTAGTTTGCTAAAGAGAACTAACAGCATAAAGTAGTCCCAGGTTCATATGGAGCGGGCAGGAAAAGATGAAAGAAATGATGTACATTCTAAGTATAAATACTTAGTTTCAAAGCAGTGTAAATGTCCATATAAACATATTCACTAAAATTAATGAAAGTTTCAAACTTGTCAATCACTGTAAACATAAATGAAAACATATTCAATTTATATTGTGAACACTTTTCAATCAGTGGAGAAGTAAATGTAAACAGGCGCTATCTGTATTATTAACCTTTCCATTTAAATGTAATGTAAAGCTTATGCTATTCAATTTAAATGTAAAGGAAGTTTTATTCCGAGGGATTAAATTTAATTCTCCTCGAGTGTAAATTCTGAGATAAATGGGATGGTAGAATAGAAGGAAGGGGGCACATAATTATGTGTCGGGAAACGCAATACTCAGAACAGCGTTTCGTTTATATTCTTTATCACAGTTATTGGTGTACCAGCAGGAAGTACTATCTCTGGAATCAAGTGAAGGTAGAAGTGGACTGACGTTGTGCGAGACGCCATCATAAGAGGGTCTTATAGACAGACGCAGGACCATCTTGGCCGTTACTCCTTGACGTTCTAGGAACGTGCGGCGCCTTTAACCTTGACCTGCGACGAGTGAGAGATGTGTATATAGAACCCATCAGCGGGAGCAGAAACTACTATTGGCAGCTAAGTGAAAAAATATACGCTGCTAAAGTGGACTTCCTTCATAAGAATTATATCATCTATCAATGATGAAACCTTTCTTTTAAACTATTCAAATTATTTTCAAACTGTTAAAACCTAAAGTGATTATTAAATTTAGTTATTTGTAATGCTACACATTTAACGTTGATTTAATCATTTTAAAGTTACTGCATGTTTGTCTCAGTCAATTTGCTACACTCACTCTAAACAGAGCTATGCCAGAATAATAAGAATTCCACTGAGTAAATCAGGGGTGGGGGCTTGAACGAGCTGAAATTAATAAGTGCTTAATTCCTTCACAAAAGTTGTCGGCAGATTCTAGAATTAACGTGCTCAGCCAAAGCAGCATTGTTTTCGCTTATCTGAATATCTTGTGAATGCTCCCTTTGTAATAGAAGTGTCATTACCCTTCTATCTACATCTCTGCCAAGAGTAATCTTGTGCGAAGGTAGATACCTTTGAAGCCCATATTCGATACTCTTGAGTTTTGGCCACTGTTGGACCACTACTGCAAAGCAGAGGAGGCAATATCGTCACAGAAACTAAGCCTTTTGTATCTTCGTAAACCTACATGTGTTGAAAAAGTTGTGATGTACCTTGTATCTAGATTCCGGAGCTAATGGAATTTGATGGTAGCCACTTCTCAGATCTAATTTGCTGAAAACTTTTGCTCCATTTAGATCCACTATTATGTTGTCTAATTTAGGAGTGATGTGTCTCTCTCTTTCTATAGCTTCATTAGGCTGTCTCATGTCTACACAAATTCTTACATCACCATTTTTCTTGATGACAGGTACTATAGGACTGATCCACGGAGTTGGCCCTGAAACTTGTTCAATGATGTCTTCTTCTTCTAATCTTTTCATTTCTTCTTCTACTTTTTGCCTGATGTGAAATGGAATTCTTCTGTGCTGTTGGGCTTTAGGTTTCACATTTGCATGTATGTGTAGTTTTAGCTCAACGTTTTTCAATTTACCCCAACCTTGGAACAGGTCAGAATACTTTTCAAATATATTAGGTGTTCTGTTGCTGCTATTTATTATTTTGACAACCTGCAATTTAGATGCTGTCTTATGGCTTGAACGAATTTCATGTCCATCTTCTACTACATAGACAGTAGTACTGGCTTGATGATGCTTGGATTCAATAGTTGTTCTGAACATTCCAACCAATTTTAATGGAGTCTTGGATGCATGTGTGACGAAATGGACGACCTCTTCACGATCTCGGTTTCACTCCGACAGGATCTGAGACATATTTTGTACTTATTTTTATTTGTGTACTTTTAAAAGTACCAATTTCTTCACAGTATCGGTTAACTCTCTTCAGACCTGATATTTTGTATCATTTTCTCATACTCTGACATATCTGACTTCTAATGTTCCTTGATACATTATAATTTGAAGTCTACCCAAGAGTGTTTGTTATACATCAAATTGTTTGTAATTGAACAGACTACCATATTTAGATGTAAAATTAATATTTTAAAAATTTATATTGATGTGAGTTTTAAAAAATTGAAGGAAAGTCAACAGGAAAAATTCACAAAAATTATAAACATGATATTTCACAAAGAAGAAAAAAATAAAGTATTATCAGAACAATTAACAACAGTCATATTTTATTGTAGTCTGACCATTTCTGCATTATATGTTACATTTCCAAAACAATTCAACATTAAATAATAAAATTATGCAAATTTATGAAATGTTACATAACTATGCTTTTCCCAAAAAAAAATTTTTTAAAAAAATCTTCCACTGAATACATTACAGTTATTTTAGGTAGCTGCAACATCTTAGCTAAAATAATGAAATATGACTTCAGTAGACATATTTCTAGTGTAACACTGTATGATCACTAACACATAAATAAAATCAGTTATGAGGGTGACATTAATAAAGACTCAACACATCTTTATATATTTCCTACTAAGGCTTGTATTCTGACAGACAATTCCTACCTGCATGAAAACATTTAAAAGAAATATCACAAACTTTACATTTAACTTTTCATTTTTCTTTCATTCTTTACAATCTGATATCAAAGCTTACAACTTTTTTTTGTCTCTGTAAACTTGGGGTCCATGGTGTGCCGAGAAAAAACTGGTGGCTTTGAAGCGAGTAGTGCATCATCATACAAACTTATGTTCCCCAATTCCGGATTAGTTCTTCTGTAAAATCTAGCTGACCATATCTAGCTGGTCTTCCACATCTGGGAGTTTTTTCTGCTAGTCTTGAAATAAAATGTAAGCATCTACCATAGCAATATCCAGAAAATGAAAAAAAGAGTTTTCCAATATTTATTGGTCTTTCTCAAAACATTGTACTTGTTAATTGGCTGGTCACTCTTGTCCACTACTTTCATAACTAACTACAGTATAAGCTAAACCATATGGTCCATTTGCAGTGATCCTACCTAAATAAACATCAAAGTATATCCACTAACAGCATCAGCAAGAACCCATAATTTCATCCCCCATTTTGTTGGCTTGTCTCTAATATACTGTCAAAAAGAAAACACCCTTTTCTTATATATATTTTCTTATATTCTTTCATAAAATTACAGTTTGAAGAAGTCAATGGGTCTCAAAAACTGCTTAGTATTTTCTCTGGTGCTTACCTCTGACAGTTGCAGACTGGAACCCTCAGTCTCAGGCGAAAAAGGTGGAGGGTTGGAAAGTGGGCATCATCAAGTCCATCATAACCAAAACATCTGCAAGAAGAACAATTTAAAATTAATTTTTACAAATCAACAATAGAATTCAAAGTTACAGTTTAGTGTACACAGGAAAATTGACACACATTACATTTTCCGTACAAAGGAATACTGTCAATCATAAAGTCATATGATGTAAATAATAATTTTTAAAAGCAGAGACACAGGGCAAATGAGGTCAGAAAAATCAGCTAATTCAGAAGTTACGTCAGATCCACTTTATATTTATTTCCTGGTGCCATGAGTTCTTTGTTAACTGTTTGAAAGGTGAAATATTTGTTTCTTTTTTTTTTCAAAAACAAACAGAAAGCAGCTATACTGACTACAATAGCCCACTAAAACGACTGTTTTACTACTTTTCAAAATCAGCTGTCACTTCGTTAACGAAGTAACATTACCTTTACATGTACGGCTGGTGATCTGAGTTGTTCTGAGCTGTATTTTTGCCATCCAACTCATCAGACGTTTCCAAGTCCTCTGAATAATCATCAAAACAGGAATCTACATCACTAGATGCATTGTAGTCATTTTCAGACTGCATTTTGTTTACGACCTGTTGAGTCAAGTTGATCGGAAAAAATCCAAAATGGCGGACTGACAAATTCGGTGTTTACGTTTTTCTGCGTGTAATTTCAAAGTCAAAATAAGTGAAAGCTGTATATTTTTTAACACAAATATAATTGTTAACATGTATTCTTAATAAAAAACATAGATTTGAAGTCAAAATTAAAAATAAATGTGCTTTTTTTTACTTCAAAAGTTATCGTTCCGTTTGGAACGATTTTTTTATATATCCGGTCTGAAGAGTGCTAAGGAGCAAGTAGTTTGTATGTTCAAACATTAGTGACACTCCTTGCAGATAATGTTTATCCCAGCCTGCGAGAAGCAACTAGATAAGATGAGCGCCGGCGTGTTTAGATTAAACCGCTGATAAGCGACTCGTTTGTTAACAAGCTGGGCAAACACGGAGTTTTGCGTGCTCATACCACAGATAACAAGACTACTGTCTGTGTGACACATGTGGGCAGACAAGTGTGACATAAGCGCTTCCGGGTCATCCTTGATACACCAACATTACTTTTTAATAAAGTAATAAGTATTACAGCTTACCCATGTTGTCATGTGTGTCTACTGATCTGCCTGTGAGAGTGTATGCAAGGCATCAGATGTCCATATATGGTAATACGTGACCTTTGCAGGCACGCACCTTATTTCACGTGGGACTATTTTGAAAATATCAGACCTTATCTGCTTGATTTGAAATTATTGGATCTTTCTGATTAGATTCATAACAACAATGCGTAGGAAGATAGGAATATTATCTGACCATTTTGCAGTTTTATTTCACTGTAAATTTCATGCTCGCCGAGACGACATCAGACCGCGCCAGAGTGAAGACTAGATTAATAATTCCTTTTTTTAACCGGACCTTTTATTGGTGAACCAAATAAGACTTACAAAGTACAGGAAATCTCTACATTTTAATAAGGAACACAGGGACTAGGAAACTGAAGACATACACGGAGTCAGAGACGGAATCTATTGTCAAATTAAAGACACCCCCAGACGCGTGTAAGAGACCGACTCGTCTCTTTTATTCATCTGAGCAAAAAGTCTGTGAGTCAGGATTGGCGTAAATTGTGATTTACATTTCATGTTTTATCACTAAACTCCGCCTATGCCGGTCCCAAGCCCGGATGAAAAAGGAGGAGGGCGGCCTGCATGGAGGCCGTAAGGAGGCAGCAACTCCACCATGCAAAGGCACAACAGGCCAATCACCTGTTTGCTTTAAACTATGATTACGAGCAATATAAGAGAGAAAACCGGACTGATTCTAAAGGCGACGAACTGGAACGGACTACGGACTACGACTTATGGAAACAATCTTTGAAGGACCGAGGACTAGAATGGAACCAGGCCAGGAGGAAGACAGCCAATAGGATAGTCTGGCGCTCTCTCTTCCAAACCTCCACACCTCACGGTAGAAGGGGAACGACTAAGTAAGTAAGTTTTATCACTAATATGTGAACTAACACACACATATATATATATATATATGTATATATGTATATATATATATATATATATATATATATATATATATATATATATATATATATATATATGTATATATGTATATATGTATATATATATATATATATATATATATATATATATATATATATATATATCTATATATATATATATATATATATATATATATATATATATATATATATATATATGTATATATGTATATATATATATATATATATATATATATATATATATATATTTATATAACCATGTGAAGTGTAATGTGTGAAACTCGCTATTGGATGTCAGTCTTGAGGCTGGCAACCTCAGCGTATTGAATGATGATTCATGAACCACCACTGCAAAGGGCTGGTGATTGCTTTACTGCTAGTTTCGTGAAGAGATCTAAAAGCATAAAATAGTTCCAGGTTCCGTATGGAGCAGGGAGGGAAAGATGAAAAAAATGATGTACATTCTAAGTATAATACTTACATTTTCAAAGCAGTGCAAATGTCCCTATAAACATAGCCACTTTAAAATTAATGTAAGTTTTCAAGCTTAAACCGTTGTAAATGTCTATGTGAAAATATTCATTTTAAAGTAATGGAAGTTTCAAACGTTTCAATCAGTGTAAACATAAGTGAAAACATATTCAATTTATATTGTGAACACTTTTCAATCAGTGGAGATGTATATGTAAACAGACTCTATCTGTATTATTAACCTTTTCATTTAAAGTCATATAAAGCTAAAGCTATTCTATTTAAAAGTAAAGGGAGTTTTATCCCGAGGGATTAAATTCAATTCTCGTCGAGGGTAAAGTCTGAGTAATTGGGATGGTGGTATGGGAAGATAGGAACCCATAACTATGGGGTGGAAAACGCCATACTCAGAAGAGCGTTAGTTCTATTCTTTTACCATAGTTATTGGTGGTACCAGCAGAAAGTACTATATCTGGAACAAGAAGGGAACCGTGGCCTAAGCTTTAAGAAGAAGGACGCACGTGGTAGACTCTCCTTGACATTTCTGGGAAACGAGCTACCCCCGACAACCTTGATCAGAGACGAGCGCGAGCAGAGTGAAAAGAACCAACCCATAAAAGCAGCAGAATCGTCATTGGCAGCTAAGTTCAAATATATGCTGCCATCTGAACTTCTTGTAATATCTCACATTCCCTAAAGATTGTGATGATAACTTTTCTTGATCCATAACTTCAAATTATTTCCAACTGTTAAAACCTAAAGTGATTATTAAATTTTGTTATTTGTAATGTTACAAATTTAACTTCGATTTAATCATTTTAAAGTTACTGCATGTTTGTCTCAGTCAAATTACTACACACACTCTAAACAGAGCTATACTAGAATAATAGAATTCCACTGAGTAAATCAGGGGTGGGGGCTTAAACGAGCTGAAAGTAATAAGTGCTTAACTCCTTCAAAAAAGCGTCGGCAGAATTACAGAGTTAACATACTCAGCCAAAGCAGTATTGTTCTCGATTATTCTGAATATCTTGTGAAGACTCCTTTTAACTTGTATAATAGAAGTGTCATCACCCTTCTATCTACTTCTCTGCCAAGAGTAATCTTGTGCGAAGGTAGATACCTTTGAAGCCCATATTAGATACTCTTGAGTTTTGGCCACTGTTGGACCACTACTACAAAGCAGGGGAGGCAATACCGTCACAGTATATAACTTTTTATCAGTGGGAAACAACTGTGGTTTTCTCTTCAACTTGTTGTATGTGGATGTCCTTATGACATCCACACATGAACCCGTGTCTATCAAGGCAGACATATGTATATCTTGCATTTTGATCATTGTTCTGTGGACATCTGGTCTGTTATCCAGTGTATAAACATAAGCCTCTGAGCTGCCTCTCAGTGTCTGTGGTTTTTCTCCTTTTTCTCAGCAAGCTGTTGAACTTTATTTTTAGGGGTGAGACAATACTTGGCAAAGTGATTTTGCTTGTGACAAATATGACACTCTTTTCCAAAATGCTGGGCAATTCTGTCTTCCACCATTGTGAGGATATTTCCTTCCACATCATTTGCATTTTGTATATGATTATTTCTTGGTGTTAGATCTGAAAGTATGAAACTTTGGTTTCTGCTTATCTTGTTTGTCAGCTTGTGTGACTGAATCTTGGGTTCTAGATATAGAATTATGAAATTGCAGTCTGTTGACGGTGTTCTCTTCTTTCTTCTCTATGTGTGTGGCCTGGATTTCTAAAGTTCTGCCAATCTGTAGTTAGTTAGTTGCTTATCCTTTACAGGACGTGGCAATCAACCCCAGCTTTTATTGGCTGTTTGTGATTTTTCTAGGCAATTTTTTCATTCAGTAGTTTGCCATTGCTTTCTGAACGGTACGGCGCTTATACCATTGTTAAAAATCCACACAAAGCTATCTGCTACCAAACCGCCTGCAGCAGGTTTCGAACCTGGTATATCTGGATTATGAAACTGCGTTCATATCCATTAGGCCACAGTCGTCAATCTGTAGTACTTCATCCAATATAAAGCATTTTTCACTTTGGAGAATCATTCTTCTTAACTTCGATGATGTGCATGTCTGTATTACATGATTTCTAATTTTATCATCTTGGTTCTGAAATTGGCCGTGTTTTACAAGTTGGAGTAACCTCGTGAGGTACTGGTCTAAATTTTCTTCACCGTTTTGAATGGCCTGTCTGAACCTGAACTGTTCATACAGTGTTTTCTTCTTTGGGATGAAATACGAGTTCAGATCCTGCTTTACCTTGTCGTAATCATCACTTGTCTCGGCCATAGTCTGGTAGATATCATATACATCTTCTCCGGCATAGTGCAACAGTAAACACTGTTTGCGTTTGACATCTTTGATCCCAAATGCCGCCAGATTGTTTTCGAAACGGCTTACCCATTTGGTTCCTATGTTCACATCGTGATCATAGCGAAAAAGCGTGATGGGAAACATACTCGTCGCCATTTGTGGTATTCTACCTTAGTCCTCTAAATGAAATAATACAAGACACTTGTCGTTCTTAACATTTATTACTGTTACCTATCACTTTGCTCACAGGCTGGTAATTCATCGCTGTGCGCAATGGAGCAGAACGCGAATACGCTTCGATTGTAAAAGCGTGCGAGTTGTGGAATGTGTGTGACACAGGTATTTAGTGTATGACGTGGACAGGGTCTTCTGCGGGGGGAACGAAGGTTATCGTTGGGACTGTTGAGTTGAGCTTGTGTTTTCAAAGTGTACGGATATTTTATGTGAGAGCGACAGACCAGTGTTTATTGTTATAAAATATTTCAGAGTCAGGATAATTGACTCAATTCATTAAGAATGTGTGCCTGATTGTGTGTGACTTAAAGAGATGGACAGTAGGTGATTTGAATCAATACGGATTTGTAAAGTATGAAGGCGTTGTAGACGATACATAGACATTCTGACTTTAAACCGACACAACGACATTATTGCTTATGGCTGCTACTGAACACATTTGTATTACTGATGTAACGTCATATCATCATATGGTCTCAAAAGAAGTGAAGTACACTTATGTTGTATTGTGACATATTAAATGTGATAAAACGTACAACAAGATCCTGATCAAGATTATTCAAGTTGGCCATTCCGTACGTTACTGTTGAGACTGTTGTCTATTATATCAAAATATCTTACAAGATCAGTGCAGCACATTAATATACTCGTTACCCAATAGCCTTCAATAAGTATAAGGTAACAGTATAAAGTGGTGGCCAGTATACACGGGATTTCGTTCTACCCACAAGATTTTATCAAACGATACTACTGTCCCTAGCCACATCGACGAATTTTATAATATCGAAAAACAATAGAAATTTCTGCGCAACCCATGCCAACCGGTTTTCTTCAAACTAGGGCCGGCAAGAAGAAACTTACAGAGTAAACAGCACACTTCAATCATAATATTTGCTGAACTTTACCAATAGAAGTTCGTATTTTCTTCAACAACATTTTTGAGACGAAAGTTATCATCACTCTACGCAGTTCCAGGTTGGATTCGTCAGGAAAAATTAAAGTAATCAAACAACATTTTTGCAGTCAAGACAAAGCACAGTCATTCAACCAGTGAAACAAGATGGATAGTTCTACATGGGGGAGCAATCTGTATCGATGAAATTTCGCTCTACCCATTGCATATGTTGGAGGCAACAATACTGTCACAGGCATTTATACTTCGGAGGAAGGATCATAAAAAGATAAGTGGACTAGTTTGTTGTAGCCTTAGTCTTACACAATTCTATAGTAGAGCCTTTTTGTTTATCTGTTTTATGTTTGTTGGGGTTTATGGGACCTTGATAAGCAGAATTACATCTCATCTTCGGACGGGTCTGCAATCAAGGGTGTCAGTAGAGAAATTTATGTATTATTTTCTCAAAGAGGCCCGGCTCAAAATGCTGTGTGGAAAGCGCTCTTTGTGAATATACTATATTTACTATATGTTATAGACGTGCTGTCCTGTTTTTTCACTGTTGTTTGTAATTGTCAGTTGTTTTTTTTTTAAATTCAGTTTTTCTGCATTTTGTACGTCTATTGTTGGTCTTCTCTAGCTATCATTATGTTGATATATGGATTTTTGTTGTAAATTCGTCTTGTCTAGTCTAACCTTATAGTGTAAGCATATATTTCAAACATTATCCTTTTTTTCTACACCTTAGTATTTTCTTCTGTTGCTACACTATTGTACTACGTGTTCTGTCTTATAGTGTACGACACTAATTTTTTTGTTTGCATTGATTACTTGCTAAGTCACATTTGCAGAGTACTGAATTTTAACAAATTGGCATTGGTGCTGTTTATCGCTCATCAGTACCCATATTCATATTCAGACTAAGTAACTTATATATATATATATATATATATATATATATATATATATATATATATATATATATATATATATGTATATATATGTATATATGTATATATATATATATATATATATATATATATATATATATATATATATATATATATATACTTAAACTTACATAATGTCTAGTCTGGAGCATTTTATCCAGCTAGGTAAAGAGATGGGAATGCAAGGCCAGGAGCTTAAAGAGTTTGCCATGGAGCAACTGGAAAGAGAAGAAAAGAAACTGGAGAGGGATGAGAGAGCAAGAATGAGAGAGATCGAAAAAGATGAACGAATTCAGTTAGAAAAAAATAGCAGAAAAGAAAAGACAAGAAGAATTTGAAGAAAAGAAAAGACAAGATGAAATAGCAGAAAAGAAAAGACAAGAAGAATTTGAAGAAAAGAAAAGACAAGATGAAATGGCAGAAAAGAAAAGACAAGATAAATGGCAGAAAAGAAAAGACAAGATGAGATAGATTTAGAGGCTAAGAAAGCCCAATTTCTGCATGAAGAAAAAAATGGCTTCTGTAGAGTTGGAGAGACTCAAATTGGAAGCTAGTAATAAACAGAGTAATCAAGAAGGGGCAGGTTCGGTCAAGAGAGAACATGCTTCATCATTTAAACTTCACTTACCTAAATTTAATCAAAATATAGACGACATTTCGTGCTTCCTAAACCGATTCCAGACAGTGTGTGAGGAATACAAACTGGAAAAATCATCATGGGTGATACATTTAATGTCATTACTGACAGGTGAAGCGTTGACAGCTGTGTCAACAATGGATGAGGAAAACATAAAATCTTATGAGGCAGCTAAAACATTACTTTTAAGAAAGTATCAATTAGACGAGAATGGATACAGGCTAAGATTTAAAAAACTCACACCCGAAAGCAACAAGAACTTTAGTGAGTTTATTTCAACTATAAAGTTATGCTTCAATCGTTGAATTGAGTTGGCTAAAATCAAACATAAGTATGAGGACTTGATGGACCTTATTTTGAGAGACAAAGTACTTTCTTCCATTAGCCCTGATTTTTTGGCCTATTTACATGAACGGAAGCCAGAATCGTTACAATCCCTTGAGTTGTTAGGGCGCCAGTTTATGACGGCACACCCAGGGAAGAGTGTGAACAACTCTACTATTAAGGAGGCATTACCTGTTGCATCAGCTCATTCAGTGCAGATAAACAACCCTAGAGCTCGATCGCAAAGTATGGATATAAATTTTGGCAGGAATAATGACCGAAATAGTGGATCTTTCCGAGGACGGTACAATTTTGGCAATCAACCTTATCAATATCAGAGAAACTCCCAACGATATTTTGATGGAAATAGACCATCACAGGGTTACTTTCAATCTAACAGAGGATGGCGTAGATCTGATAATACCTACATGAACAGAGGAGACAGATCCTATTATACAAAGAACAACCAAAACTCTCCTCCATCTCAACACTGTCCAGGTTGTACGTGTCCTCAACATTCTAATAATCCTCAGAATGGCAGAGAGAGTCGGAATTATTACCGGGGTAATAACAACTTTAATCGCTCTCGGAGCATGGATCGAAAAAACTCGAACTGGAGTCATAATACGAGTAGTAACACAGGAGCAGTTAATCCCAATGGGGAAAACACAAATATTGCAAATGCGTGTGCAGCTGATTTATTTAATCCATCACATTGTTCAGAATGCAGCACTCTGTTTCAGCCAGATGTGGTCTCCAGACTTTCCTGCGGTCATCCTGTGCCCGCGTTAGTACCTGCATTAGCCTCTCATGATGGGAAAGGCTCGCTAATGTTTCACAGGGGTTTTTTAAATAATCAACTAGTTTCAGTCTTGCGTGATACAGGTTGTACAACTGTTGGGGTACGCAAATCTTTGGTAGACCCATCTTGCTGCACCGGGGAGAATGTAAAATGTGTCCTATTTGGAGGCACGGTGGAATTCTATCCTGTGGCCATTGTGCACATTGATACTCCATTTTTCTCAGGTCAAGTGAAAGCATGTTTATTACAGGAACCAATTGCTGACATAATCATGGGCAATATTGTGGGTATAAAAGCGTGTTCACTCCAAGATATCGAAATCTGGGAACGTCAGCATATACTACACGCTAATATGGTCGTTACAAGAGCACAGGCACAGGCTCAAGAGGAAGAATAAATGACTAACAATCAGAACAAGGAGGAAGATCAACATCTTATGCCGATGTTAACGAAGACATCATTTATCGATATGCAAAAGAATGACAATTCTTTGAAAAGATTTTTCAAATTGGTAAAATCAGATGATGTCGGTTGCTTAGAAAGGTCACAACCTTGGTATACAATTAAAAATGACATATTAATTCGTAATGCTAGAGATGCTACATCGGTACAGCAGCAAATTATGGTACCAACCAATATTCGACCTTACATTCTCAGACATGCGCATGATACAAACTGTGCAGGCCACATGGGCTTTGCTAGGACGAAATATAGAGTCTTACAGCATTTTTATTGGCCTGGAGTAGTCAGGGATGTCAAATTATTTTGTCGTTCGTGCAAGACATGCCAACAAGTGGCTACAAAGGGTGCTTACCATAATGCACCTATACAGGCTGCGGATATTTCGGTGCGACCATTCGAAAAAAAATGGCCATAGACTTAATAGGTCCACTGTCAGTTCCGTCAGCCAGAGGTCATAGATATGTCCTCACCTGTATTGATATGTGCACCAGGTGGCCGGAGGCAATACCTCTTAAACACATTGCTACCACCGATGTGGCTGATGCACTATTCCTCATTTTTACGAGAGTGGGGTTCCCTGACAATATTTTATCAGATAGGGGAACACAGTTTGTGTCAGATGTCATGTCGCATGTCATGAAACTGTGCAATATTGATAGATCTCTTAGCTCTGTTTATCATCCTATGTCCAATGGCATGATAGAACGTTTAAATAAAACGCTGAAACAAATACTGGGGAAAGTGACCACGACGTATCCACAAGACTGGAATAGAGTGCTCCCAGCAGTGCTGTTCGCTTATCGGGAAGTCCCAAACGAACACACTGGGTTCTCGCCTTTTGAGCTCATGTATGGTGCTCCACCACGAGGACCCATGTCGATAATAAAACAATTACTTACAGGTTCGGAGATGACTCAGGAATGCCAGTCATCCTATGAGTATGTGGTGAATCTACGAAAGACACTTATAGACGCTTGGAAAATAGCGACTGATTCATCTGAAAAGGCAAAAGAAAAAGCTAGATCTCTTCAAAACCGTTGGAAAAAGTTAAGGAAATTACTTCCTGGAGACAAAGCTTACGTCCTGCTACCAACGAGAGAGAATAGTCTTCTCATTTCGTGGAGTGGTCCATATGAAATTATTTCAAAATTAACAGATGTTGATTACATTCTTGACGTGAAAGGCAAGAATAAAACCTTTCACATCAACATGCTCAAACAATTCCATGATAGACCTGAATATCTCAAACCTATCTTAGATGCTGTTAATGAAGTAATCACTGATCATCCTACATCTTATTCTTAATTGTCAGTGATTCAAGAAGAACCCACTTCTTTTCATGATGTACCTTTGCAACTTCCTGTCATGTCTCTTTATCCGACAGAATCATGGGTAAATGTATCTATTTGTCCGGATCTATCCAACGAACAACAATCTCAAATTCTTTCTATTCTAGAGTCATATCAGCAAGTTCTGTCTAATATTCCAGGCCGAACGTCTATAATCACTCACGATATTAGACTCACAGATCACAAACCTATTAAATTAAAGCCTTACCCTATCCCTATCCACTTTCAGGATCAGGTTGAAAAAGAATTAGGTCAAATGTTACAGCTTAACATTATTGCACCATCAGAGTCTGCTTATTCTTTCCCAATGGTTATAGTCAAGAAGAAGGATAATAATATCAGATTATGCATGGATTTTCGTAAACTCAATTCCATAACGGAGTCTGACGCAGAGCCAATGCCAGTTCTTGACGAATTACTGTCAAAACTTTCTAAAGCAACCTACTTTAGCAAATTTGACTTAGCCAAGGGTTATTGGCAAATACCTCTCACGGAAAAAGCAAAACCTTTCACTGCTTTTGCTACCCCTAAGGGTCTCTTTCAGTATAATTTCATGTACTTTGGCTTGGTAAACGCACCAGCGACTTTCGTTCGGATGATGAGGAAACTATTTTCTCATAGGTCTGATATCATCTCCTATATAGATGACATTTGTTTGTTCCACAACTCTTGGGACGAACATGTTTCTGGATTGAAATCTCTTCTCGAAATTCTTCGCTCTAATAATCTGACAGCGAATCCTTCGAAAGTTCACATAGGTTTCAAAGAAATTTCTTTCTTAGGTCACAGAGTGGGCCATGGATTTCTGAAAACTGAGGATAAAACTATCTCGAAGATTCTTAACCTATCAATTCCTAAGACTAAGAAGCAGGTGCGGAGTCTTCTCGGCCTTATACAGTTCTACAATAAATTTATGCCTCATTTATCTTCAGTTACGTCAGTTCTATCTGAGTTAACTACAAAATGCTCCCCTAATAGAATTGTCTGGACGGAGGCCTGCAACATAGCTCTAGTCCATTTAAAGCATTACTTTTCATGTGCACCAATTTTAAAACTCCCTGATCCTCATCTCCCATTTATTCTCAGGACAGACGCTTCGATGTACGGTATTGGTGGCTCCTTGATGCAAGAAGTAGATGGAATGCTTCATCCGGTGATGTATGTGTCGAGGAAACTCACAAAGACAGAAACCAGATATCCAATTATTGAGCGCGAACTTCTCGCGATCATATGGGCTGTCACAAAGCTTCAGCGTTACCTTCTTGGTTCTCGTTTCATCATTGAGACAGACCAGAAGGCCCTGTCGTTCCTTCAAAAGTCCAACATGAAAAACGCACGAGTCGCACGTTATGCAATTAATTTGCAAATATATGACTATATCATTCGACCTATTGAGGGCAAGTCCAATGTGCTTGCAGATGTTCTGTCGAGATGTACACAGACAGACCTGCCCGATTCTCAAGGATATGACTTTGCTGCGACCCATTGACCAAGGTACACTGCTGATAGTCTACAGATACCTCGCTAACTTAAAAACGCTATATTGACAATATCCATAACCAGATACATATTACCATCGTTATCAAGAGAAACAACTCAAGTCATTTGAAGACAAGATAAGAGACGTTTTGTGTGGATACATTCAAATCGTTTCACACTACATCAAGTTCCATGAACAGTACACAGGATCTGATTTCCGGACAGTCATGACGTATGCGGTAAAGGAACCAAATCAAACAGTATCTCAGATAAACAGTATAAGGCTCTTTGTCATATCTTAATGGCAATCCTTCACAAAATGACTGGTATGCAGAACTTTAAAAAGATCATATTTCCTATTCCAGCAAACGAACTTCAAAATGTTGGGGCTCAGATACTGTGACACTCAAGAGGCAACATATGAAAAGAAATCTCACACAAGAAACAATCGATTCGATACGCCTATGGAGAACTTCACCAGTTGAACATTCTTTTTTGTTATTACTTAAACCAGTTATGTGTCTCTAAAGTGCTAAAATTACAAATAGTAATCTTTCACACTAATGAAAGAAGAACCTATCATTGAAGACACTCAGTAACTATAGTTAATTACTTTTACACAATGCTACAGACAGCACACACAGGTTCATGTGGACATTTACATTAACGTAATTATTATACTTACTTAATACTATTTAATTAGTTAGATCTTTCATTTCATTCATCTTTTAATTAAATGCATTCAGATATTTCATTTTCCAAAACTTCACAATTTCACTATCATATTTCTTCACATTTTCATTGATTTTTCTCATTTTTCCATGGTGCTGACTACATTCCATAGACTGTTGCTCAGGTATGACATAGACTGGACGGTAACTTCTCGCATTTTCTAAAAATGACTTCCTATAGGGAAAACTTTCAGTTTTCGCTGGGGGGCGGGGTAAAAGTGTTACCTATCACTTTGCTCACAGGCTGGTAATTCATCGCTGTGCGCAATGGAGCAGAACGCGAATACGCTTCGATTGTAAAAGCGTGCGAGTTGTGGAATGTGTGTGACACAGGTATTTAGTGTATGACGTGGACAGGGTCTTCTGCGGGGGGAACGAAGGTTATCGTTGGGACTGTTGAGTTGAGCTTGTGTTTTCAAAGTGTACGGATATTTTATGTGAGAGCGACAGACCAGTGTTTATTGTTATAAAATATTTCAGAGTCAGGATAATTGACTCAATTCATTAAGAATGTGTGCCTGATTGTGTGTGACTTAAAGAGATGGACAGTAGGTGATTTGAATCAATACGGATTTGTAAAGTATGAAGGCGTTGTAGACGATACATAGACATTCTGACTTTAAACCGGCACAACGACATTATTGCTTATGGCTGCTACTGAACACATTTGTATTACTGATGTAACGTCATATCATCATATGCTCTCAAAAGAAGTGAAGTACACTTATGTTGTATTGTGACATATTAAATGTGATAAAACGTACAACAAGATCCTGATCAAGATTATTCAAGTTGGCCATTCCGTACGTTACTGTTGAGACTGTTGTCTATTATATCAAAATATCTTACAAGATCAGTGCAGCACATTAATATACTCGTTACCCAATAGCCTTCAATAAGTATAAGGTAACAATTACATACAGAGATACAACATGTGTAACATCTCACAACGGCCATTACCCCAAGTCACGTAACTCCTCTTCTCATATCTAAATATATCTCTAAAATATGGGATAGGACACTACAGTGTCTTTCTATCGCAGGAAGTATTTAGGCTTTACACTTGCTCCAACATGGATACAATTTTCCTTTTTTTAAAAAGAAAGTCAGTAAACGTATATCTGAGAAAATATCCCATGATTAAAATATGTTTTGTCCGAGTGTCGCGAGCCCCATGCTCCAGGTGGAGCTTGTGTTGGTTGTAAGAGTTTACGTCCGATATGTGATTAATAGATCAGTGAGATAATTTTGAGATGTTTACTACATAAGCTTTTTGGCCTTGTGTGTGTGTCAGGCAGGGATGTGTGCTGTCACCGGATCTGTTCAGTCAGTGCAGTGAAAAAATAATGAGATCAGTGGAGAAAAAGACAGAAGTAATGGTCATCTCACAGAAAAGGGCTTCACCAGAATGCACTATCAAAGTAAATGGAACCGTTTTTTAAAACAAGTCAATAAATTCAAATACCTGGCACATTAATAACAACGGATGGAAGATGCATCTCAGAAGTGAAGAGCAGAATAGCTGAGGCAAAAACAACATTCCATAACATGAAGAGTATTTTATACAACAATTCTTTGTCATTGGAAGTAACAAAGAGAGCTCTTCAGTGTTATATAGAACCAATCCTGACATATGGAAGTGAGTCATGGACAATTAGTAAACAAGTAGGGAAGGCACTAGAGGTAACAGAGATGTGGTTTTACAGAAGAATGTTAAAAATACCATGGACAGCCAAAAAGAGTAATGAGGATGTCCTGAAAGAGACCAATGTGCAAAGGAAACTTATTTCACAAGTTAGAAAGAAGCAATCCACTTTATTTTTATTGGGGGGTGGGGGGGGGGGGGCATGTAATGAGAAGAAAAAAGCTGGAATGTATC
Organism: Oreohelix idahoensis; assembly: GCA_024509875.1. Taxonomy (NCBI): domain Eukaryota; kingdom Metazoa; phylum Mollusca; class Gastropoda; order Stylommatophora; family Oreohelicidae; genus Oreohelix; species Oreohelix idahoensis. The sequence goes on along the minus strand of JAMPIV010006109.1, from coordinate 142,912 downwards.
ATAACAACAGGTAAGACTGAAGGAAAAATATATAGTGGAAGACAAAGAAAGCAAATACTGCACAGTGTGACATCGTGGCATGGAATGAGGTCAACAGAATTGATAAATTGTATTGGAGACAGGAAGTTGTAGGGAGACATGCTCTCCTACGCCACTAGGAATGGTACTCGAAGACGTTTTTTAAAAAAATTAAGGTGTTTGCTACTTTTCTTTGTAGCCCGCCCTTTCAACCATCTACCATATACATGGAGCTGTTGGTTATATCAGGACGCATTCCCAACCCGAAGAGATTATTTGCTTACTACCATTCGGTGGCTCAAAGCTTGCAATTGACACTTGAAACCAACATTCCACGGGTTGTGAAGATTCTTGCCTTGACCAGGAACGGTTACTTCCTGACTGATCTGGAAACGTGCCCTCACCACAGAGACGAATCTATGAAACCAGCAGCATCGGCACTTTATCATTTTAGCAAGTCCTATTTTTAGCCAGCCAAACAAAGAACTTTCTTTTCTAAAATTAAGCTTACAAAAGCCGATTTATTCCATGATGAAACTTACGTTTTATTAATCACCAGTTCTTATCTAATTTACAAGTGTTAAAGTAATTGCACATTAAATTTGTATACGTTTTTTTTTTTTACAAATTCATAGTTGAATTAATTATTACAAAGAGAAGTGCACACGTGTGAATAACTATTCTAATATATATAGTTATATCTACTTCTAAAGAGCCAATACCAGCAATAATAATAATAATCAGAGGAATTTTACTGTTAATTCAGTTGGGGGCTTGAACGAGCTATTATTATATCTCTCTACAAAACGCGGCGGGAAAGCTAAAGAGTTAACGTGCTCAGACCCAATCAGCATTGATTTCTTAAATATCTTGTGGTTACACCCTCATGGTAAAAGCATCATCATCCTTCTGTCTGCATCTCTGCCAAGAGTAATCTTGTGCGAAGGTAAACGCCTTTGAAGACCCAAATTAGCTACTCTAGGTTTTGGCTACTGTTGGACCACTACTGCAGAGAAAAGGGAAGGCAACCCGCGACAAACAAACACATGCCAAGTTATCCTGTCGCGTAACATCAGCTCAGATTCTTTCAAAATCATCTTGATCATTTTAATTTCTGCCTTCATTATTTGGTCAACCTCTGTCTCACTTAGCCAAGAACATTCAAGAACAACAACTGTTATCGACACGTTTCCTCAGTGTGCATGAGAAACCACAGAGTGAATTCCATCTCAGTTCAATACGGAACACAATATTGTATTGCTTATGTTCCGCCTTGTTTGCAGTGATCCACGTTTGGCAGATTACAAACTGAGCGATATGTAGACATCTGCAATTTATGTTTATTCATATCACATAAGAAAATTTAGGTAAAGAAAAGTGCTACAGTTAAAAATTTTTAACTGTTGTCCTTACAGGTAAGACTACAACACAGTCATTATGGCGTTAAATGGTATGAGCAGGAAATACACAGTTCATATATTTTTAGGCATAAAAGTTCAGACTTCTTGTACTTCTAAACAGTGTAACTTTTATCTCAGGCCAGGCGATAGACTTCCTGCAAGTCCATTAACAGATCAGTGGAGAATTAAAACTAAATTATATTTTACCTATGTTTACTCACGCTCATACAGGACAGTCGATCTTGGAAGTTAAAACCTCTTCGTATTAGAGATTTAGAGTCTAGAAGGACTGGAAGGCTGGGCAAGAGGGACAAATTCAGAAGAATGTTTATTTAGGTTTAGCTACACAGTAAGAAGCTTTCGAAGATGAGGATTTTGTTACTCTTGATAGATGTGGGTGAGAGTTGTCATGTGTTTTGTGAATTGGACGCCCACTTTCAACTTAAATACCCCCCCCCCCCCCCCGTTCACATTCCCCTACCTCCCCCTCTCCCGTGGACGTCTTTTATGGATAGCCACAAATGAGGATGGTTGGACTAAAGACAACCTGATGATGTTTACTCACGCCCATACAGGACAGTCGATCTTGAAATGAGGATGGTTGGACTAAAGACAACCTGATGATGATATTTACTCACGCTCCTACAGTAATGGTAATTTATCAGTCGTAGGCGTGTAGTGGTAATTTATCAGTCGTAGGCGTGTAGTGGTAATTTATCAGTCGTAGGCGTGTAGTTGTAATTTATCACTGTCGTAGACATGCAGTAGTAATTTATCACTGTGGTAGGAATGTGTCACGGATTGCCTCCCATTAGCTCTGCAGTAGTGGTCCAACAGTGGCCAAAACTCAACAATAGTATCTAATGTGGGCCTTCAAAGGTGTCTACCTTCGCACAAGATTACTCTTGGCAGTTGTAAATAGAAGGATAATGATGCTTCTATCTCAAGGGAGTGATCATATTTCCGAAGTCAAGAACAATGCAGCATTGGCAGGGCAATTGTTAAACTTATATCGGTCCGCCACCTTTTATGAAGGAGTAAGCAATTGTTTTAGCCCGTTCAAGCCCCCAGCTGGTGTAAATCCAGCGAAATTATTTTCTAAGAATTAGCTCTATATATGTAAATATATCACCCGTGTGTTACCGGGGCCCGAAAGGGGAGCAAAGAATAGTAACACTGCACCCTACCACGCATGTCGTAAAAAGCGACTAAGGAGGGTATGGGCATGGGGCTGTTTACCCCATCCCGTAAAAACTTCGCACAGTGGGCTGATCACCTGCTTGCCAACCAATCTGATTACGGAAACAATGATAGATTGTTTGGTCTGTTTTTGTTCCACAAAGACGCCACTAGGCGTGGTGGAAACAGCGATAGATTGATCAATTTGTTGTTGCCCTAAGACGCCACTAGGCGTACTGGCCACATACTGCTTTGCCGGTTGGTGGCTAAGGATGGAAGAAGAAGAAGAATGTAAATATATGTCTAAGTGTGTGTGTGTGTATATATATATATATATATATATATATATATATATATATATATATATATATATATATATATATATTAAAGAGTCTTGCTCATACGTTTGCTTTCATACTGATAATAGCTGAATAAACAATTATTGTTTAGTTTTAAAATAACGTAAACAATTTAATATTCAATTCGTTTTAACAGGTTAAATTAACGATGAAATGATTGTGAATTTTAGGTGTAATTAAAATTGTCTTCACTGAGATTTTGGTTTGAGGATTGATATTTAAAAAAATGTTGTCTTTTTGCTGTTTCCTTGTACTAAAAAACTTAGCGGGTCTAAGCAAGTCCTGCAGCCGTGGTTTCGTCAATTCTACTGTGATGAGGGCACTTATTCACAAAACTTGTCCAATTTAGGCGGCTGGTGTCGATTCCCTGCTTTTACTTCACAACGAGTGACGTCGAACTTTTGTCTTGCGGCTTCGTACCACGAAGTGTCTAATAGCTTCGTTCCACGAACTTTAGACAAAATAAAAAGAACAAATGCCCCTGCTAAGTACACTTGGTTGGATGATTAACAGGCGCATTTGTCTCGCGGTCCACCCACCAATGTTAGTCTCTCTGAATAATTATATTCTTGAGTATACACAGTGTAGCTCAGGGAAGATGATTAGAAATCACCAATATTCGTCTAGGTATTAAACTGGGAAAATGTGACATATTATGATAATAGCTTTCATATATCTATTTCATTATCTACATTTTTCTTTCACCTACGCACGTTTTGTTAACATAAAACCCTCCTACACTCAGAGATCTGTCTCTTTTTCTAATTTAGCACGCCTATTTTATTTTCTGTTCTCTATTTCCTTAGGAATATTTACCAACAGACCTATTTAGCTAACGTTGAGCCGGTTACCTGGAAATCGCTGTAATGGGATCAGACAGGTAGACAGAATGCGTAGAAAAGGGCGACTATTTCAAAAGAAGTCGTACTTTTGGCTCAGGGGAAGATAAGCTAATGTAGTCGAAACGTATTTTCGATAGACAGTGATCAGGGGAAATAATTTGAGTAGACAATTTAGAACCAAAGGGAGACAATTTCTATTAACCCCCCTGTTGCGTGATAAATTCTCGCAACATCATTTTATTACAATATCTATTTTATAACGCAAGGGCAACAACTGCTTGAAATTTATAGTCACTTTTCTCGGTAAGCATTTGTCTTCTCGCGTTGGTATCGAATGCAGTTAAGTTTGAGCTGTGGTCATTTTGCGCTGGACTGCGCATGACTTGTCTTGCTTCTTGGTCGATCGGTTTCCGCCCACCACTAGTGGAGTGAGCGATTTGGAATGGCGAAAGAGATGCCTCGTTGAAGAGGGGATCTCCGCTATTTTTTTGTTCTGTCAGGAATGTGAGAGTCCTCTTATGGATATTTCGTTTATTCGAGATAATACCTCTAGTGTATTTGCACATGCCGGGAGGCATAATATTTCTGTGTATTTCCGGAAGGCAAGGTAAATTAACATTTTCATTAACTCTATCGATTTTTGGTCGTGAACGATTTCTGGTTCATAGCCTGTCTTCGAAAGTCGTCGTCACGAGATGTTTTCCTAGCTCACATGTCGCTGTATTGTACTGCATCGGTTGATGCAGGTACCAAGGACCATTACTTGCTACTTTGTTAAATGAACTAGGTTTGGAAAACCTTTATTATCTAGAGGATATTTTTGAGGACATTATTTATACTTCGGCAGACGTGTCTGTCTTGCTGAAGTCAGACTAAGGAGAGTGAACTGATCTCATATATCTGGTTATCTCCTGGCTGTTATAGAAAAGGATGGAGTTTTTCACCTGACTACATTTACAGCACTTTGAAATATAACATGCATCTGACTCATCATTGTAATGCTGTCTACCGTCTATTGCTGTATTGAATGTTGCTGTGATAATGACTGTTTGATGTGCCTACATATTCGCGTAACCATTTTGTCACTGTGGCGTCCACAATAAATAATGAAGAAAAACGTCAACGGCTGTTACAAGAATCATTGACTTTATACGTCGTGAGTTTACTGACGTCCTATGTGGATTGCCCTGTTATTTTTGTATGAACATTGTTTTGACTGAACACATCTGCACACCACACAAAACCAGACATGCGGATACCATCCATCATCATATGGCATCACGCATCATTTGGTGGCCATAAGCTGGTTTGATTCTGGTACCAGCAAACACGGGGTCCCTTACCCACTTCATTTTCAACAAGAATTCATCAGCATCCTTCAAGAAATTAACATTCTTCAATACAGTCAACATCTTCAAAATTTTCAAAGTACTCGGCGTTGCCCGGTAAAAGTCAAAATTTCAACTTTTTGACGGAAACAAGAATTTGACAGTACCCGGCGTTGTTACATGTTGCCGGATAACTCGGACTGCTGTTATCTTTTACGCAAGTCAAGCAAGTTGCTGCTGTCAAGGTTCCAGTGCTGTCGTTTTTTTGTGAAGGTCAAGTGCCGGTTGAAACGGGTTGTTTTCTGAAGAAGGCCAAGTACCGATTTCCATCAACTTACTTTTGGATTAGAAGGTCAAGTGCCGAAACAACTCAACACACAGTATTTCAGAAGCTCTTGTACCATCGTGTTAGCAGTGGAAGCAGTTCAGATGTGCCATCATCGTTGGAGCTTCGCTCTTTAGGACGTTGATTGACATCCGTTTTTTCTGCTGTTCTACGATTGGAAGCCTATAAGTTAAGTGGCCTGTTTGTATGTAAACTGTGCCCTTATACTTCTGCTGAGTCTTCTGTGTATCATCTCATTCTATATGTTATATGTTTATATGTTATTCGTATATTTATATGTTTATATTTCAGCGGGTTCTCGGTTGGGTGGTGTCTCCGTTAGATTATGCCACGTCATAGAGGTCGTCTATTGTGAGCGTTTTCTGTAAGGTTTGCAAATTTCCAATACTGGAATTTGCTAAGCGACTTCTGTTGCTATTTATGTTAGCTGTGATGACATGTTTTAATACTGTTTTCGTTATTATTTCGCATTCTTTAGTTTTGTTTTGATTTGTTTGTATTTGTTAGCCTACTCTTGTCTATAATTTAGTTTCATACAACATTTTTGTTTATACACTGTGGTGTCATGTATTTTGTTTAATTCTATCGCAGATATCGTCACATTTTTTGTGATATTTCATTAATTTCTGCTTTATTTTTAGTTGATTTCTGCGAACGTTTTTGTATTGTTGCTGATCTTTGTTATTGTTTACATTGTTATTGTTTACATTGTTTGTATTGTTTACATTTTCAATGTTTACATTCTGCATGTGTTTACATAGTCATTGTTTACAGTTATAGTAATTAGTTAATGGGCTATGCTAATGCACTGTTACTACTACTACACTGATGATAAATGAATGATGAATAGTGTCGTGCACTATTGAATGAGAAGTGCACTTATGATCAAGAATTGAGTGCTAATATTTCATATACAAGTTCTTTGATTGGAGACTTGTTTCCCACAGAGACTGGGATAATATAATGTGATGTGAATATACAAGTGCTTAATTAAGACTTGTTACACTTAGGTTTGAAATAAATTAGTTAATTATTTCAGGTTTTGGACTCATATGTTAGACAACATGTCTACATTTGAGCACTTTATTGAGCAGGGTAAATTGCTTGGCAAGACTGGTGATAAGTTAGAAGAATTTGCAACTGCTCGATATGATAAAGCAATGGAAGCTGAACAAAAGAAACTGCATATGGAAGCTGAACAAAAGAAACTGCAGATGCAGGTGGATGAAAAAAGATTCCAAATGGAAATGGAAAAACAAAAAAGGGAATCAGAAGCTGAGGAAAGAAAACTCCAGCTACAGCTAGAAGCTAAAGACTTGAAAAAGAAGCTGAAAATAAAAGACTTGAAAAAGAGGCTGAAAATAAAAGACTTGAAAAAGAAGCTGAAAATGAAAGACTTCAAAAAGAGGCTCAGGCTGAGGAAAGAAGATTACAGAGAGAGTCTGATGAGAGGAAAGAGAAAGCAAAAATGGAACATGAAGAAAAGGTCTTAGCTTTAGAGTTGGAAAAATTGAAATTGACGAGCATGAGTAATGGTAATGATTCAAACAAGGGTTCATCTTCTGGTAAGGCTAATAATGATACTTTTAAGATTAAGTTACCAACATTTAGTCCTTCCAGTGATGACATAATGTCCTATCTGGACAGATTTTATCAAGCATGTACAGCTCATAACATAGACAAAGCAAAATATGTTTATCAGTTATCAGGGATACTGACAGGTAAAGCTCTAAGTATATTAAATATGGTGGATGAACCTGACAAGAACAATTATGAGGTTGTCAGGGCCGCTTTGTTAAAGAAATATCAGCTTAACGAAGACGGCTATCGTCTACAATTTAAAAACATGTTACCTGAAAATGGAGTTGAATTCTCCGAGTTTATTGCAAGAATACGCATTACTTTCTCACGATGGGTTGAACTATCTAAGACGGAAAAAACTTATGAAGGACTTATGGACTTAATACTTAGAGACAAAGTCATGTCGTCTGTCAATGAGTCTTTCCTTGCTTTCCTTCATGAACGTAAACCTAAAACAATAAAAGAAATGGAAGATTTCTGTTGCCAATACGTAACTGCGCACCCACACATAACCATGGGTAACTCTAAGGTGAAAGAAGGTTTACCAGTTGCTTCGGCAGCTCCGTATGGCCAAAACTTTGCTCGTAGATTCCAACAAAATTTTGATAGAAAGAGTAGCGGTAATTTCTGTCAAAATCATGGAAATCAATTTCATGGTGATTCTTCTTCGAAGAATTGGAGACAACCTGATAGTACTCGTTACTATCACCCTAATAATTATAAGCATTTCAAAAGAGGATATGGTAATAGAGGTTATTCCTGCCGAAGACCTCAGAACCAAACAAATAGATGTTCGCATCAATGTGAACATGATAGTAATCGTGGAAACTGGAATTCGAACCAGGATAACAATTACAATAGAGACAATAATAACTGCAGAGATAATAATAACTTTGATAACTTCAGAGGTAATAATAGTCGGGGTAGATCTCAACACAAAAAAAAGAGATATCAGCAGGCTAATGCTGTACAACAGGAAACTGAGGGAGCCTGTAATCATGTTGTTGATAGTAAAAACTTTGACGCTGTCACTGGTTCTGCTTTTGACTTTGAGAGAGCAAACAAATGCCCCCAATGCAGTACTTTATTCGAACCGGGTACCATAACTACTTTGAGTTGTGGTCACCCACTTCCCGCTCTTCCTGCTGCTGTTGCGCATGACGGGAGGGGTTCTTTAATTCTACATAAGGGTCTTGTTAATGATACTCCGGTCTCACTACTTTTCGATTCCGGATGCACCACTATTGGTGTTAGACAATCGCTTGTAGATCCATCTTGTGCTACAGGAAGGGTTATTAAATGTGTCACATTTGGCGGCACTCTAGAAAAATATCCTACTGCTGTAATTCGCATTGCCACTCCTTTCTTTACTGGAGATGTGCATGCTTGTCTCTTACCTAATCCTATTGCGGACCTTATTATTGGTCGTATTCACGGAGTTAGGGAGTGTACCCCACAGCAGATTGCTGCTTGGGAAGATAATAACATGCAAGCTACAAATGCAGTAGTTACAAGAGCACAAGCTCTACAAACACCCGAAACTTCACTGAATAGTGATAATGAAGTTGATAGCCAAGATAGTCACTTAGTAATCACTCGTGACTCTTTCATAAAATTGCAAGAAGAAGATCCTTCTTTAAAAAAATTCTTCGTTCTTGCGAAGAAAGGTGATCCGAATCAGGATACAAATAGAAAATCTTGGATTGCAATGAGAAACGGCGTACTTGTACGTATGGTACAAGATTCGACTACGTCGGCACATTCGCAAATTCTTGTTCCCAAAAGCATGAGAGTCCAAATATTACAACATGCTCATGACTCGCAATGTGCTGGACATATGGGTTTTGCCCGTACGAAGTCGAGAGTCCTTGCGGCTTTCTTTTGGCCTTTTGTCAATAAGGACATTCGTATTTACTGCCGATCATGCAAGGTATGTCAGGAGGTCAAATCTAGAGGACCACGACATGCTGCGCCTATCCAGGCTGCTGACATTCCTATTCGGCCGTTTCAGAAAATGGCCATAGATATTATTGGCCCTTTTAAGGTCAAGTCGGCCAGAGGACATCAGTTTATCCTTACATGTGTCGATATGTGCACACGTTGGCCAGAGGCTATTCCTCTTAAGAGCATATCTACTACAGATATCGCAGATGCTCTTTGGTTGATATTTTCTCGCTTGGGGTTCCCCAGAGAAATATTGTCAGACCATGGCACTCAACTCATATCTGACACTATGTCACAGGTAATGTCTACCTTACATATTGAACGATCTCTCAGTAGTATCTACCATCCTATGTCTAATGGGTTAGTTGAGCGTCTGAATAGAACGCTCAAGACTTTGCTTGGTAAGATAACTGAAGATCATCCTCAAGATTGGGACAGGGTTTTACCCGCGGCTCTCTTTGCCTATAGAGAAGTCCCTAATGAACACACAGGATTTTCTCCCTTCGAACTTGTCTTTGGCGCGCGTCCACGCGGCCCTATGTCTTTATTACACGATCTCATCACTGCCGATGATATTAGCGATGAAACTCAATCCTCATATGAGTATGTCATTGCTCTTAGACAAAAGATCATTGAGGCATGTAAGCTAGCAACTGCTTCATCAGAAATTGCTAAAGAGAAGGCAAGGCAGTTTGCTAACAAGAATAGATGTCTACGACAACTTTGTCCAGGTGACAAAGCATTCGTCCTACTCCCCAGTAGGGAAAATAGACTTCTTATTGTATGGAAAGGTCCGTATGCAATAGTCTCTCGGATTTCCGATGTTGACTATGTGGTCGATATTGATGGAAAGCATAAAACTTTCCACATAAACATGCTTTCGGAATTTCACGAACGTCCGGACTATTTGCTGCCTATTTTCCAGGCAACGGATGATGCTCCTGCACCTCACGGTCATTATTCATCCCTGTCTGTCATTCAGGATGAGGAAGCTACCTTCTCTGATGTTAATCTTCCCCTTCCAGTGGTTCCATTACATTCTACGGAATCTTGGAAAAACGTTTCTGTTTCTCCTAATCTTTCTGGTGACGAACATCGACAAGTCTCGTCGATGTTACAAACATTTCAGGATGTTCTCACTGACATTCCTGGACACACAGATGTCATAGAACATGACATAATTCTTACCGACAATAATCCAATTAGGGTTAGGCCGTATCCTATTCCTATACACTTTCAGTCGCAAGTGGAAAAGGAATTGGATAAAATGATTCAATTAAATATAATTGAACCATCGACTTCACCATATTCTTCTTCCATGGTTATTGTCCGGAAGAAGGATAAGAACATACGAATTTGTGTTGATTATCGCAAATTGAATCAGGTCACAAAGTTCGACGCTGAACCGATGCCTTTGTTAGAAGATCTACTGATTAGACTTTCTAATTCTAGATTCTTCACTAAACTTGACTTGTCTAAAGGTTATTGGCAAGTGCCTTTAGCAGAGCATGCCAAACCTCTTACTGCTTTTTCTACACCTAGGGGTCTATTTCAATGGAATGTTATGCCTTTTGGTCTCATGAACGCCCCTGCCACTTTCGTTCGCATGATGCGTCGAATTCTGTCACATCGTTCGGATGTCATCGCATACTTAGATGACATCTGTCTCTTCAGTGATACCTGGGAAGATCACTATTTAGGGTTATATGACTTACTGTCCACTCTACGTGAGAATAATTTGACAGCAAAACCTTCTAAAGCTTTTGTTGGTTTTGGTGAAATCTCTTTCCTGGGTCATCGTGTTGGTCATGGTCTCTTGAAGACAGAAGACCACAATACTTCCAAAATACTGAACATCTCTGTTCCTAAAACGAAGAAACAAGTTAGGAGTCTCTTAGGTTTAATTCAATTTTATGGGAGATTTATTCCAAATTTATCTTCGATCATGGCACCTCTATCAACATTGTTGAAGAAAGGTTCGCCTAATCTGGTCCGTTGGTCTGAAGAATGCCAATCTTCACTAGACCAAATAAAGAATATATTTTCTTCTCCTCCCATCTTAAGATTACCTACTCTTGATAGGACTTTTGTTCTTCGGAGTGATGCTTCATCCACTGGGATTGGAGCAGCACTGATGCAAGAATATGCAAATACTCTGCATCCTGTTATGTACATTTCTAGAAAACTAAATGCGGCAGAGAGGAACTACTCGGTTTTAGACCGTGAGTTGTTAGCGATGGTTTGGTCAATTCTAAAACTACAAAGATTCCTCCTGGGCGCACATTTCATTCTAGAGACTGATCAGAAAGCTCTTACAGCTATTCAGACTAAGAATTTGAAGAGTTCGAGATCCACTCGATATGCTATAGCTCTTCAACCTTTTCACTTCACGGTACGAGCTATCCGTGGTGCGGATAATGTGATGGCTGACATTTTGTCTAGATGCCCACATGACTCCAACTAATACTTCTGTCCTATATTTCCATATATTACAGAGTCATAACACACCTATATTTCTACAATAGATTAGCACATCTGTACTTACTTTATATGTACACACTATCGTGCTTTGTTGTCATCTTCTTCTGTTCGTTTTTTAAGATGATAGAGGAGGACTGAGCAGTTAATATAAGGGCCGTTAGTTTACTAAACAGCCACAATTATTAATAATGTATTGTACCTTATGAAGCATATTAGTTATTAATTAGCATTATATTGCTTGTACTTTCTCAGAATGTCATTGTTGAGCTGAGGACTTACCTTACTGGTATCAAGCATGACGAGTTCTAGATTGTGTACTTACCCTCGGAATACCAGAGCATATGTCCTGGATCGTCATGTAGTTTAACTTTACTATGTACTTATGTCATTACATGTCAAAGAATGTACTATTTAAATTTTCCTATCAGATTTGTACATCCATTTTTAAAGACAATATTAGAGTATGCTGTTTAATGATGATTATAGTAACTTGCATACGTATATTGTGTTTACATGCTAACGTGATGTGTGTTGGTGACACCTCCCCGATGTGAATATTTTTTTAGACATATTTATTTTTCTGTTGAGGTATATCCTCACCAGACACTCTATAATTAGCCTATTGTTTGGCAATTTAGTTAATTATCAGCGCATAATTCGTGCGTTTTGAGCCGCTTATCGCATGCTCTTTGATATTTAAAAAAAAATATGTTCCACATTTTTTTTTTTATCGGGAGGAGGTGGTGATATGTTGCGTGATAAATTCTCGCAACATCATTTTATTACAATATCTATTTTATAACGCAAGGGCAACAACTGCTTGAAATTTATAGTCACTTTTCTCGGTAAGCATTTGTCTTCTCGCGTTGGTATCGAATGCAGTTAAGTTTGAGCTGTGGTCATTTTGCGCTGGACTGCGCATGACTTGTCTTGCTTCTTGGTCGATCGGTTTCCGCCCACCACTAGTGGAGTGAGCGATTTGGAATGGCGAAAGAGATGCCTCGTTGAAGAGGGGATCTCCGCTATTTTTTTGTTCTGTCAGGAATGTGAGAGTCCTCTTATGGATATTTCGTTTATTCGAGATAATACCTCTAGTGTATTTGCACATGCCGGGAGGCATAATATTTCTGTGTATTTCCGGAAGGCAAGGTAAATTAACATTTTCATTAACTCTATCGATTTTTGGTCGTGAACGATTTCTGGTTCATAGCCTGTCTTCGAAAGTCGTCGTCACGAGATGTTTTCCTAGCTCACATGTCGCTGTATTGTACTGCATCGGTTGATGCAGGTACCAAGGACCATTACTTGCTACTTTGTTAAATGAACTAGGTTTGGAAAACCTTTATTATCTAGAGGATATTTTTGAGGACATTATTTATACTTCGGCAGACGTGTCTGTCTTGCTGAAGTCAGACTAAGGAGAGTGAACTGATCTCATATATCTGGTTATCTCCTGGCTGTTATAGAAAAGGATGGAGTTTTTTCACCTGACTACATTTACAGCACTTTGAAATATAACATGCATCTGACTCATCATTGTAATGCTGTCTACCGTCTATTGCTGTATTGAATGTTGCTGTGATAATGACTGTTTGATGTGCCTACATATTCGCGTAACCATTTTGTCACTGTGGCGTCCACAATAAATAATGAAGAAAAACGTCAACGGCTGTTACAAGAATCATTGACTTTATACGTCGTGAGTTTACTGACGTCCTATGTGGATTGCCCTGTTATTTTTGTATGAACATTGTTTTGACTGAACACATCTGCACACCACACAAAACCAGACATGCGGATACCATCCATCATCATATGGCATCACGCACCCCCCCCCCCCCCCCCCTGATCTGGTCGTTCGTGAAACGACGAGATCAAAGACATTGCTCGCCTGATCTTAAGCAGTCCGTACGCTAGCAGAGAGTCGAGAGGGCTGTGAAATGGTGTGAATATTTCGTTTCATTAAAAATTTGAGCAGAGAAATTCCCGTAGGTGTTAAAACTCGCAAAGAAGATCGACTTTCTGTTTAAATCATAATATGTCTCCTCTTGCAAACTCATTTTATTCAGTACCCACAGAAGTCCTATAGACTACTAGCTGCGATTTCTAGATTCAATATACCATTTGGAATTACTTAAGTTTTCGTTGGAATAGTCCTACTTCTGTGTTTGCGGTAATTATTATTTCACTAAGATTTTTCTGTGTAGAGTGATTTAATTGTTAAGTCCGTCATTTTATTTCACTAGGAGTTTTGTGCAAAGTGACTAGCAAATTAATATAATCTATAGCTAAATTGTTCCGGCTGAAGCGTAAATCTAACTAACTGATATTAACCAGTAAGAGTTATTTTAATCATCTAGTAAACGCACTATTCATTATGAGTACTGATGAAATATATATTTATTTCTAATTCACGATGATTAAAATTATAAATGGCTAGCGCTTATTTCAAGGAGACTTTTCTTAAACGATTCAATATGAGATACACGTGTAGTTCTATTCAAAGTTAAATAACTGAGTGTATGATAATATTATAATTCTGCATGGGTTAAGTAAGATAGAATAGTGGTGTAGTGGTTAGTGTGATTATATGGTTGTTTTTTTCTTCCCATAAAATTTTAGTACTGGGTCTCAAACCCCAAAAACCCTACCAGCGGTCTAAGCCTACGCCTAAAACCTGAAAAATAACGGATTTAAGTCCGACAGTTAAAACAGAACATTCTTATAACAAATATTGGGTCTTCAAGGTGGACCTGTCTGCCCTTTGGTTTACACCCAGAAAGAGACAGAGTACCAACCCAAATATTTTTAAGAATAAATGTTAACTAGACTTAGAGCTATCCAGAGTTCTTTTGCAATTTTCATATACATTTAGCCCGTGGTGGCAACAAAATCAAACATTTGACATAATCAAACTTTTGACATTTTCCGACTATCGACCATTTGTGGTGTGACAAGGCATTTTTATACTGAGAGAAGTTACATTCATGACATTCTGTTATATGCTGGAATCTCAAGCTACTGGCACATGTGAGCATTGTTAATCTTCTTACCTGGACGAAATTAATAGGACATAGACAGAAATCCTAATAAAAGTAACGAATTAAACGTTCCCCAAAGAAAGAGGATTTAATCAACCTTTGAGGAGCTGGGGTTTACTTCACCAAAATAACCCTGGATTTGCTGTGTGACCTATGTAACGAAGTTCCTGAGGTTATTAAACACCAGATTCGGTAAGAAAGAATGAACGTGGCCACGGTTGTCTGAGAAGAGAGGAAGGATGAATGAATAATTCTCATATATATCTTGTAGAATCCATGTACTCACGTTGTTTATTTTTTTTAGTAAGTTTTGCTAATACTGTCCCTTTCAAAATAGATTAACATAAAAACTCTGTTCTTTACTGTAGAGGGAAATCCTAGACCACAGCGTATAAATCTTTGACTCTTTGGGGGTTAATAACTTTCTTCTAACGGGATCTTGTCTCAACAGAGGGAGGGAGGATTACACCTATGAGTCTATTTCTTTATTAATTCATTAACCTATGTTTATTTGTATTTGATTGATATTCAAAATATTGCTGTTATAGTAAATAAAATTAATATAAAAACTTTATTTACATGGGTTGGTCAGTTCGTCCCAACATATCCCTATTCCATTGATATAGTTTTCACGTTTGTGCGTCTAACTGTCATCACTTATGTGTGTGTGTGTATGTGAGTGGTTGATATATATATATATTAATATATATTTAGGTATACTGTCTGACAAACAAAGTTCTGTTGTAGAGATAGGCTGAACTAGAGGAACTTCTCGAGTCCAGGGACAGACTTTACCTATTTTTTCACCATTTCACTCGTGAAAATCTATTTCTTATCTTATCTCTCACTGAGTCACCCACCACCTGTTCTAGTTCTATTCAGAAGGGACCAAACTATGTCTTAATTCCCCTATCAAAAATCTACGACAGAAAATATGTCCTTGGACAGCGCGAAATGCCATGATTTGCCTGAATTTCATTTAACAAGGTACTGTGACCGTATGGCTTACTACGCCGCCCTTAGAATAGAAAGTACTTCAGCAAGTCTGATACACTAAGTACTTGTATAGACTAGTTAGTAAACAAACACTAGCCATAAACCAGTGACATCATTTGTCATGGTACTCATGAGTCCATGATGTCATTAAATCTTGTGTGGATTTTCATACAAGTTAGTCCTTAAACTAGAAGTATGATTGGTCAACGTCACTTGGTGATAATAAATTTGGTAGAGAGATTTTGTAGTTAGTTAGTTTTGATATAAAAATTAACTGACTGTTAGACCCCAAGACCAATCATGAGTTAGTTTCCGGTCTACAATCCAATTAGAAATGATAACATCTGGCAAGCCTTAGTACAAAATGAGTACATGGACTGATGTATGACGGATTTGAGACAGGAAGAGTATCATGAACCAGTATAGGTGTCAAATTACTATAGTGTGGGTCACCCTGTCGATCCCACTAGTATTAGACAAATAAAGCCTAGGTTCAATCGTTATGAACAAGACCATTACTCATCTGCCAGAACCTACCACCGACCAGAGAATGTATCTAACCAGGGATAGCCTCTGCTACATTATTATGTGGTCTCTCAATTTTTGGTAGAGATTGCACCGTAAGTAAAAATTCGAACTAGTTAGTATTCTCGATCGAACTTTTATTTTATAGTTAGGTTTCCAGAGAATTTAGACATACCAATTAACGTCATAGTAAGTAAAGCAGCAGTATGCCCTACCAAATTCTACATGCCACGAAATGAAAAAATATGAAAGGAAATTGAAAGAATTTGTGAAAAAACCAGCCAATTAGTACTGATTCAAGATACCATCTGTTGAATAAACATTTTATATAAATGATCGTACTTGTCAAATCAAACTACTGTTTTGAAAAATGGTTGCAGTGTTGAATTTATGTTGACTATGATGATCACGTTGCTTGAAATTTCTACATACATGAGAAGTCCAAAGGATCCTGGGTTTTATATGCTTTTCTGGAATCATCATCTCTAGCGGTTATCTAGTACAGAACAGAAAGACTCCACTAAAGATAGAAAGAACACGTAAGTTCCTTTTGACGCTCTTCAAAAGAGATATTTCGAAAGACATATCCCTATTCCCTCCATTACAAGCACAAGGGCTTATCCCTTTACAAATTACACTAGTACAAAATCAACATCCTCATTCTGAGTACCAGCGACACTTGCAGAGACCTAACAAATACACATAAACCGGAGACTACCAACTTTCTTGGTACCGGTTACACAACAACCCCTCCTCTACAAGGCAACAGTACAAATATCTCACAAAATGATTCTATACACTTGATGCACATGTGATGTAATCATCACTCATCATTGCTCCAATGGGAGCCGCGCTGGTGTAATGGCTTCGGCGTTGTACTGGCGACCAGGTGTTCATGGTTCAAACCCGGGCGTCGGCGTTTGAAGAAATGTTTACGGCCGGAAATTTGACTGAATAGCCTGAACGGCTCCTGTGATAAACCCTCTGTGGATGGGAAGGAGCGAAGCTCCTGACCGGGTTGGAAGGAAAGTCCTCAGGTTCCCCAGCCTCGCAATGATATGTCATTGGGCCGAAGGGCTGAAAGCCCAAGTGCCGCTGGTTAAAAAAAAAAAAAAAAAAAAAAAAAAAAAAAAAAAAAAAAAAATCATTGCTCCAATCGGAGTCTGGGGTTGCTGCTGCTTTCGCGTTTCTGAGCGAATTAGCATAAAACAAACACCAGCACTTGCTGTAGTGGTTTATGAACATACTATTTTCATATGTTGAGGTTGCCGGCCTCATATATATAACCAACCACTTAGCAAGGAAAGCATGTCAAATTCACATCTGTAAAATAAACGTTTACACTTACCCCAAAGTAACTTTTGGGAACACAATCTCCTGGCACAGTTTAGAATGGACACAACACTTAGGATGCTTTTGAATCACATGGTCTAGGATATTTTAGTATTCCTCTTATGACGGGTGATCTGATTCCTTAGGTCTCCAGTCTTTGTATTTAAAAAAATGCGGGTTTACTTTTAAGTTTTAAAGTTGCCCAAATACTTCGATCTGTCACTTATAATTTTGGAATCCTTTGTCCGATCCTTCTCTTTCTGGCTCTGATGAATTGCTAGCTTTGACGTGGCGGTGCAGTCTGATTTGTGACTCCGATTTCGCTACATTATATTTCCAATTCTCAGTTCAAAATCCCAGATTGTGCTTCCGACGAATTTGCCAATGGAAGTCGAAGTCTATTCCGGCTCTCAAATTAAGCCAATGGTAAGCTCATTACACTATATGGGCCGGGGTGTTAAATCATAATATGATTTTAAAATATTACATTTTAAAATTCCAACGCGTGACCTCTTTCTAATAAGGCTGTATTGCTTCCACTTGCATCTTTATGAAAACTCACAAACAAATCTGTGAAGTCATTCCTGCCCCAACATAATCTCCCCAGACAGGGTATCGGTAATACTGATACAAAGACGGGGCAGCGGAAGCGATTGTCTAATTATCACCTGTGTTGGCGTAGATCCCCCAGACGGATCTCTCAGACAGACAATATGGCTTTCTTTTATCGATCGTGAGCGACCAGCTTGCGTCAATAAAGAGCATCTCTAACAAAGGTGGCTAGATGCCTAAGGTGATAAACGTATTATCTGCTGACCAGTCTAATAAACCTCGATAATAATACAGTTCACCTGGTGAAACGTAAACAAATCTGGGAGCAGGCTTCAGAGCAAAAAATGTAGGGCATAAAATATGCCGAATAATAGGATGATGAATGAGGAAAATGAAGAGATACTGCCGGAGAGAACGAGTTATGAAAAGTGCACCCAAATAATAGGATGATGAAAGAGAGAAAGAAGGGCACCAAAGTACATGCACAAACTGTTTTGTCACAGCATGTAATAGTAATTTATCACTGTGGTAGGCATGTAATGGTAATTTATCACTGTTGTAGGCATGTAATGGTAATTTATCACTGTGGTCAGCATGTAATGGTAATTTATCACTGTGGTAGGCATGTAATGGTAATTTATCACTGTCATAGGTGTGTAATGGTAATTTATCAGTCATAGGCGTGTAATGGTAATTTATCCCTGCCCGTAGGCGCAAAATGGTGATTTATCACTGTTGTAGACATGTAACAGTAATGTATCACTGTCGTAGGCATGTAACGGTAATTTATCACTGTCGTAGGCATGTAATGGTAATTTATCACTGTTGTAGGCATGTAATGGTAATGTCACTGTCGTAGGCATGTAATGGTAATTTATCACTGTCGTAGGCATGTAATGGTAATTTATCACTGTTGTAGGCATGTAATGGTAATGTCACTGTTGTAGGCATGTAATGGTAATTTATCACTGTCGTAGGCATGTAGCAGTAATTTATCACTGTCATAGGCGCGTTGTGGTAATTTATCACTGTCGTAGGCATGTAATGGTAATTTATCACTGTTGTAGGCATGTAGTGATAATTTATCATGTTACATTCTCTACAATGGCCCAAACACTTTATTTTCTCTCTCTATAAATCTGATGCAGGATGTAGTACCTACCATATTTCTGATGTCACCATTTCTCATTCTGTCTATCCTGGTCAACATTAATGAATTTTTCTCTATTATGCTCTGACCACAGGGCTATGTTTGACACTGATAGCATACAGTTGATAAGGATATCCTATTTATCAATTGTCAATTAGTTTAGATACTGATATTTTGATGTTTAACTCTTTGACTCCAGACCAACGCTCTGAGCGTTGCAAAATTCAATGCGCCGTGCCAGCGCAACGCTCAGAGCGTTGTTTTTAGTTTATCACGAATAAACCCCAAAAATCGTCCGTTTAATTCAGTTCATATTTTAAAACTCGTAGAATGACTTCCGCTACTATTTAAACCACTAATTTGTGCGTGTTTTGATGTTGTTATCAAAATTTGTGTGACGATTTGCATGTTTGCATTTTTCGTTGTTATTGCTAGAGAAATATGTCACGCTTTATATTTACATTTTCTAAGTCTCCTAAGCAAATAATTGTGTCAAACTACTTTGAAACATTGCTGATGATTGTTTGGTAGTCACAGTTTGTTGTCAAAATACGGAATCGGTGCAGAAAAGCTAGACACATTAGATTTAGTTGATGAGTGGGCATAGTCATAGTCTGGCCGATCAAAAAGCAGCAAAACTAGACCTACAGTAACATCTAATCACTAGTCCTAGGTAGAAGATGAAGCTAGGGATACTATCAAAAATTAAACAAGAGTAAAAAAGTTTTTATATGATGTTATTCTTCTTTATTTGTTTGAAAATTACGTAATGCACGATTGCATAATTAATTTTTTTCTTACAATAGACCACAGTAAAAACTGGTGTGAATAACACTAAATGTACTAATTGTCTGCCATCAATGGTACCTATACCTTGTAGCGGTATGGCAGTTTGCGTACCCTGACAATCCCCAGAGCTATGCCAGTGGGAGTTTTACTCCTGGTAGGTTCAACCAAGCTGGACTGGTCTGTGTGGGTAGGGGTCAGACAAAAGCTGGTACCCTGGTCCTCCAGGTTGGGGGTTTTAGCATAGGGCTGACACCCCTGTCTGTGTAAAAAAAAAAACAATGAAGTTACGGAAACAACAATAAATGAACAAACTTTGCTGCGGGATGGACATTCGGAGTCTGTGGCTCGTATGACTGTCAGTGGTGAAAGCCGAAAGGAAGCCACTGACATAAAAACGGATGTCCTGACCGCAAAACAGGATACAAGAATAGGTTTTTGGAATGTCAGGACAATATACGAGACAGGTAAACTAAGACAGGTCACGGCAGAAATGAGAAACTATAGGTTACACATTCTAGGGATAAGCGAGAGCAGATGGACAGGGGCAGGAAAAGTTAAAACAGCAACAGGAGAAACAGTACTTTACTCTGGAAGAGAGAATGGACAGCACAATGAAGGCGTAGCCATTATTCTACAGAAAGGAATAGAAAGGACATTACTGGAATGGAAACCCATCAACAACAGACTGATAAGATTAAGATTGAGAGGGAGATTCACCAACACTACAATAATACAATGCTACGCACCAACAAATGATAGCGATGAGGAGGTCAAGGATAAATTCTATCAACAACTGCAGAAAGAAATGGAAGACACACCTAGATATGATCTTGTTATAGTAATGGGAGACCTCAATGCGAAAGTTGGTACACACAATACATATAACGAAAGAACAATGGGGAAATGCGGCAGCGGAACAGCAAACGAAAATAGGGATAAATTAATAAGTTTCTGTAGCATTAACAACCTGGTCATTGGAGGAACACTCTTCCCACATAAAGAAATTCACAAATTAACATGGGAATCACCAAATGGTCGGGACAGAAACCAGATAGACCACATCATGGTTAACGGTAGATGGAGACATGCATTACAAGATGTGAAGGTAAGAAGAGGTGCAGATGTGGGAAGTGATCACCATTTAGTAGTAGCAAAACTGAAAGTGAAACTAAGAAGGGGTGGACCAACTGTAACTACACAGAAAAGGTTTGACATCAGCAAATTGAAGGACCCCCTTACCAGAAAAGCTTTTGCGGCCGACATAAAGAAACGATATCAATTTGCCAAAAGTCGGGAAAAGACATTGACTGATGATATAGACCAGAATTTTAACACCATTTCAACAATATATAAGGAAAGCAGCAAATCATACTTGGGATTCTAGGAAAGGAAGAAGCAAGACTGGATAACACCAGAAACACTAAACACCATAACGATGGAGAAAGGAAAAGAAAAAAAAGAAAACAGAAGCGAAGTCCCCCAGGTTAAAGCAACTATATAGCGAACAGTACAGTCAGCTGGACAAGGAAGTTAAATGCCAAACCCGAGCCAACAAAAGGAATTTCCTAGACGATCTTGCAAGACAGGCAGAGGAGGCAGCACTGAGAAATGAACAAAGTACAGTATACAAAATAACTAAATTCATCAGCGGAAAACGAGGTGCAAACAATATTACATTAGTAAGAGATAAGCAAGGTAATCTCATCACGACAGCAGAGGGACAGGAAACAAGATGGGCAGAGCACTTCAGAGAAACTCTGAACAAGGAACCACCAGAGACACAATTGAACGTTCCTGAAGCTGAAAATGATCTAGATGTGAATACAGACATTCCACGCAAAGAAGAAATCATCACAGCAATCAAAGGGTTAAAGAACGGCAAAGCTCCGGGCCATGATAACTTAAATGCAGAGCTATTTAAGACAGACCCTGAGCTAGCAGCAGAACTATTAGAACCACTATTTGCACAAGTCTGGAAAACGGGGACAACACCATCAGAGTGGAACAAAGGAATAATTGTCAAATTGCCCAAGAAGGGAGATCTTGCAGACTGCAATAATTGGAGAGGAATCACTCTTCTCTCAGTTCCCAGCAAAATACTAGGCAGGATAATTATACAGAGAATTTCAAAGGCAGTAGACCACAAACTGAGGAAAGAACAAGCAGGATTTTGAAAGAACAGGAGATGTGTAGATCATATATTCACTCTCAGGAACATTATAGAGCAGTGCTCAGAATGGCAAAGACAGCTTTACATTAATTTTGTTGATTTTGAAAAGGCTTTCGACAGCATACATAGGGACAGTTTATGGAAAATACTGAGGGCTTATGGAATTCCAAGCTGCATAGTGTCAATCATAAAAAGCCTCTATGCCAACTTTACGTGTAGTGTTGGTCAGAGCAACCTAACCTTTGAGGTGAAGACAGGAGTACGACAGGGATGCCCCTTATCAACCACTCTATTTTTAACAGTCATAGACTGGGTGATGCGCCAGACAACAGTCCAAGAGGAATAAGATGGACAACATTTTCTACATTGGAAGATCTGGAATATGCAGATGACATTGCACTACTAGCACATTCACATCAACACATCCAGGAAAAAACGGATAGACTTAATAAGTTTAGCCAGCAGGTGGGCTTGAATATCAATTTAAAGAAGTCTGAGGTCATGACGCTCAATGTGAGCAACCCTGAGCCCATATCAGTAAGGAATCAGCAATTGGTACAGACAGATACCTTCACATACCTAAGAAGCATAGTAACACCAGACGGCGGGGCAGGCAAAGACATCAACATCAGAATGAATAAGGCAAGAACAGCCTTCTTTAGCCTAAACAACATCTGGAAGTCCTCCCAATACAGCACAAGCACAAAATTAAGATTATATCAGAGCTGTGTGCTTTCTGTGCTTCTCTATGGTGCGGAATGCTGGAGAGTTACAGAGAAGGAAATGTCGAAATTGTCCTCTTTTCACACAACATGCCTAAGAAAAATTCACCGAATCTTTTGGCCAAATACCATCACTAACCAAGATCTGCTTACTCGTAGCAAGCAAGAGGACATGCACACCATCATAGCTGGCAGACGCTGGAGCTGGGTTGGTCATGTCCTCAGAAGAGACCCCGATGCCATCACAAGAACAGCTATGCTTTGGACCCCTGAAGGAAAACGAAAGAGAGGCCGACCAAAAACAACCTGGCGGACTGTGGAGGCTGAGATGCAAAGAATGAACCAGAGTTGGGACACTGTACGAAGGATGGCCACCGACCGAGCAAAGTGGAATCAATTTGTTGTTGCCCTACAAGAAGCCACTAGGCGTGATGGCCACTGACTGCTTTGACGGTCGGCGGCTAAGGATCAAAGAAGAAGAAAGTACTAATTGTGGCCATAAGCAATGTTTTTTTTACTTTGTAAATGGATTACCTTGATGTTTGAAGAAAAAAAAAAAGTTTTATTGTCTACAACAGTAATTTGTCTTTGGTAAGGTTGTATTCTACAGTTAACTTTTTAGTGTTTTTCAATTTTACATGCAAAATGTTTTAAGTATACTGAACACACTTGTGTTTATACTACCAAAGACGTTGTATATTACCATTCTCTATCCATTTCCGTACAGTTTGGTATATAATAAGTACATGTTCACAAAAAAAAAGATTAACATAAAATTTACACTAAAAGACAGCACACTTCACCGTTTAGAATTCTTCAAAAAATAATTACAGCTCAGGGTGGAAAATAATTATGGAGTCAAAGAGTTAAGTAGTGGTGACAGTTGTTTCAATTAGTCACTTAATTAAAATGATGATGCCCCTGGTAGGTCCTTGGGGTCTCTGAGGGGACAAAGAATAGGACTACTGTTTTTTATCAGGCGTGTCGTAAAAGGTATTGAACACAAGACTGTCCATGGGGCCTGACATCGTCATCATGTAAAACAAATTGTTACACATACGACTGCTGCAAGAACATATGAGTTTCTGCGATGCTGGCAACCTGCAAGTGAACTAGCATGGTGGGTCCATGTTCCACAGGGAGCAAAAACAGAAATGATGATAATGAATGATTAATACTTAAAAGTCAACAGTACTTGGTCTTCATCAGCATTTCCAGCCACTGACAGATCGTTACAACGCTCACCATTTCAGTTCTTTATCTACAACAATCTTTGATTTCATGATTGTGTTTGTTTTTTTTACTGTTTTTCTCAAACATACTTTACTTCTTGATTATGATTGGATACTGTAAATTTATACTGTAATATTACCTTTATAATGTTGCATGCCTTTTTTTTTTTTTTTTTCCTAACCAGCGGCACTCGAGCTTTCCAGCCCTTTTGACCCAATGACATGTCATTACGAGGCTGGGGAGCCAGTGGACTTTCCTTCCAACCCGGTCAAGAGCTTTGCTCCTTCCCATCCACAGAGGGTTTATCTGCAGGAGCCGTTCAGGTTATTCAGTCAAAATCCCGGTCGATGACACTCCTACAAATGCCCGCGCCTGAACCTTGAAAACCTGGTCGCTAGCACAACGTGGTAACCATTACACCAGCGCGGCTATTGCGTGCCTTTAAATTAATGCTTAACCATCACCCCCACAGCTACAACTATGTCTTCTACTACTACAACTAATACCATCACCCCTCCCTCTACTACTACTACCACAGCTAACACCATCAATATTACTACCACAATGCCTGCTAATACTACTACTGCATCTAACACTGTCACTATTACTACAATGCTTCCTACTACTACCACAGCATTTTGTCACAGTAGTGACAAGCGGTGTGCTTGAAGACAACAAATGGGCCGAGATCATAAGAAAAAAAATGTTTACAATATTTACAGAAATCTCAAAGTGTGACACAAGACAGGACCAGAACATTTCTGGAATGTGGATCATCTTAAGCAAAAAAGCTGGCAACATTGTTTGTACACTTTGTTCTGTGGTCACATACACGTCCAGCCCCCTCCTCCAACACTTGATATCACCACAACTACCACTACATCTGCTACTACAGGTAGCACCACCATTATCACTACATCTACTACTACAACCACAGCTAACACAAACATACCTGTCATCACTATGTCTACCACTACTATCAAAGTACACGGAAGAATAATGGATAGAGTATACGAGAAACCCAACCACTGCAGACCCAAGTAGAACAATCCACAATTTTGATGGTTTGGCCATGGCGGCAGAATGGGAGATCAGCTACCATGATAAATCTGGGAAATCAAGACAGCGGGATTCAGATCTCCAGGATGACCCAGAGTTTGCTGGGAAGACAACGTTAGATAATCTTTGAAGGACCGAGGACTAGATTGGAACCAGGTCAGGAGGAAGAAAGCCGATAGGATAGCATGGCACTCTCTCTGGCAAATCTCTACACCCCATGGTTGAAAAGGAACAACTAAGTAAGTATACAAAAGAGAGAGGAAGGGCAGAATGTTGTAAGTGCCTGTGTGCCCTTTTCTCAATCCTTTCAATAAAAAGACATTTGTTCAGTCCAGTTAACAACCTGTAGCTCATTTAAGTCAATTTCTATGATGTCCAATCATCTTTATTTTTGAATGCCTTATTGTTCTTATACACGGAGGTCACTCATGAAACACACATTTTTTTCCATCTCTCTGTTACACTCAATCTGTTCGACATGCCTCACTCGTGTGACTTTGGCTGATCTCTTGGCACTACTTACTAGCAGGAATCTACATAATTGAAATATTTTTCTGCCAGTTAACAGAATAATACTGAACATGGATTCAAGTGACACATGCTAAAATTTCAGAGTTTCCCAGATATCTGCTGTAGAAATGTCATGCCTTTACAGCAAGCTAACAGTCAGTCTAAGAGAGAAGCTTGCAGGATATCAGATTAGCTAGTATACAGAAGAAAAACAGACAGAAAAGCTAACAGACAGACAGACAGAGAAAAAGTGGCTGCTGGCAGACATGACTCAGTAGCTTATCTGCCACAAATTTTTACTTAAAATTTCTGTCAGAACAAAGAAAAACATTGACAAAGCTTCAAATTCCAGTTTAAAATATCAACATTATTTATTACCTATTAAAATGAACTTTGACACATGAATCACATTAACAATAAAACTCAGTGAAATAAAACATCAAAATGAGCGGTGTGCTTGAAGACAACAAATGGGCCGAGATCATAAGAAAAAAAATGTTTACAATATTTACAGAACATCTCAAAGCATGACACAAGACAGGACCAGAAAATGTCTGGAATGTGGATCATCTTAAGCAAAAAAGCTGGCAACATTGTTTGTACACTTTGTTCTGTGGTCACATACACATCCAGCCCCTCCTCCAACACCGTGATCAGCCCACAGCATTCACTGTCCTGCATTGTTCTTAATCAGGCCGAAATATTGGAATCCTGGGTATAAATTCTAAGAGCAGGACCTAAGATGAGATAAGAACAAGATTGTTAATGTTAGCACTACATGTGTTTCACAAATTTCATGTTATTATCACTCATGGAGTCAGTATTTTGTGGCTATGGGTCATTATAACATGAAAAAATTTTTTAGGATTTTTCTGTACCATTCATGCCATAGCAGGACTAAAGAAAAGTCTCATCCTTCCTGCTTTTAAGAGATCTCAGGCTCAAAGGGTTAACATGCATTTAAAGGCAGTGACCTTTTCTGAAATGCTAATATGACAATGAACATTCAACTTAATAATATTAATAATTTAACATCTGAGATGCACCATCTTTAGACATTTATAATATTAAACCAGTTTTTTTTCAAATAAGATAATTTTTTTCAGTATTACAAGGGTTGCTGAAACTTCTGACACAAATTTTGCCAAAATCTCAAAATGCTGTTAGGTCATTAAATTTCCTTCAAGATGCTTCAGTATATAAGTATATAAGTATATAAGTATATATATATATATATATATATATATATATATATATATATATATATATATATATATATATATATATATATATATATATATATATATATATATATATATATATATATATATATATATATATATATATATATATATATATATATATATATATATAGCTATGGTTTTTGGGGGTTTGGGGGAGGCCAAGAGTGGTAGCACCTTTGGGCAAGAGCGGTCGCACTGGAGAACTGAACTAGTGGCTCAAACTCACTGGTCCACCTTGACCTTCCAAGCTTGACATATGGCTCCCAGAAGCCACAAAGACAGTGGCGGCCATCCCCCGGTAACAGTCTCGACCGACTGACCAAACTATGTTGAGCGCCCCTGCGAAGCCCTGCTTTTACCTGTGACTGTCCTCCAACTTGGAATGGCACAACTACAAACCATCCACAGCATCTCATAGTGAAGGCACCAGGGTGCACGACGTGACGATCCTTTTGACCAACTAGAAGCGCTAGTGCTGACTAAATAGCTGACAAATTATGGATGTTTCCAGAAAACAGCGGTCATTTGGGGGTGGGGACTGCACAACGGTGAACCCCACTGAGGTGGTGCAACATGGTATTGGGGCTGTCTACCCCCAGGGGGTAGGACAGACATCAGGCGAACAGGACAGCAGGGGAAAATAATACTTCCCCACCGATGATGGTACAGTGCCCACCATGCCTTGCACACCCCGCATGGAAAAAGAGGATAACTACCGGGATGAAAGAAAGTCATCACAACCCCCCACTACTCATGATGCCATGACACTAATACAACCTAAGATATACGAGCTCGGACGTCGCCTCGCAAAAGGTCCGCGCCAAGCAGGTTGCCCCTCGGCTGCTCCTGGCGAAAAGTGTGCTACCGAGGAGTATATTAACATTCTACAGTTAAATGTAGATGGAATAAGAACTAAATCATTAGAATTAAAGAAACTACTGAAGGACCAGAAAGTTCACATTGCACTGATTCAAGAAACCGTTCTTAAGGACAAATCCATCAACTTCCCAGGCTACACAATGTACAAATGTAATTGCCATAATAATTGTCAAGGAATCCTAACGTTGGTAAGGAATGATGTACAGGCAGAGGTCGAAAGTCTTCGAACCGATGATGAAACTGACATACAACGAGTGACAGTCTGGGGAAGTGACGGACATTTCCAAATCTTTAATGTCTACAGACCCCCCAGAGAAACTAATGGAATCTACTTTGATGATATCGAATACACGAGAACAATCATAGCAGGGGATTTCAACACCCACTCCCCACTCTGGGGATACCAGGACACCAACACCTCAGGCCAGGCAGTAGAAGAGCTATGTAACACTTCCAACCTTATTCTTCTTCTTCTTCCGTCCTTAGCCACCGACCGTCAAAGCAGTCAGTGGCCATTACGCCTAGTGGCGTCTTAGGGCAACAGCAGATAGGTTTTCTTTGCCATTGTTTCCCATCACGCCTATTGGCGTCTTTAGGGCAACGGCAAATTAATCCATCTGCTGTTGTTTCCGTAATCGAAGTGACTGGCAAACGGGTGATCAGCCCGTTGGTTTCCAACCTTATAGTCCTCCAAAACGAAAGATCCCCACCAACCCTCTACCATAAAGCTAGCGGAACCAGTAGCCGACCAGACCTAACACTTGTGTCTGCAGACCTCACCAACCGGTATAAATGGAGGGTATTGGAGGACATAGGAAGCGACCATCTACCCATCCTCACCACCATCTCGCAGGGTAAAACAAAAACGGAAACCAAAAGACAGCCGAAATGGAACTATGCTCGAGCAAACTGGGAACACTACAAATTCATATCAGACCAGCTCCTCACTGAAATAGACATGAACCAAGACATTAATACCTTGAACGATCAGATCTCTACAGCCATACTGCAGGCAGCCAAACAGGCAATCCCCAAAGGCAGTCGTGTCAAATACAGCATCTTCTGGAATGAGGAATTAGAACACCTAGTACAACTAAGACGCAAGGCACGGAAAATCGCTCAGAAAAATCCTAGCCGTGAAAACAAAACCACATACAACAGACTCACTGCACAGGTTAAGCTAGTGAGCAGAAAAGCCAAAATGGAAACCTGGAAAGAAAAATGCGAAAACCTAGACCTAAATAAAGAAGGGAAGAAAGCATGGAAACTCATTGACAGCATGGCAGGGACATCCCAGAAGAGGAACCCAATCCCTATAAAACTTCCAAACAGTAACACAGCTACCTCCAACAGAGGGAAAGCACAAGTCCTAAATCGATTCTTTGCTGAAGTCAATAAAACATACAAAAGAGCCAATCTAGATAAAGTCATCAAGACACTTACAAAACGCATGCTAAAAGCACACAAGGCTGTGGACAGCATCTTTGATCAGGAATTTACGCTAGCTGAATTGCAATCCAGTCTCCTAAAGACCAAACCCAAAAAAGCACCAGGGCCAGACCAGGTTACCAACGACATGATAGTCAAACTTGGGGGAAAAGGCTTGCTGACGATCATGGAATTCATAAACAAGACGTGGAGAAGCAGTACTGTACCTACAGGATGGAAAACGGCTAACATTATCCCAATACTCAAAAAAGATAAACCACCAAGCGAAGTCAGTAGCTACCGGCCCATTTCCCTGACTTCGTGCGTTGGGAAAATAGCAGAACGTATGATAAATGCATGCCTCTACTGGTGGTTAGAGAAAGGAAAAGCCCTCCATTCTAACCAAGCAGGATTTAGAAGAGGAAGACAGACTGTTGACCAGGTAATCCAATTGGTACAACATACTGCCGATGCTTTCCAGGATAAAAATCATGTGGCAGCAGTTTTCGTAGACCTCAAGCAGGCATATGACAGAGTATGGAGAGACGGTCTATTTTTCAAGATGCAGAAGATGGGCATAGAAGGAAGAATGTTTCGTTGGATAAAAGATTTCCTCACAAATAGAACCATCTCCACAACGGTCAACGGAGCAACATCAGGGAAAAGAACCATCCAAGAAGGCCTCCCACAAGGCTCAGCCCTAAGCTGCACCCTCTTCCTCATATACATAAATGATCTGGCAGACTACCTTGAATTACCCAGCGCCTTGTTTGCTGATGACCTGGTCTTTTGGGCAGAAGGGAAGTCCCACTTGCAACTGCAAAAGAAACTAAACCGTGCACTAGCTGCTCTAACAACCTACTGCAGCTTCTGGAAAATGGTGATCAACATGAGTAAGACAGTCTACACTATATTCACACTCAGCAACAAAACAGTAAAGAAAGAACTGGATTTAAAACTTGATGATGCAAAGCTAGCTAAAGAGAACAATCCGACTTATCTAGGGATACAGCTAGATACCAGACTCACATACAAAACACATGTTGAGTCCCTAACTGCTAAGGCCTCTAGAAGGCTAAACCTCATAAAGAGTTTGGCAAGCACTGAGCACCCTACGACAACTGTACTTGGGATACGTGCGCTCAGTTATGGATTACTCTCTACCCCTGCAAGCCACTGCTAGCCCAACACTCAGACTGAAACTAGATCGCATACAAAACCAGGCACTCAGATTCATCTGTGGAGGCTTGCGAACTACTCCGACCAGCGCATGTGAGATTTCCGCCAATGTGGAACCCCTAGAACTAAGGAGAGAGAAATCAGTCATTATCACGGCAGAAAGATTCTTGCGAGCTGACAAAGATGACCCCTGCAAAAACGTTATCGGTGACCTCAACTCCAGGTACCGAATTAAAAAGACATCTTTCACTAGAAGGTACCAAGAGCTTTCAGGGAAGCACTACATACCAGAGACTAGACTACCTACTCAAGTTGTGCCTGACCTACCACCTCACGTAGAACTAAAAAGACCAATAATACGTACAAACCTTCTACAACCCGCAAATAAAAGCCTCATACCTATGCTGCTGAAAATACTTGCTATGGAAACCATCTGTCTGTACGATGAAGACATTATCCATGCCTATACAGACGGGTCAGCTTTCAAAGCAGTAATAAATGCTGGATATGGGGCCATAACCATCCCACCCAGTACTGAAGAACCCGTCAAAATTGCAGGTCCCTGTGGTATCTGGTGCACAAACTACGAAGCCGAAGTAGTCGCCATCCAGAAAACCCTAACTTGAACTTTTTGAATCAGACGAAATAGAACCAAATGATGTTGTAGTGTTCTCAGACTCGCAGGCTGCCCTCTTGGCAATAGGAAACTGGAAAACCAACTCAATCAGTACTATCCAGAAGGTTCAAGAAACATGCCACAAAATTATGAACTTGTACGGAACAGAAATATACATGCAATGGATACCTGGCCACATAAACATCACATTAAATGAAGTTGCTGATAGACTGGCAAAGAAGGGAGCAAAAATGCCACAGATTGATCACCCACTGAGTATGTTAACAGTTAAACAAATAGTCAAAAACAACTGTAAAGAAGTTTGGCTGAACACGTGGGCACAGGCTAAAACAGGAAGAAGACTCTTCATTCACCGAACAGCCCCAAATAAGAAAGATGCTATGAACGATATCGAACGAAGGTACCAAACCAAAATCTTCAGATTGAGAACAGGCCACTCTACACTAAATGGCCACAGAAACAGACTAAGTTCACAAAATATAGCAAAATGTAGACACTGCCCTAACCCATTGGAGACAGTAGAACACCACCTACTACAGTGCCCTGCACTTCAGGGACTGAGACAACAACTGCTACCACACAACCCATCCATAGACAATACACTGTATGGCAGATCAGAACAGCTTATACGAACTGTGCAATACCATATAATGGCATCAAGGCTGCTCCGATCTCCTCCACACAAAGAGGATCTCAGCACAGTGCACAAACTCCAAGCATTGGCTAGAATACCAATGTGTGTATACAAGAATCACACATTCTATAAATATTTTTGTGGTTGGTAGGTTTTCCTAATTTTGTAAATTTTGCCAAGGTAGCGGCTGTATGGCCTACTCTTTAGGATTTCCAACTGATGAGGGATTTTTAACATGCACAACCTGCACATGGGACCTCTTATTTTTTTGCCCTTATCCGAGAAGGCTAGGCATCCGATCTCATTATCAATGACATCAAGGAGGAGTATAACATCATTAGGAAGCACTGGTTGTGAAAAAACTTCCATCAAATATATTCCCTGTACTGGGAACTAAACCCAGCACCTTTAGAATTAGTGGCAGGCGCCATATCTTTTAGCCAATCTGATCCCCATATATAGCTATATAAACATGCATGTATGTACACTTTTTATACGTGTATATGCTTTATAAATCTATCACCAGTTTATAATTTGCATGCACTTTATAATACAATGCCACTTTATATACGTCTCATCTTTTTATATCTCTGTACAAACTTTATAAATCTGTGCCTTAAAATGTATGAACTTACATATTCCATCATATTGCTTGAATCACAGCGTTGTTTATTTAATCGCCACTGCAGACCAAGCTAAAAAAAATAATAAACAATATAAAATTCATGTCTTGAGAGTAAGGAACAGACACCAACAAAACAGTTATGATTCAATGTTCTACACTCACACCTGTGTGCAGGTTGGCTGCCTACCTGCATGTTTTATGATATCTCAGATATATAATTAAAAAGCTACAGACTTTCATAAATGGATGGTTATTTAGAATAGAAGGGTTGTAGTGGTATGACAAGTTCACTAATGTGGAACTGATGACAAGAACCAGACAAGTGTCAATGGAACAAGAGATGATAAGAAGAAGACACTGAAGATTGATAGGACACATACTGAGGAAACATACTGATAGCATTACATGGCAGTCCTTGTTCTGGAATCCCCATGGTAAGAGACAGACATGAAGAAGAAATGGAAAGATCTTGAGTTGATGGAACGGGACAAGAAAACTTGGCATAAGTTTGTTGAAGACCTAAGCTGCTTGGGAACTGAAAGATGAAGATGCAGAATACCAGTATTAATTTCCAGGGCCACCTGAATTTAAAAAGACTACCTTAACATTTATAATGTCCAGGATTACCTCAGTTTAAAAAGACTACCTTAACATTTATAATTTCCAGGATTACCTCAGTTTTAAAATAAAAAACCACTTTAACACTTATATTTTTCAGAATTACCTCAGTTTCAAAAGACCACCTTCGCATTTATAATGTCCAGGACTACCTCAGTTTAAAAAGTCTACCTTAACATTTATAATGTCCAGTTCTACTCAGTTTAAAAAAGAACCACCTTAACATTTACATTTTCCAGAATTACCTGTTTCAAAAGACCACCTTCACACTTATAATTTCTAGAATTACCCGTTTAAAAATACTACATTAACACTTATAATTTCTAGGACTGCCTCAGTTTATAAACCACCTTAACATGTTTAAATTACAGGAACATCTCAGTTTAAAAGAAAAACACTTTAACATTTGATAAAATTAAGTTTCTTTGAAAAACCTCAGAAATGAAACTCACAGGCCATTTGAAGCTAAACCTCTTTAACTCTTTCCACTCCAATTTGCCTAAAAGTGCCTGTATTTTATCTTTTAGCATTCCGCCTGATTCGCCTAGAAGTGCCCAATAACAGGTTACTTATTTCGTTGCTAAGTGACAATTAAAGTCTCAAGCACATGAGATTTTGCAAATTTCTGGTTGATAGACACTATTTCAAAGTTTATTTTCATATCTATTGCATTTTTCTAAGTTGAGTGGTTGATTGAATATTTATTTTTTAAATGTCACTTTGTAAAAATGCTATTTCAAGCCATGGAAGAGATTTTAAATGAAGCTTTGAAGGATTTGATCTACGTTTCTGTGTTATTCTGATAGCGAAAATGATTAATCCTACATCGATGTAGACTATGACCCAGTTATTGACGATAGTTAAAGTAGGAAAATCGATGCAGGAACTAGTAACATTGTAGACAATGAATAGAGAGGCACATTTACTACTATGGAATTATTCCAGTAGTATTAGCTCCCAGGCCCTAAACATAATTTGTCTGATGAAGCAGCAGCTTACTATTTTTTCTTATCTAATATATAAAAGGCAGTGTATGTTGGTTTGTTGGTACTTTATACAAATCTTTATGTCTTGAAATTTCTTTTTTTGAAATTAGGCAGAGTTACTCTTTAGGTTCTCCTGGGTAAAGCCATGAAGTTATTGTTGACCAGATTGTTTTGGTTTTGGCGAGAAAAACAAAATTAAAGTATTTTAATTGTTTTTTTTTTTAAATATACCCTTAAAGGCTGAATCAAGTGAAATAAATTCATTTGAAAATCAAGGGAAATAATCAAAAGATAAAAACAGTCTTTTCTTTTTGCAATTAATAAAGCCAGTCTTTATTATTTTATAACGCAATTTAAAATTATTTATTATACTTTTATTATACTTATACTTTTAGTGAAAATTTTAAAAAAATGTTTAGTTTTGCAGCACATAGAATATATGCAATCAAGAAACATCTTATAAAATAATATGCGCCTAGATTCAAGAAACAATGTATATCTTTGAACGGGGCGTGATAAGAAGAAAAGTAATAAACATGTTAAAAAAAAAAAAAAAAGGAAATGGTGGACAATTCTTTCTTGGTGCGCCAGGTCGAATGAGAAAGTTAATTTGCTTCTTGAAAAAACTTGGAAGCAGATTGAAATCATTCTTCTGGTTGAACAATCAGTGATAACAATATTTTGTGCAGCTTTCATTTGTAATTACGATAAACAAGGCTGAAGGATAGCCACTTAAAGCAGCAGTCATTATCTTAAAAGAAAATCAATTTTCACATGAATATCAAAATATAATAGTTTGATTTTTACATTTTCCTAAACCATTACTAGGAAAAACCCAGGCAACGTCGGGTACTTGCAGCTAGTTATTTATACCCAAAGATGGACACGAATAAATCAATAGAGCTAAAAAGGGCTGATTATGTTGTTTCAGTGAGAGCATAATCAAAACCAATGTTCAACAAGCCTAAACTGTCACTCTTAGGCAGAAAAAAAAAGAAAACATGTTAGTGCTGTAAAAACTAGGACAAAATAGACACTTGTAGAGATCTAGAGACCGTTTATGGTTGTAATTATTGTTCTTTACATTAGTGTAAATGTGTCTGATATTCACATTTTCATGAAAACTTGTATATAGAGTACATATAAGTTATCCAGTGCATGACTATGATTAAAATAAAGTAATTTTTTTGGTTTTGGCATTTTTTAAATTTCAAAAAAACATTTAAATGTGTCATTAAAATATACAGGAAATAAAATATGTCCATTTTACTGTACAAATAACTTTGTTTTTGTGTTATTTCGACTTAGGATATTTTATAAATAATTTTTTAAACACAAGAAATAATTAAGAAAAAGAGTATTGCCCCTTTACTCGGCCTTTCAGGGTTGAAATATTATATTAGCAGAGCTGTGTACTGTAGAGAGTTAATGGATCTCCCAACTTTTCTAATATTTTAAGACACTGAAATGTGTTTTTTAATATTTATTTTTGAAAATAGGAGAAACAATATTTCAATGAGTAAACTTACTTTCTGATATAAATGACGATTTTCCCAGTCTAGAACTTTTTCCATAGCATGCCGTGTCTGAAATAGAAAATATAAAATGCTTATTAAGAAAAACAAAGTTTGAATTTTACCTAAACAAACTGGAAACCCGGGCAAAGCTGCGTACTTACAGCTAGTATGTAAATAAAACCGAATCAGAAAAATACATCACAGAAAAGGTGGATATATCCTTGGGATAAGTAGACGATACGTCAAGGCCTAAAATGCCACCCCCTACAGACCCAAGTAGAACAGTCCCAACTAAGATGGTTTGGCCATGTCTGCAGAATGGTAGAAGATCGGCTACCACGACAAGCATGGGAAACAAAGAGCCAAGGATCCAGACCCCGAGGACGACCCAGAGTCCGCTGGGAGGACAACATTAGACAATCTTTGAAGGACCGAGGACTAGAATGGAACCAGGCCAGGAGGAAGACAGCCGATAGAATAGTCTGGCGCTCTCTCTTCCAAACCTCTACACCTCACGGTAGAAGGGGAACGACTAAGTAAGTAAGTAAGTATAAGTAGACAAACAAAAATTATATATCCCTATTACCAGCTACAGCACTGACCTCCCGTAAGTTCACATTAAGCTGTAATGTCCTGTGTGCTATTTGTTCACATTCTTTCCCTGTCTACTTTATCTCCTTTAGGTTTGTATCCCATCTCCAAATGTTTTTTTTTTGTGTGGGTATCCCTCAATTTCTCTTACTTGGGGGATTCTAGCACAAGAACTGCCTTATAATACTATCAGTTAGACTCCTCAATGTGTGTCCTATTCAACTTCAGCATCTCTTGTTCCACTGGTGTTTGTCTACATAATTTGTTTATCCTCCTCTTCTTTACCAGACGTCTTTGCAAAAATCATGATACTTTTACATACTTCTTAATGTCTGACAGTTTTTCTCCAGTGAACAGTTCCCAGCTCTGTCAGGCCTTTGTCTTTTCTGTCACTTCATCTTTTTCTGAGATACACTCATGGTCTTGTACTAAACACACACAATTCATTGTTGTGTCTGCTTCCACCAGTTCAAACTTGCTAAAAACATCAGGACACTACCATAACATTTGTGTAACAGTGTTATAGAACAGCACTGTAAAAGCCCTATAGAACACTACTGTAATAATCCCATGCAACAAATGTTACAGTCCTAAACATCATCACCATCACAGTCCTACTCAACATCACTGTAACAGTCCTACACAATACCACTGTCACAGTCCTACACAACACCACTGTCACAGTCCTACACAACACCAGTCACAGTCCTACACAACATCACTGTCACAGTCCTACACAACATCATCATCACAGTCCTACACAACATCATCATCACAGTCCTACACAACACATCGTCACAGCCCTACACAACACCACTATAACAGCCCTACACATCAACACTACAACAGTCCCACACATCACCATTGTAACAGCAGTATACAACACCATTATAACAGCCCTACACATCACCACTATAACAGGCCTACACATCACCACTATAACAGGCCTACACAACACCGCTTTAATAGCCCTACACATCACCACTATAACAGTTCTACACATCACCATTATAACAGCCCTACACCACTATAACAGTCCTACACATCACCACTATAAGTCCTACACAACACCACTATAACAGTCCTACACATCACCACTATAACTGTCCTACACAACACCACTATAACAGTCCTACACATCACCACTGTAACAGTTCTACACATCACCACTATAACAACCCTACACATCACCATTGTAACAGAGCTACAAAATCACTAACAGTCAGGTCTTGAGTGCAGGAAAGTCATACTTACTCTTTTACTGAGACAAACAACTGGCCACAAGGAACACCCTAGAGTGCAGCAACAACAGATGCACCCACAAAACAACCACTTCACATTGACAGGTAAAGTTTTACGCAGCACGTTATTTATCCTTGTAATTGTTGCTTTGAACTCTTCCGGTGCAACCTGGCAATAAAATGAAATAAAATTTGTGATGTGCTGACCTTGGCTAGATAAATGGGTGCTTGCTTTGAACAGAAGGATTGAAATGGTATGACACAAACACCAATGTGGAACTGACTGACAAGAACCAGACAAGTGCTAGTGGAACAAGATATGACCGGATGTCTTAAACTTCCCAGAGTTGCTCTGGTACCCAATTCATGAGGCTGGGTCGGCCCCGGATTTGTTTGCAGCCTAAAAAAATCCCATCTCAACTGGGGATTGAACCAGGACCGTCATGCTTGACAGCCAGTGCACTAACAACTGTGCTGAGTTATTAAGCAGAACAAATAAAACACAAGACATGTGGACAGATGAACAGACAAGAAGTTCATAAGCATGCCTAATAACAATAAGCGGAGGATAGTGTAGCACAGTACAGGATTAGCATACATAGCACAGCAGTTGTCAAAAAGGCAGACAGTGCAAGCACCGTGCCAGGCTCTGGGACTGACACAGGGGTCAAGGTTCAATACAACCAGCTGTCTCCCTGGTCACACATCGGGTGCTGGGTGTCTCGAAATCCTAGCATTTGAATGTCCCCAACTCTGATACACAGGATTCGAGGTGCCTGAAATCCTCCTAACCTGGGGCACCCCATCCCATGTACACTGGTTGAGGATACCAAAAACCCTCTCCACGGACGCGTAATAACAGTGACAATATTAATAATAAAAACAAAAGTAATACTATTTAAGAAAAACAAATTAAACCACTAATAATTAATAAACAAAACTAACACACAATTTAAAAATTAGGAACCACACATTTAAAAAAGGAAACAAACTACTACAGACTACTCATACTATAAAGAAAAAACAACGAAGTAACAAAAACACGACTTGAAAACAACAAATTCTAATATAAATTGACACCATCAATAGCAAAAGACAATAGGAGTTTGAATGTAACACAAAACTGTAAATAAAATGACATTAAATACCCTACTTATAACTGACAATTAAATTGAACAGGGTAGAACAAGATGGTGGACAAGCAGAGGCAATGTAATTCAATTGATACTAGCCTGCTCTCCTCCCATCACCTTTATTTAAAAAAAAAAAGAAAAAGCACAGCAGCCATGAGTTCTCTTATCCTAGTGATACCATGACCCATGTATACTGGTTGAGAAATATCCAAAGACACCCCCCAAAACCCAAGTAAAATTAAAACAATAATGTTAAGTTAACTTTATCTGTCATAAATAGGAAGGAAGACACAGAATCTCCAGGAAAATTGCAAACACTATAACAAAAATAAACAATGCATTTGAATATTAGAAACAAAACAAGATAGTGAACGCTATCAGCAAAAAAATACAATAGAAAAAAAAAGATGTACAAACCATTAAAACATGGAAATTCTAAACACTAAATCAAATATACTGTAAATAATCAAGTATAAATGAATTAAGCAACGTGATGTTAATACATAACTCTTACAGTGCTTATATCACTTGTAAAAAAACTTTATGTTGTAAATATCTGAGATGGTATTGTCTCCCCTGCTCCACAGTAGTAGTCAAACAATGGCCAAAATTAATGATGAGAGTATTTAAAGTTATCAACCTTCGCTTAAGATTACTCTTGGCAGAGATATAAATTGAAGAATGATACGTCTACTTTAGGGAGCCTCACGGGACTTTAAAGGGAAGCAAGCATGACAACTGAGATCATCTAAGCTGTCATGAAGTTATTATTCTCCCGCCCCTTTTGTGGGGAAATATTGGCTAGTCTGAGCCCCCAGGTGAAGATGATACAGCAACTATTACTTAAAAAGCTCTATATGTTTATGTACGAGGGGAAGTCAGTAAGTTACAAATGGTTATGAAAAAAAAAAAATGAGATACGAACTTGAACACCATGTATTATTGCACTTACATTTCCCCTTTATTTCTCAACATAATCTCCACCAACATTGATACACTTATCCCATCGCTGTATTAGTGCTTCGAAACCTGCAGCATAGAATTGTGTGCTCTGCTGTCTCAGCCACATTCGAACCTCACGTTCAACCTCTGCATCACCCGCGAAATGTTTACCGCCAAGGTGAGCTTTTAGTGATTCAGGTTGGTGGTGATACACCCATGATTCATCTCCAGTAACAATCCTGTTCAGCATGTCTTCTCCTTCATCTGCATACCGAGACAGATGTTCCAAGGACAGTCCCATTCGGTTCATTTTGTGTTCCTCAGCCAGTTGTCTGGGCACCCACTGTGAGCACACTTTCCGAAAATTCAAATGGTCATGCATTATGGTGTAGGCTAATTGACAAACACTCCACACCGTAAACAGGAAACATTTCCTTATGACTATCCTTTGCAGGAAGTCCTTTTGCCCCAAAAAACCACACAACAGCATGCTGTTCTTCATTTGTACACTCCATGAGCAGTCACCATTTTTATCTGCTCTGCGCATGCGACACCTAGCAGTCTGCTACCCCATCTAATCATAAAGCTGGATGATACTGTCGCCTAATGACACCTTAGGAACTACCAACTACCATTTTCAGCTTCCCCATATCAGTTTGTAACCTACTTACTGACTTCCCCTCGTATTTAAAACAAAAAGAGTCATATGGGTGCAGACATATAACTCATTCAATAGTGATTAATCCAACTATATATTTACAGTTACAGATAAACAGGTTTAATAATCACTTATGGGTTGACATTGTAAAAGAAATAAAATTGTTTATAAAAAAGAATCGAGGATATTTCTCATCATCGGATCATGTAAAATTTTGGTGGAAAAACGGAAAAGATTTGAAATGTCCATTGGCTGAGCTTGTATGTTACTTAACTGCTGGTGTGGGGCCAGTTGGCTTCTGCTTCAGTCATTGTTGGTTTCTACAGGTACTTTGGACTGGTCCTTTTATAGCCAAATCTAGTGGCTGTAGCACGTCCCATGCAACAACGCTTGTGTAACTACTAAGGTTGTCAAGCATCTTCAAGATTTGCCCGATGTAGGTGTCTAGCTTTGACTGCTGGCAACTTGTACCACAAACTAAGAGGGGAACAAATGCCTCTTGAGTACTGGGTATCTTGATATGAGCATCAGGCGACCTCCACTTCCATCCACCACTTCACCTTCAGAAATTTTACCCTCCCCAAGCATTAATTTTAACCCCAGTGAGTTGGATAAAGTGCTTTTGGACAGCGGAAGACGACAATCAAAATATATATATACACACACACACCTGAAATTTACTACAGTGCTTGTATAATAAATATGTACACCATGATATCATCATCCACTCCCTGCTCTCTAGAAAGCATGGTGCCACCTCTGCTGTTGGTTTCTTGTGAGTAAACCTGCATGAAGCAGTCACCATTTCTTGCAGGGTGGTTCATATGTCACGTTATGTCTCTGGAGTACTCCCTTCTAATCTTAGAATTCACTTTCAGTCCTATATTTGGGCCCCAATATTTCGTGTTCCTAGCTGTCTATGATTTCTCCTGATAAAATTGTAAGTCAGTGAAGTAGTCTTTCAAAGCGGTATGTTATAAGCAAAATTTTCACATACACATCCAGGTTGCTTCGTGGAGAAATCCAATCAGAAGCAGTCAATCTTAGCATCTCAAATTCCAAACCAATTACAAATAAGTATTTGGTTTTGGTAAGGGTCCCCAACTACCCTCATGTGGAACATTACTACATGACAACATAAGATATTGCCCTTTACACAGTATTTCCAAACTCCATGACCATGTAAGGTCTTGCTACTTCTGTTTTGCCTGTCATGCGTACCAATTCACTTGATCACAAATCTATAGCTGATCATCCCCTCCAATATGCTACTTTCTTGTACTTCACTATTACCATGAATTCAATTGGCTGGAAGTGTTACATCACTATCCGTTCCTTAATCTTTAACAAGATTGTCATCTTCTACATCCCAGCAAAACTGGCCCCGTATCAACAGTTGTTATCCACCTTCCCCAGATGAATGTCTGGGTTCTGTCTCTATGCCGTCTGGCGATGCTTATTCAATCAACCGTCTTGCTACTCACAGACACCTGTTCTGTCTGGCCATAAGCTGTTATATAAACAAGAACACAAACAACTTCACCCTGCACAAACAGAAGTCAATGTTGCTTCAAAAACAGGTCAAGCGGTCAGGTACTATTAGGGAGCTAAATGAGAGCTAAAATATGCAATAAGAAGCGGGTGAGAAAAAAAGAAAAGGAATGGCAAAGGAGAAAGTTAAAAGAGGTCACAGAAAAATGTAACAATCGAAGATTTAATTAGTCATAATGTCACACAAAGCTCAAAAATAAAGATTACAATGAATAGACTAATTATAATTTATAACCGAAGATTAGGTTGAACAGGGTAACTCTTCTGAGGTGGTGGATAAGCAGAGGAAAATGAGGCTTATCTTATGCTTAAAAAAAAACAGCACCTGCTTTATAATAAAATGGACAGATGGTTACATAGCAGTGAAGTGTTAGAGACTGCACCTATACCAGGTCTCAGCTTTATCACATGGGGTGATCAGTTCCCTTCCTTCACTTAATAACTAAAGTCAGCTTGTCTTACATGAATAAATGTTACAAAGCATGGTAAATATATGTTACTTACTTTTAAGCATGCCATCAACAAAGCAGAAATGTTACCGGGGCCCAAAAGGGCAGGAACGAATAATAACAATGTTCCCTACCAGGTATGTTGTAATAAGCGGATGAGAGTTGGGCATGGAGTTGGTCACCCCATCCCGTAAAATACTTTTAACCATAAAACTTCAACAAAGATTATGGATAAGTCGAATATGGAATATAAATTAACTCAGCTGCCCAAGACAGATGAAGGTCTTCTGAAAAGGAGGCGCATGAAGCAACTCAGAGAAAGCGAAAGGAGTCTGGGTTGCCAACTGAAAATAATGAGAAAAACATGGAAAGAACTTGAGCAGATGGCACATGACAGGACGACTTGGCATGTGTTTGTTGAAGGCCTATGCTCCCTGGGGAGCTAAAGGGTATTAATTGATTGATTAAAGCAATGACAGCAATGTGCCAGGTTGTTCAACAATGTAAGGTTAAGTAAAAATGTGATGTGTGTGCAAGTGCTGGTTTAACCTAGGTTAACTAAGCACATACAATCATAGAATACATATCACAAATATCTAAACACAAATTCTTACAAGTTCAACCAGGCAATCTGTTAAGAACTATTCAATTAATCACAAGAATTTCAACACAAACCTTTCCTGAAAGACGCTGGGGAAATTCTGTTTCAAATTTGTTACTCAAGCCAAATCTGTCAATTAGAAGAGAAAAGAAAAAAAAAAACACTCATCTTAAGAATGTTTCTGTTAGGATGAAATTCTCAAATTCAAACATTACTTTTTCAACTTCATACTCCTTTTTCTTCTGCTGTGTTCAGTCTTTTCTCATGCTAAATCTGTACACCTGTCTCCAGGAAAAAGTCCATAAACGTTTCCAAAAAAGCTTCTGCTTGAGCTTAGCACCCTCTCGCCAGGTCTGGTGTCATAGGTCATTGTGGGATCTGCAGTTTTGGAGAATGTGTTCAAGGGTCTGGATTCCAGTTCCACATGGACATTCATTAGTCTGAGATATCCTGAGGTGATGGAGGTGGCCTAGTAATCTGTAGTGGCCAGTTCTATTTGGACATTCATTAGTCTGAGATATCCTGAGGTGATGGAGGTGGCCAGTTCTATTTGGACATTCATTAGTCTGAGATATCCTGAGGTG
Organism: Oreohelix idahoensis; assembly: GCA_024509875.1. Taxonomy (NCBI): domain Eukaryota; kingdom Metazoa; phylum Mollusca; class Gastropoda; order Stylommatophora; family Oreohelicidae; genus Oreohelix; species Oreohelix idahoensis. The sequence continues at coordinate 99,858 of JAMPIV010006109.1, read as the reverse complement.
ATGGAGGTGGCCTAGTAATATGTAGTGGCGAGTTTTATTTGGACATTCATTAGTGTGAGATATCCTGAGGTGATGGAGGTGGCCAGTTCTATTTGGATATTCATTAGTCTGAGATATTCTGAGGTGATGGAGGTGGCCTAGTAATATGTAGTGGCCAGTTCTATTTGGACATTCATTAGTCTGAGATATCCTGAGGTGATGGAGGTGGCCTAGTAATCTGTAGTGGTCAGTTCTATTTGGACATTCATTAGTGTGAGATATCCTGAGGTGATGGAGGTGGCCAGTTCTATTTGGACATTCATTAGTGTGAGATATTCTGAGGTGATGGAGGTAGCCAGTTCTATTTGGACATTCATTAGTCTGAAATATTCTGAGGTGATGGAGGTGGCCAGTTCTATTTGGACATTCATTAGTCTGAGATATTCTGAGGTGATGGAGGTGGCCTAGTAATCTGTAGTGGCCAGTTCTATTTGGACATTCATTAGTGTGAGATATTCTGAGGTGATGGAGGTGGCCAGTTCTATTTGGACATTCATTAGTCTGAGATATTCTGAGGTGATGGAGGTAGCCTAGTAATATGTAGTGGCCAGTTCTATTTGGACATTCATTAGTCTGAGATATCCTGAGGTGATGGAGGTGGCCTAGTAATATGTAGTGGCCAGTTCTATTTGGACATTCATTAGTCTGAGATATTCTGAGGTGATGGAGGTGGCCAGTTCTATTTGGACATTCATTAGTCTGAGATATCCTGAGGTGATGGAGGTGGCCTAGTAATATGTAGTGGCCAGTTCTATTTGGACATTCATTAGTCTGAGATATCCTGAGGTGATGGAGGTGGCCAGTTCTATTTGGACATTCATTAGTCTGAGATATCCTGAGGTGATGGAGGTTGCCTAGTAATATGTAGTGGCCAGTTCTATTTGGACATTCATTAGTCTGAGATATCCTGAGGTGAAGGAGGTGGCCAGTTCTATTTGGACATTCATTAGTCTGAGATATTCTGAGGTGATGGAGGTGGCCAGTTCTATTTGGACATTCATTAGTCTGAGATATCCTGAGGTGATGGAGGTGGCCTAGTAATATGTAGTGGCGAGTTTTATTTGGACATTCATTAGTGTGAGATATCCTGAGGTGATGGAGGTGGCCAGTTCTATTTGGATATTCATTAGTCTGAGATATTCTGAGGTGATGGAGGTGGCCTAGTAATATGTAGTGGCCAGTTCTATTTGGACATTCATTAGTCTGAGATATCCTGAGGTGATGGAGGTGGCCTAGTAATCTGTAGTGGTCAGTTCTATTTGGACATTCATTAGTGTGAGATATCCTGAGGTGATGGAGGTGGCCAGTTCTATTTGGACATTCATAAGTGTGAGATATTCTGAGGTGATGGAGGTAGCCAGTTCTATTTGGACATTCATTAGTCTGAGATATCCTGAGGTAATGGAGGTGGCCTAGTAATATGTAGTGGCCAGTTCTATTTGGACATTCATTAGTCTGAGATATCCTGAGGTGATGAAGTTGGCCAGTTCTATTTGGACATTTATTAGTCTGAGATACCCTGAGGTGAAGGAGGTGGCCTAGTAATATGTAGTGGCCAGTTCTATTTGGACATTCATTAGTCTGAGATATCCTGAGGTGATGGAGGTGGCCAGTTCTATTTGGACATTCATTAGTCTGAGATATCCTGAGGTGATGGAGGTGGCCAGTTCTATTTGGACATTCATTAGTCTGAGATATCCTGAGGTGATGGAGGTGGCCTAGTAATATGCAGTGGCCAGTTCCACATGGACATCAATTGTGAGATATCCTGAGGTGACCTAGTAATCTGTAGTGGCCAGTTCACAGACAGAAAAGGATGATCTGCTGGTGTTTATGAAAATGGTGGACTGAGTCAGATCTGTTGTCTATCTCCCTTTCTTTTGTCCATTGGCAGTTTCACTGGTTTTGGATGATGGTTTTGGTCTCTTGATAAGGCAATGGGTGGTTAAATTGCTCCACTTTACAGCCAGCTCTAGATAAAACATCAGCTCTCTCCTTCCTAGTGATTCCACAATGGGAAGGTAACATCTGGAAGGCACTGTTTCATGATCCCTGGATAATGTTAAGCTCGGATATGATTTAATGTGGCATGTGTTCATGTCTGGTGTTCTCTACTGATTCCAACAGCGATCTGAAAATCTGTAAAATTTCATACTCCAACAACGAGTTTAAAATTTAAAAAATAGCAGCTTTCTCTACTTGATTGTTGTTTAGCTAGGGCTGCTGAGCTTCTTGGTCTTTTGCAGCCAATACCAAGTTGAAGACTCCTTGGTATTATCTACACTGTAGATCTAGGCTTTTCCTGTGGCTTTTCTGCCATTCTGAAACATGTTGAGTTGAAGTCATGAGCTCCAGTTTCTCCAGCTTGGCGTGCATTTAAAAGACCATCACATCTAGTCCCAAGCTAGGAGTAAGAAGCGCATGGTATACGGTGCATTCCGTGCTATCCAAGGGGGCTGTCCAACTATGCACAGCTAAAATAATTTGCTCTGGTTCTGGGCTCTCCCAAGGAATTGTCACGTCCTGCCCAGAGCCACTTCTCAGAGCGCCTCCCCCCCAATCACTGGGTCCATAGTGAAATCCTCCTGCACGCAGTCAACCAGGTCAAAGCCAAAAAAATCATGTCTGGGGGCTCAAATGACTTCTCCAAGCTTAGTGTGCAATGCTGGGTTCTCAACAAGTTTCACCACAAAAACGTGTATTTTGTAGCATTGTGCATAGCTAGTGGTCATATAAAGATGACTCCAAATATGCCTTTACTTGTTAAAATCAGGTCAAGATTTGTCTTTTGGCCTTTATGGATAATCACAATTTTATCTCTTGTCTTGGAGGTCCACTCCAGCAGATGACTTCTTATTGTCTGTTAATGCTTCCTTCTGGCTGATGTCTCTATCACCCTTTTGCTCATACACCATCAACTTTTGTTACAAAGGTCTGTCTTGTCAATGACTCTGTCTTCATGGTAATTTTACCATTTCTAAAACAGCAAAAATATACTAAATCCTGAAATAATGTTAGAATTTTCCTATCACATGTAGATGTTTGAAAAAAAAAACCAAAAAAAACCACCCTATAGTATTTCAGCTATATATAGATAAGTTTATTAAAGTAGATTTATAAACAGAGAGCTTTATAGTCGAGAATTTTCCTATTGTGCTGATGCAAAACCACGCCTTCTATATTATTCTACAAGAATGTATTTGAATGAACCACAGTGGGTGGAGTTATGGCAAAATGGCACTTCCCTTCTTATGTAGCCCCTTTTGTGCTCTCTTCTAATTGGATGATTGGTATCCACATAAGGTCATGACACTATGTACTTGTCACTAGTCTAGGAGCTGTCAGAAAATGGACCTCCTTATGCAAATATGAGCTTGACCAGCAGTTTAAAACCACTGGAACAGTAATGATATTTTAATAACATTCATGGTTCAGTGAATTCTAAGTGCACCAAAAACAGCCTGTAACAACAACCTAAATGTTTTTTTCTGTTACATTTGGGATACACTTCTTCCAAAGAAGTAAAATCAAAATATACTATAGACTTTACCAAAAAAGCAAATCACGCACACTTCAGGATGAAGATTGGTGACCAAGAGAAACCTCTAGTTCCACATTAAGCCAACTCAGCTTGCAGACTCAACAATTCTGACAAAAGGTAAGATGATTTCTTTACCTTTTGGTATATCAATGGTACGGTAGGAACCCCAAAACTATGGAAACAACTGTTGTGTTTACTCGTGTAATGTGCAAGTCCACAGTATGAAGAACAGAAAGGAAATTACTTATCAAAATGCTCACTTAGCTATTCTACCTGTTCCTCATAGAATAAATGTCCCAGTACCTTCATGTTCAGAAACTAGAATTTTCACCTGAGTCTGATGAAACTTGATACAGGTTGGAACTTTTTAAGGAACATGTAAGCCGGTGGTTCCCAAATAGTGTGGCATGCCAAACTGGTGTGGCACAAGAGGATGGCAGATGTGGTGGGAAGATTCAAAGACATTCAAGGATTAGAAGACACTTTCAAAAAATTCATATGCCAAAAATGAATATGAAGGTCATTTTCTTATTTATTTTGTTACGTGTGATGTAATATGGGAAATATATGTATAGAGACCCATAGAATTTTCCAGATTTTATTCAGTAATATAATTTATTTTATAATAATAAAAATTAAAATTAAAAATAATGTAAATTATAAAGATTACCCGATAAAAACAAGCACATACCTCTCACTGAATTTGTATATTTTGTGAATGAATCATATTTTTATGTAGCTGTATTGTTTTATACTTTCTCATTACTGTCTCATTATCAAATTATAAAGTAGTTGTGTTCTATGCTATGAATAAAGCACTGCTAGGGGTTGATTTTTTTTTGTTTTTGAAGATATTTCTTATCAATAAAATAATCTGGTGTGGCAAAAGCAAATTTTCATTCTGAAAGTGTGGCCCAGAGAAATAAAGTTTAGGAACCACTGATCTAAACAGATCAACTCCTCAAGTTAGCTCATCTGGCAGAAAGAGTGAAATGTTGTGAGATAAACCAAATAAGATAGAAATAAAGAAAGCCATTGTTGTTGCTTTAACTAAGACTGCTAAGCTTCTTGCTCTTTTGCAGCCAATACCAAGTTGAAGACTCCTTGATATTATCTACACTGGCTTTTTCTCCATTCCGAAACATGTTGAGTTAAGTCATGAGCTCCAGTATCTCCAACTTGGCTTGCACCATAAAAGGGTCATCACATCTGGCCCCAAGCTAGGAGGAAGAAGCATGTGGAGTACTCCACCATCCAAGGGGGCTCTCCAACTATGCAGAGCTAAATTACTGTGCTCTGGTTCTGGGCTCTCCAAAGGAATTGCCACATCTTACACAGAGCCACTTCTCAGCTCCCCTGCCTATCATGGGCACTTAGTGAGATCCTCTGCATGTAGCCAACCAGGTAAAAAGCCAGAGTTATGTCTTGTGCTCAAGTGACTCCTCCAAGAATAGTGAGCAGTGCAGGGTTCTCAACATGATTCACCACAGGGGGAATCTCTGGAATTGTGTGGATGATTTCAAGAGTTAATAAGGGCAGAATTAGCCTCACAGACAGGTTCCCTTCCACATTTGAATACTGTAGCATTGCGCTTAGCTGATATAGGAAAGCTGTGGGCCCCAATTGCATTCCAGCAGAGGTCATCAAACAAACATAGACACCTCTACAGAGATAAGGTAAAGGCAGTCCCACAGCAGATACTACTGTAGGGTAGTGAAGTGTTACAGACTTCACTATACTAGGTTCAGCATCAAGAGGTGGGATGATCAGTTCCCTTCCTCACTGCCTTTTCCTTCTCTAACTCACAAGCAAAGTCAGGCACCCATTTACAGCTGGGTATAGTATACAAATTACTCTGAGACAGAGAAGAAACACTGGCAGGCAAAAAGGAATGACATTCTAACAAGTTGCCAAAGAAGTGAGATTTACAGGAGTGCACAAATTACAGAGAAATAATGTTAATATTTTTTTATTTTTTTTTCGTACGCCCGCTAATACTCGAGGCGAAATCTCAGGTTATTATTTATGTCTAACCTGACACTGATTTTACGTGAGTATCCCTTTATTTCTTGTACAGAGACAGGTGTCCCTCGCCATTCAGGCAAATACTCGCCGATTTCGGAGGCACCCATTGCAGCTGGGTCGGCTCAGGAGCCGCCAGTCCCTGGTCGACGACACTCCTTCAAATGTCCTCGCCAGGTCTCGAGTTAATCCAGTCCAAATCCCGGTCGACGAAAAATCCTCAAATGCCGTCGCCCGGGTTTGATCCTGTATCACCCGGTCGCCAGAGCGGATTTGTAACCACTACGCTAGCGCGGCTCCCCATGTTAATATTAATGACTGGGAAATATCAAGTATGATCATCCTTGAGATGACTAAATGTCACAGATAACTGAAAGAGGAGCAGGCAGGTTTTTGACAAAACATATCCTGTAAAGGCTTAGTCGCCACCCTGAACATGACAGCAGAATATAGTCTGGACGGAGTTCACTACTATACACTGGATCTGTGGACTAAGAGAAGACTTTCAAAGTTTAGACACAGAATTGTGGCTAAATGAAGAACAGTTTTTCAATGCCATCCAAATTAGCCGCCCACGTCATTTGGATTCCTAAACCTTATCTGACTCCTTATTACTGCGTCTCTGAATTCTTTTTTGAAAGCTTATAGAACACTCCTCCCATTGTTCTTCATTTAAACCAAGAATCACCTTAAAAAAGGATTCAGAAAGGCAGTAATAAGTGGTAAGGGTTAGGAATCCTAAGCCCAACCCTTAATCCTAATGACGTTAGTGATTTACTAGGATAGCATCTAACAAAACGTCTCACTGTTTTTCATTTCAACAGAGAATTGCTTTGGAAACTGAAGAGAGATCATGGAGTTCCCCATAAGTTCATTAACATAAATAAATAAATCGTTCACACACACGTACACAAGTCATGTATATCACGACAGCGATATATGTATGATATTCTGTGCGTGATTTTGAACAAGCTTATCTGGTAGCACTCGACGGTCACGCTGATCAGCTGTTTTAGAAGGACTAAGTTAAAACAAACACAAAATTATAATAAACACATCATTCAAAAACCGAACGAAATTAGATGTTAACTTATTAACTAATCATACATGGTTACATTTCCAGCTCCTCGTATAATGATGGGGTCTGGAACATACACTGTGTAGTTATCAAAATTGTCATCCACATCTCTCTCCTCGAAGATCGTGTCGAAATCGGCCATTGTGTTTACACTACTTTACATATTGCCAGGCTGCACGCAACGTTTTACTCTTTATTGTTATTCAATACAGTAACCCAAAAGTGAATGAGACATGCAATGTATCTCGAGTTAGTGAAGTAAGTTATTATTTTAAATAATATATTATAAATATCATCGCATCACAAATCATCATCATCATGTGACGTATTCTTTCCAGAACGTTGTCTCCATTACAGCTGCTCTGAACGCATCACGATTCTGGGCAAGTCGACCTGCATCAGCCAAAGACAAATAAACAAACGAAATTATTAATTAAATAACTTAACTCTTATTTTTTTTAATTGTGGAGAAAAATACCCTGTTCCATTTAGAATACTTGGTGTCTATGATTTCTATAACTTTCAATGCCGCAAAATAATTATGGCATTACTTCTCCTGGCCAATTTCTGTCAGATAGATTAAATTGAACTCTAATATTTGGGTGTGGCTAGTGTTTTTTTCTTTCTTAAAAAAACAAAAGTATACTCTTAATTTGTTGTGTTGTAAATCTTTGGATATACAAAACGGAAGAGGAATGATTGGGGGTGGGGGAGGGGTGGGGGGAGAGAGAATGTTTGTGTATATATAAATTACTTTTTTTTTAATCCTTCATTAAAAAAAAAAATATCCGGTTCATCCATAAATGGGTTATAGCCTAATTAGGAAATGCTGTCTATAATTCCAGGTAATATTCTCAATTATCGAGACCTGATAATGATATCATTTGTCCTTTCCGGTTACTGTAAAAAAAAAAGTAAATTAAAAGTGTCAATTTTTTTGGATGTAGGGCCTACATCTGTGTTTTTTCCCTTTGTCCTAAAATGATAAATACCTAGGGCTTCTACATATACTTTTGTTTTCTGTTTTTGTTGATTTAAAGTGGAATCAATTTGTTATTGCCCTACAAGACGCCACTAGGCGTGATGGCCACTGACTGCTTTGACGGTCGGCGGCTAAGGATCAAAGAAGAAGAAGAAGAAGAAAGACACCATATTAAGTATGATGAAACTTCTATTTTAGAGTAATAAGCAGACACAATTTGATCATTTTGATTTGCTCTATTTACAATAATTGGACAAGAGATAATGATGCCACTTTCGGATATCGGCAACTGAACACACTATTTGGACTGGAAAACGCTACATGTCCTAATTATAACCTTTCAAGTGTTGAACGGGATATTTGTCATCATCAATATTTTAAAACAAAAAATAGTCTTCCCATATCTGGCGTATTAATTTGATATTTATAATATGTAGTATTACATCTTTAGTAAACCTTTGCGTTCTTTTTTACATTTTAATATTTATATGCTAACCCCTGTTTTTGTAATATAATTGTATAGTTAAACAAACTATACTGTGTAATTCTCTAGGTCTGTCTATTCTCAACACGTGTTCTACGGTTATGGGCGAATGCATACCTGTAACTAAATCTAATATTAGTATTCTCTGTTGTTAACACTTCTTACATTTTAATAAGAAGTGCTATATTTGGCTTCTAGACATTCTGCAAAGTAAAGTTGTTCTGTCTAAAAACAGCTTGTCCCTAGTTCTAATCGGAACAGTTTCTTACTGCTGGAAAATTTTAATTCCCTAAATACTTTGCGTGTTCTTGTTGGAGATTCGAACATTCTGAAGGGTTTGTAAGTTTCGCTTTATTGCATCTTCTTATCTTTTTCGTTGCTTTTGATATTATCGTAAATGCATCTGTTGGGTTTTAAGTATTGGCAGTTTTGGTTATTTCTCATACTAATGTTGGGGAGGAGGGAGGAATTTTATTTTTTTAGTGCATTGTTCTTCCTGTATCATTGTCCTTTGGTCTGGTAGTTATATGTTAGTTCTTTTTTGTTTTGGTCTTCTTCTTCTTCTTCTTGCGATCGCATCTTTGATGATTACACCGTCAGACGAGTTCTCATGATGAATTCGACTGTTGTTTGAAGTTCCTCTTTAACTCCATATAGCTTTGAGTTTAGTGTTGAGTCATTGGGCCAGTATATCTTTCTTAACTGGTCATACAGAGGACAGTCCTGTAGAACATGCTCAGCAGTTTGTTCGTTTAATCCACAAGTGCACAGTGGTGAAGCAGACAATTGTAGCTTGTGCATGTGTTTATTCAGTTTTTTATGCCCTGTCCTGAGTCGAAAAATAGTTATCTGTCCCTGCCGGTCAAGAGTGTGATAGTCGTCTTTGGGTTGGTTCTGTTCTCTTCTGATAGTCTGGATAGCTCTCTTTTTCTCAAAGTATGTGACTTCATTATCTTCTTGTTCACATTCTCCTCCCTTTTTTGCAAGTTTATCTGCCTTTTCATTTCCGGGTACACCACAATGAGATGGTACCCACTGAAGTATGGTTCTCTTTTTGGCAGCTACCTTGTTTAGTTCATTTCTCAGATGCGGGAGTTTACCACCCTTGAGAGCTTGCAGGACAGACAGTGCATCTGTGAGGATGACTACCTGGTGGCAGTCAGAGTTGGTGTTATAAATCATATTTGCAGCTTGCTCTAGAGCTTGAACCTCAGCTGTATAGTTGGAACAGAATTTACCAGTGGGAATGTGCCTAGTCTCATAGTGGTTGTCAGGATATGAGATAAAGATACCGGCACCTCCATTCCTAACAGCATTAGTTGCTGATCCATCTGTATAGGCATGTATCCATGACTGATCGGGATAGCTTTCTTGGATCATACTCAATGTAGCAGTTCGTTTTTGCAGATTATTATACTCACATCCACTTGTGAGACCACTGACTGATGTATTAATTTGGAGGGCACTGCTGGCCTGCTCCCATGGTACAGGGTATAGGGTGGGCTTCAGTGGTGTTGTCTTCATGGATAGGTCTTCTTGATGCTGTCTTATAAGTCTTTTCCCCCGATGCACAAAGCTGCTACGCTTTAGACGTCCTAATGCCAGATCATCTAGTCTTGCCTTCATTGGGTGCATTGGCATACTGTTGTACTTTTCCATCTGGATCATGGTTTTTGTGTCTCTTCTATGGGACAATGTCTGTAATCCAGCAACCTTCTGCATCTCTGTTATTGGTGTAGTTTTCATGGCTCCTGTAATGAGCCTGAGAGCTTGATTTTGCACCTTGTCCAAAGACTGCAGATGTGAGTTAGCAGCTGATGACCATGCTGCTGAGCTAAACTCTAAGTGTGGTCTTATTACTCCATTATAAATCTTCTTTAGATTTCGTTCATTTGCTCCCCAGTTGGTACCTGCTAATTTTCTGAGTATGCCTAGTCGTCTTCGGGCCTTTCCTTCTGCATTTTCAATATGATTATTCCATGTAAGCCTTTGGTCAAATGTCACCCCAAGATAGGTGGGGTAGCTTTCTTCCTTGATCACGGTTGTCCCTAGGTGTATGTTAGCTGATTTGTCCTTGGGGGCGAGGGAGAACAGTGTTGTGGAGGTTTTGTCTGTGTTTATTGTGATAAGCCATTTCTCTGCCCATGACACTAGCATGTCTGCTGCCCGCAGCATTCTATAATTTGCTGTGGTGACATTTTCATCAGCGCACCAGAGTACTAGGTCATCTGCATATAAGGCAGCTTTAACTCCTGCAGGGAGATCTTTCACCAGGTCATTGATGTAAACAAGGAAGAGTGTTGGGGAAATTACTCCTCCTTGAGGTACCCCCTGATGGAGCAACACTTTTCTGCTCTGCAGACCGTCAAGAGTGACTCTAGTTCTCCTGTTATGCAAGTATGACTGGATCCATTTCATCATGTTGCCTTGGATTCCACTTCTCCTAAGTTTTGCAATGAGGCCATCTCTCCACACCTTGTCAAAGGCCTGCTTGAAGTCGACCCAGATCGTTAGGACCTTTTTCTTCTCCTGGAAGGCATCTTCTATTGCTTGAGACAAGTAAGTAACTTGGTCTTCTATACTGTAGCATTCTCTAAATCCAGCTTGTTCCGGCACCAGGATCTACTCAGACTCTAAATACCATTTCAATCTGTGGTTGACTATTCGCTCCATAGTCTTCCCAACACAGCTTGTGAGACTGATTGGCCGGTAACTTGCAGCCTCGGTCTTACATTTCCCTTTCTTTAGTATGCGTATTGTGATGGCTTCTCTCCATACTTGGGGTACCGTTCCTTTCAACCAGCTGTGGTTGAATATCTCAAGCAGTTTTTTTTTTTGGTAATATAGGCCTATAATTTTACTATGTTGTGTAGCTCCCTGGGTAGGTAAATTTTTAGCGCACTTTCTATCAAGGGTGATGTAAAATTTCGTGTTCTCAAGTATTCCTTGAGTGGTTTTTTGTGCTGTTCATATTTCTTGCATGTTAGCACATAAGGTGCGTTGGTGTTCTTCCCCAGACATGTTCCACAGTATTGTTCCTTCACCGTGAAATAGTCTGCTCTCAGTTGAGGTTTAATCAGTTTTATATTGCATGATATTTGTTGCTCTCTAGATATCTGACTTGTTCGTGTCGATCTTTTAGCAGTTTATGAGTGCGTGTCTGCCTTTCTGGCATGTCGTCCAAGACTAGACAGATGCTAGTAAAAAAGAGATAACCAAAGACAGTGGTGATTATCAAAATTATCGTCCTCAGTCTTTATCGTTCCACGTGAAGCACATGGAAGCAGTTGTAGCGGAATCACCCATTTTATTTTCTTAAAATTTTAGGCGGCCTTCTTCAGTTGCGTTTAGCCCCCTCTTCTTCCGACTTCTCTAGGTTCTTTGTCTTAATATTCGTCACAAAAGACATCAGATTATGCTGGGAGAACAGGTCCTGGGAGCATGTCAACCACTACCTTGGAGATTTCATGGACTGGAAAGGCGGCATCAAATAAGATTTGGTTACCCGAAGAGCAGCAGCTGGAAGACCATTTCAGGCCATAAATCAAGGATTCCCTCAGCAAAAGAGAAGTTGGCAAGAAGATGAAAATGGCTATATACCGCCCCACCTATTTTCCAGTTTTGACTTATGGATGCAAGTCATGGGCAATGACTACAACCCACAAAAGAAAGGCCCAATCCTCAGAAATGAGGTATCTAAGGAAGGCGGTTGAAGTAACAAGAAGAGACATGGTCCACAACCAGACGATATACGTCATGGCTTAAAAACTCAACCCTTGCAGCAGACCCAAGAGGAACAGTCCCAATTACGATGGTTTGGTCATGTCTGCAGAATGGGAGAAGATCGGCTACCATGACAAATATGAGAAACCAAAAACCAGGGATCCAGACCTCCAGGACGACCCAGAGTTCGCTGGGAGGACAAAATTATACAATCCCTGAAGGACCGAAGACTAGACTGCCAGGCCAGGAGGAGGACAACCTATAGGATAGTATGGTGCTCTCTCTGGCAAACCTCTACATCCCAGGGTAGAAGAGGAACGATTAAATAAGTAAGTATCATTCGTCTCACGTGACCATGCCGTCCAAAGTAATACTTCTCAGAGTATATTAGTTTTCATTTCTTCTCCTTCCTCTTACTCCATCTACCATACTAGTTGTTATCTACAAAATAATTACCATTACCCTTTAGCTCCCCAAGGAGCATATGTCTTCAACAACATCCTGTCTAGCCTTGATATCATGTGCCATCCAATAAATATCTTTATTATCCCCAGTTTCCTTCCCTGTGTGTATTTCTTTTTCTGGTTTTCCTCAGCACGCGAGCCTGTGGATTCCAGAACAAGGATTGCCTTATAGAGCTTTCAGCAGATTTCCTTAGTGTGTATACTATCCATTGACATCGTTTTCTGCTCACCTCTTCTGTTTTTTACTTCTTCACTTGTCTGGCGATTGTCATCAGCAGTGGCGTAACTAGGGTTGATGGCGCCCAGGGCAAGTACAAAGAAATGGCGCCACTTGAATACGTACTGTTCTTTAAAATTCTGGCTGAATTATTATATTGGTACTTAAAATAGTTACTCGTTATAATACCGATTACAAAATAATAAAAACAAAATACACTTTTATTGTTAAAATAATGAAACTTATATTGTTGCTAATATTTTAATAACTATAACCACGCACTTATTTCTCATTTTGTCAATGCTATTTGACTTTAGAAGTTGCAAAAACTACCAGGACGTTTATTAAAAAATGTTACTGGTGATCAAACTGAAAACAACAAAATAATTGTCTGTTTATTTTCCTGCATATTTAAAAATAATCTGGAAATTCACCCTAAAAATTGATTTTTCTAACTTTAGCTGCCGCAGACTGACTAATAATGTCATAAAAAAGTGTTATATTAGATTCCTTACGTTCAGTGCTGATCAAGGCTAAAGCAGTAAGTCTCTCTTGCCCCAATGCAACTCTCAAATATGATAAGATCAATTATAACTTTCTAAATGATCGCTCATAGCAGATGAACATTTGAATAACAATAGTGAGCATTATCTGAGCAGCAATTCTTAAGTTTGGAAAAACATTTTCATGTCCATACTAAACAATAAACTTGAGGCTTTGCGTGGCTTTTCTTAAGCATCTTGGTTTGATTTGGTTTTAAGGATTATCTTTACTGCACACGGACAACTTCATCAGTGCTCCGATCTCTTCCCTTAGATAACAGAAGGAGGATCTCAGCACATTCACGAACTCCGTAACACCGACGAGAATCCTAATGTGTGTATATAGGAATGACTCATTCTATAAATATTTATGTGGTGGGTAGGTTTCAAATTTTTTTTTTCCATTTTGCCGTCTGATTGGCCTACTCTTTACGATTTCCAACTGCCGTAGGATTTTTAACGTGTGCAACTTGCACACGGGACCTCCTATTTTTTCGCCCTTATCCGAGAAGGCTAGGTATCCGATCTCACCACCCAGGAGACCGGGGAGGAGAATGACATCATTAGGACCACTGGTTCTGACAAAAATGTCCATAAATTATATTTCCTCAAATAGGTTACGAACCCAGTTCCTCTAGAATTCGAGGCGGACGCCATATCTCTTAGCCACTCCTATACCCAAGAAGCATCTTACAATCCAGGATGCCTTCATAAAGCTTAAAACCGTCAAAATCAGTGATATAAAACTGTCCAAGGTTGAGACAACTTTTCTTCAAGATATTTAGGCTATGTATGCTGCTGCTTTAATTCGTGCCAAGCAGTAATCTTTAACATTTAATGAAATCCAAATTTTGAATCCAAGTCGTGGAGACGAACAAATGTTTCTTCCACTTCATTACAGAAGCGATCAATAGTTTCTTTCATTATTCTCATCAATTCCGCTTTTGCAGCGTGCCCTACATACTGGCTTTTTCAGCGCGCACTTGTTTCTTTTTTCTGTGGCGTCTTTCGACTTGAATATCCCTTGCATCACATAGTTTCAGCCCTGCCTCAACGGAGTAGCTAGCCAATGATTCTTGATTGGTTAAACAAAAAAATAATTGTCAAGAGCTTTTTAATCATAAGCAGCATCATGAAAGTTCAAAGTATAAACTTGGTGTCGTGTTTTAACGTGATCAATCCGAATAAGAATTTTCTTCCAAAATCCAAGCAAAGCGAAAAAAATATCAAAAGTCAAAATTCGATTCACCACATGCCTCGCATCCCCTTGTGTACCAGCAGTCTCATTTTGATCATCAGTCACGAGAGTAGAACGTGACAAGAATGATGAAAGTGACTCAATCGCACCCAAAAAATGTCACAATCAGTGCATCAGTTCTCCAGCCAAATTGAGAGAATGATTGTCACAGTTCATAAAAATAGCTTTGCTACATTTTCAAAAATCCTCTGTTGAACACCACATTTATAACCAGCCATAACTGCAGCATTGTCATAGCCCTGATACCGACAGTCCTGTCACAGCAATTTGTCTTTTTCCAGTTGTTCCAAAATCACCTTCTCAATGCTTTCAACATCCCTGTATTTTAACTGGATAAATCCAAGGAAGGGTTATTTTATATATGAGGTGTTTTCTTTTGAAAATCGGTATCAACATAACGAACTGTTTTGTCTTGCTTTTTTTTTTTTTTTTTTTTTTAGTTTATTATCACTTAAACTTTACAACATCAAACATACAGAAATATCAATATAATCATGTTTACAGACAGATATATGAAAATAGCCCAATAAGTGCCCTCCCACTTGTTGAGAAAGGATCACAAAAAGAATTTAATAATCCAAAGGTCTAAAGGTTAGCACTATGCTACAGAAAAGACAGTAAAGCAAAGAACAAAATTCCTACTAAACTATCCAGTAAAATAACAGTATTTAAGCAAAGAAAATAAAAGGATGGTACAGTTTCAGTAACTATAAAATATTCACTCTCACTCTGTCATTCGTGGCCACGTCAATCACGCCTTACCTAAACTTGGTGTAACAATCTCTTAAACGTAAACATCCATGCTGTCGTGAAACGAGTGTAACCCACTACTTTGTTAATCACTATGTCGAGATACAGATTTGCTTCAACCAATCAACGAGCACCGTTCAGCAGTCTCTGAGACAGAATAAATTAACGGCCATCATGTTCACGCAAGATGGCGGATTAAAACTGAATAAAATTAGGCTGTACGAGCAAAAGACGAAACCGGAGGAAACCAATCAGCTTGCTCCGCCAGGAACCAACCGAAAGCCTTGCTTAAGAATTCACCTACCTATATAATCGGGCGGATTTTATGCATAATCACACATCACCGAGACGACGCCAGAGACACCGACCGAATGAAGAGGAAGAAGCTGTCACCTTGATTTAGAGCTTACCTGAGGGCATCGACCTGCATCCTACTTCGCTAAGTCGCGTCAAAAACTGGCTGTTTGAATCTTAGAGGGTTTCAGTCGTGTCATAAAAACTGAGATCGTATGTTCGAGTCAATCCCGCTGCCTGGAACTCCGCAGGAGCATAGAGGTTGACCAGACTCTACATCTTTGGCCCCCCTCAGTCTTGGGTGGGCTAAAGGAACGATACTCTGCCGTTGTTGTGTGAACCAAACAAAGAAGAACAGACTTAAGAGAGATGAGTACACATTAGTACTATTTCTGTCAGCATTGTGAGCATAGAAACTGTCAGTGATGAGAAAGTGAATTAGCATAGCAAGAGACAAAATTAACAGCATAGCTGATAAGTGTTATATCCTTAATTAACAGCACAGCTGATATAATTTTTTTTGTTCCTATAATTGGAAAACTTGTAAAATATTTATATATATAAAATAAATATTTGTAAATCACATGTAAACTTACAATTCCATTACATCCCATTTTTTCAACATTCACCTTTCAGCACAAGAGTAGATAGTGTATATACTAAATAAATACTTAGGAAATTTTATTTGAAGCCTTGCCAATTTTATCATTGTTAAGCAAAATCTGTTTCCTTGTTTTTTAATATCACAGTTAGTTACACAGCGGAGGTGGCGCTTTATGTCGGTCTCCTCTCTACTAGTGTTTAGAGATCAGAACATTCACAGCCGTAACTAATTTGTGATACCAGTAGTCCTCTCAGACACTGGGACTTCACCATTTTCTGCAGAAATTCTATTTCTGTAATTGTCAGTACTATACTGATCCAAGAGCCAAATAAAACCTCTCGCCACACTGGGGGCTCGTTCCTGGGATATTTCTGTATATCTTGAGCCATACTTAGTCTATTCATCCATCTACACTCTATCTTGTGCCACCCATAGATAACATAAGAAACAAATTTTTTTTCAAAAAAAAAATTTATAATAGGATTTTTTATTGTTTTCTTAGGAGGAGTACCATTTAGTACTCAGTAAATAGTTGATGCTCACAAGGTTGCACGGAAATTATTTGTTCATTTAAATTAATTAAGTTTAATTACAATAATTGGGTTATAGTAAATTTACATACCCTATCTAAGTAACGCCATGGCTGATCTAGTGAAGTTCAGGACTGCGATCATGCAGATGGGTAAGGAATTAAACATGACAGGTGATGCTCTTACTCAGTATGTCACAACAGAAGTGGACAAACACATGGATAGGGAAGAAAGAAAGTTGCAATTAGAGACAGAAGCCAAAAGACTGGAAGCTGAAAGAGAAGCCAAAAGACTGGAAGCTCAGAGAGAAGACAAAAGACTGGAAATTGAAGCCAAGAAATGGGAGGCTGAAAATGAGGCAAAGAAAATTGAAGCTGAGGAAAGGAAATTACAAGCAGAGAGAGACCATCAGTTGAGATTAAAAGAGCTTGAAATTCAGGCAAATACTGGCAATAATGGTGGTAGCTCACCTCACTCAGAGAGTAGCTCCAGCCAGAGCACCTCAAGTGGGGCCATGAATTTTCATCTGGACCCATTTGTTGAGAAAGAAGACGCCACTGAGTCGTACCTGGATAGATACGAAAGACTAGCAACTACCTATGGCTTAGTGAAAGAAAAGTGGAGTCTTAAACTATCTCAGGGATTGAGAGGTGTTGCCTACGATGTATATTTGAAGCTCTCAAGAGATGACCAGGAAGATTATGAAATCCTGAAGCAGGCACTGCTTGTGAGATATGAAAAAAACTCAGAATCATATAGAAAGAAATTCCGAACAGCTAAACTTCTTCCAGGAGAAAACTATCACCAATTCTCTGCTAGATTGGAAACCTATTTGGAAAAATGGAGTAGTTTAGGAAAGTGTCAGGATCTGAAAGAAATTATAATGATGGAGCAAGTGAAAGAGTCCATGCCTCAAGAAATGAGGAAGTTTATCATGGAACAAGGAGCAGAGAGATTGGAAGATATTGTAACTGTTGCTGAGAGATATCAAGCAGCTCAGGCAGAATTATTAGGAAATAAGAAGAAGCAGGGTGAAAACTTCAAATCATCACAAAACTATACCAAATATGAACAAAAGGACCATACCACAAGGAACAAACAAAGATTTGACCAAAAGGATAAAAACCCTCTAAGATCGGATAAGACACCTTACCGGAAGGAAGGAAAGTGGTGTAAAACTTGTTTAATGAGTAACCACAATACTGCAGACTGCAGAAGGAACAACCCTCCTTATTACGCTGCATGTCTCACAACAGGGAACAAGGGAAGGAAGGAACTGGCAGTTAGTCAGAATGACCTCCATCATCCCCCTGTCTGTGAGGAAGTGACATGTCTTCTTCTTCTTCGATCCTTAACCACCGACCGTCAAAGCAGTCAGTGGCCATCACGCCTAGTGGCGTCTTGTAGGGCAACAACAAATTGATTCCACTTTGCACGGTCGGTGGCCATCCTTCGTACAGTGCCCCAACTCTGGTTCATTCTTTGCATCTCAGCCTCCACAGTCCTCCGCCAAGTTGTTTTTGGTCGGCCTCTCTTTCGCTTTCCTTCAGGGGTCCAAAGCATAGCTGTTCTTGTGATGGCATCGGGGTCTCTTCTGAGGACATGACCAACCCAGCTCCAGCGAAGTGACATGTAATGGCACTAAAATTCAGTGCTTATATGATTCCGGATTGGAATTCGACTCAGTCGTGAGTGCAGCTTTAGTGCACCCTGATCAACTTACCACAGAAACAGTGGACATACAAGGGGCACTGCAGGGAACCGGCACCATGACACTTCCCATAGCAAGGATCAACGTGAGAACTCGCTATGTGGAAGGAGTGATAAGAGCAGCAGTAAGTGATGATCCTATATACCCGCTGGTAATAGGATGTAAATATGTCTTTTTGGGTGACCCAATAAAACCTGTTGTCATGGCAGCAAACCATACCAGGTCGAGCACCAAAAAGGAGGAGGGAGATCCAATAAACATTCATCGTACAAAGATGAAAAAGGCTCAAACAGCAGACAGCACATTGAAGCCTTGTTTTGGCAAATTGCCAAAGGCCCATAACCCTCCAGAGAAAGGAGACTACTATATGGAAAATGGCCTACTCTACAGACAAGCTGGAAAAGGACCTAAAGGGCATGGACAGTTGGTAGTGCCAAAATTCTATAGGGAGGAAATTATGGAGCAAGAGCAAGCTACATCAGGCAGTGGCCACAGAGGAAAAGGGGCCACTGGTCAAAATATAGCATTGCGATATTACTGGCCAGGAATAATTGAAGACATAAGTCGGTATATGAAATCCTGTTCAGAATGTAACCAGGTAACCTCATTCAGAAGCGTAGACCAGTTACAGGACCTATGGAAGCATTGTTGCGGACGTAGGCCCACAAAGAAGATACACACGAGAAAACAACAGGTAGAAGCAGTGATAACGAGAAAACGAAATCACAACAAGTCTACTGTTACACCAGTAACCATGGCAACTCTCCGTATTGTACAGAGAGGGGACGAGAGACATCCCACCCCGACTAGATATTTGTCGGAACACCATGGCCTGGATCCTTTGGAAAATTTGGTTAGTCAGCAACCAGTATTAAAAAAGCTGCAGAAACAAACCCGAACCAAAGGAGGTAGGAACCAGGGCTGTACCAAACAGTTGAGGGAGACAGGCCCCACTTCGGTATACTGCCCCTTACAATAGAAATAGGTGTGGGTCCGGCAACGTTGTAGTATTGCCGTCCCCATACACAGTCCACTGGAAGCATTGCTGCGGACATGGACTGAACAATAGCAAGCACAAACACTCAAGGATGAGATTGACTATCTCTTAAAAGAGAAAATTATTTCAAAGTCTGAATCTCCCTACAGCTCAAGTGTGGTGCTATTAAGGAAGCCTAGTGGTGAACACAGGTTATGTATTTACTACAAGAAGCTAAATGCGATCACAGAATCTCAGGTGGACCCATTACCTGACACCAACCAGCTGTTCTCTACACTGAGTAAGGCTAGGTATTTATCAAAGGTAGATCTAAGCAAGGGATACTACCAAATACCAGTGAAACCAGAAGTTAGGAAAATGCTGGCATTTAGTACATCAGACGGACACTACGAGTTTAATGTACTACCCTTTGGGCTGAAAAATGCTCCAAGTATCTTTTCAAGAATGATGAGGAAATTGTTGGAACCTCTACAAAATCCCCATATCACTAACTTTATGGATGACATTCTTGTTGCTACAAACACATTTGAAGAGCATATAGTAGCGCTCTCCATGTTGTTTGACAGATTGAGAGCCACTGGATTGACTGCACGTCCAACCAAGTGCTATATCGGTTGTAAGGAGTTGGAATTCTTAGGTCACACTATTTCTACAGGTCATATGTCTCCTGACCCAAAGAATATAGAGAAGTTAAAAAGGGCACCCAGACCTCAAACGAAGAAAGATGTGAGATCATTCGTGTCATTATGTGGGTTCTATCAGAAGTACATACCCCACTTTAACTCTCTGTGTGCACCATTAACTAACTTAACGAAGAAGGGACAGCCTGATAAAATCCAATGGAATGCTGATTGTGAAAAAGCTTACACAGAGCTAAAAGCAAAACTCACCAGCAAACCAATCCTTACACTACCCGATATCACACAGGAATTTGTATTAAGGACGGACGCTAGCAGTATAGGGATTGGTGCAACTCTCTTGCAGAAATCAAAAGCCCAGCCGGAGGAACTTTTACCAGTCGCCTACGCCAGTAGGAAGCTGAATGCAGCTGAGTTGAACTACTCGACCATAGAGAAAGAATGTTTAGCTCTAATTTGGTCCATCAACAAATTTTCACCTTATCTGTATGGGACACACTTCATTGTCCAAAGCGATCACCAACCTTTAACATTCTTGGCTGCATCTAAAAAGCTAAATTCGAGATTGTTAAGGTGGAGTCTGCTTCTGGCGCCTTATTCCTTTACCGTGAATTACATTCCGGGAAGAGACAATGTAGGAGCTGATTTTTTAAGTCGACACCCTAGTACTCTGGAAGGACAGACGCAAAAGGATTAACCACAGCAGGGGTTTACACGTCAGCTATGACAAGTCACAGCTAGGAAAGGAGGGGGCTATGTCGTGAAACGAGTGTAACCCACTACTTTGTTAATCACTATGTCGAGATACAGATTTGCTTCAACCAATCAACGAGCACCGTTCAGCAGTCTCTGAGACAGAATAAATTAACGGCCATCATGTTCACGCAAGATGGCGGATTAAAACTGAATAAAATTAGGCTGTACGAGCAAAAGACGAAACCGGAGGAAACCAATCAGCTTGCTCCGCCAGGAACCAACCGAAAGCCTTGCTTAAGAATTCACCTACCTATATAATCGGGCGGATTTTATGCATAATCACACATCACCGAGACGACGCCAGAGATACCGACCGACTGAAGAGGAAGAAGCTGTCACCTTGATTTAGAGCTTACCTGAGGGCATCGACCTGCATCCTACTTCGCTAAGTCGCGTCAAAAACTGGCTGTTTGAATCTTAGAGGGTTTCAGTCGTGTCATAAAAACTGAGATCGTATGTTCGAGTCAATCCCGCTGCCTGGAACTCCGCAGGAGCATAGAGGTTGACCAGACTCTACATCTTTGGTCCCCCTCAGTCTTGGGTGGGCTAAAGGAACGATACTCTGCCGTTGTTGTGTGAACCAAACAAAGAAGAACAGACTTAAGAGAGATGAGTACACATTAGTACCATTTCTGTCAGCATTGTGAGCATAGAAACTGTCAGTGATGAGAAAGTGAATTAGCATAGCAAGAGACAAAATTAACAGCATAGCTGATAAGTGTTATATCCTTAATTAACAGCACAGCTGATATAATTTTTTTTTGTTCCTATAATTGGAAAACTTGTTGTAAAATATTTATATATATAAAATAAATATTTGTAAATCACATGTAAACTTACAATTCCATTACATCCCATTTTTTTCAACATTCACCCTTCAGCACAAGAGTAGATAGTGTACATACTAAATAAATACTTAGGAAATTGTATTTGAAGCCTTGTCAATTTTATCATTGTTAAGCAAAATCTGTTTCCTTGTTTTTTAATATCACAGTTAGTTACACAGCGGAGGTGGCGCTTTATGTCGGTCTCCTCTCTACTAGTGTTTCGAGATCAGAACATTCACAGCCGTAACTAATTTGTGATACCAGTAGTCCTCTCAGACACTGGGACTTCACCATTTTCTGCAGAAATTCTATTTCTGTAATTGTCAGTACTATACTGATCCAAGAGCCAAATAAAACCTCTCGCCACACATGCATAGGTATCATGGTCCAGTAGTTTATCTTCCGAATTGGGCCCCAGTCCCTTCACTAATAATTAATTTTTATAAGGGGGACGCCCAATTTTATGGTAGATTTCCTGGATATATATATATATATATATATATATATATATATCTATATATATATATATATATATATATATATATATATATATATATATATATATATATATATATAAAATGTCAACTCGAATGGTTCATGTAAGGAAAAAAAACGCTATCTTGTGTTCACAGTAGACCGTAGACAGTACTTCCAATAGCTAAAGAAAACATCTGGTTGCTACAAACTGTTAATTAAGATGATGATGATAAATACTATTGGCTGGCTCTAGGGTGAGTGCCTATTTTGAAACAATGTAACTCTTCTGGATAAAAAATCCACTTGGGTAAATGACTGTCAGAAGTCGGGAACAAATGTTATGTATATTGCCACAGCGAGCTGATAAAAGTGAATGAAAAAATCTGGGTATTTTGTAGGTCCAGTTAACTCAAATTTACAGTTAAAATGTTAGTTTTGTCGCCTTGGCAATTCCTGTTCACACCTGTACTTGGAGACGAACGCCAAGGAAAACGACAACTATTACTCCTTCAGTAACTGAGGAAATGACCACAATAGAAAACCGTTGGTCACTCTTTATCAGGTTTCTGTTTAGAATAAAATATATACATTTAACCAAAATTTCAATATCCTATACTATCACGCGTAAAGGTACAATGCGCTGTGATACTGTACTGTAATTTATTTTTTCAACAGGCCCATGTTTCTTCTCCTTGTATTATAAACGTTATTTCAGGAGGGGATTACGGTTGCGTTTTATCTTAACCGCCCCATATTTCTTCTCTATGAATAGTAGGGGAGTTTAGTCTCTTTTTGTAGGGAATTAATTGCTTTTTTTCCATAGGGATTACTGTAGTTTAGTACAGATTTGCACCAGTGCTTTTTTCTGTAGTAATTTCGTTCTAGTCGTCGTATTTTGCTTTGTTAAAATAATTGCGGTCATTTTTGTTAGTAAGCAGTAGAGGCGTGAAGCATTATCTCCCGACGGTTAGGAGATAATTCTGTACTCCAGTACATTCTTTGTTTAAACGGGGAATGGGGGTAGTGACTTCTACCCATGTACGTAAAACTTGCGTTTCAACGAATCAAAGTTAAATTTACTCACGCGGCCGCTGTAACGTGACGTAATTTGTGGACGCGCTAGCGGTAATAATATGAGTCATAGTTGTTTACAATTTTGATTGGCCGGGGTCAAACTTTATTGAAATGCAGCGCAATCATTGGTCTTAGAACAAAGCCACGCGAAGACGTATGGCGTGGGCGCTGGCCTCATTTTCTTGTAATAAATATTAGAGTAAACTAATTGCGGGGTCCTTTGTCTGCAGAAATATCAGCCGTGAATTCAAGCCACGCTCGCTTGCTCTTAATTGGGAAATTCGACCGGGTAAGCCATAACTTAGAGTTCGTTTTATATAATAAATCTTAGCCCGATTAGTAGAATTTTCTTCGGGGGTGTTTAATTAAATTTTAATAAACGAAAGCGCCATCAATTGCTATCTTAGAATAATACTCATTGTGCGCCTATATAGTTTCTGTAAATAGTAGCTGTATCTCTGATTTGGGTACAAGCTCTTCAGCTATTAAATGTGTGGCAAGGTTTTGAGATGTTAATGGTGCAAGGTTTAGCGTTAAAATAAACCGGCGCTCAGTAATATGTAGAAGGCAGTTGTGACAAACGTAATTTAATTATGTAAGTTACAAATATATATACGGGAGCGCATGTATGTATTTTATTTCATTGAGAATTTAATTCTGATAATTTACAAGTGTAGATACTCGAGCTTAGTTGTGTATTTTTGCTAGCGGGCTATTTTGATAATGTAGTGGGATGCACAGGGGAGTGAGGGATGTATTTTATTTTCTGAGACGGGATTTCAGTTTCCCTAGAGAAAGATATATATATATATATATATATATATATATATATATATATATATCTATATATATATATATATATATATATATATATATATATATATATATATATATATATCTATATGAATAGTGGTGTAATTAATTTTACCGAGGTGGCGGAGCAGAAGGGGGCATATATATATACATATAGATAACCTCGCTTGATTATAATATTTGTAGTGTAAACTACGATAGCGTATTATGTGTACGATTATTTTAGTGGGCATTTACTCATGTGAACGTTATTTTATTTGTGCCTTAAAGTGTTGTGTAATCAGGAGGGATGTAATTAATTTGTCAGAACTGGAATTTAATGATTCCTAGAGTAGTTCTAATTTTATTTTGTGTTAATCAACGAATCATCAAGGGTCAGTGTAGAAGTAGCCCAAAGTATTATGGACAGGAGGGGTCCCCTAAAGTTTGAATTGTTGTGACAAAAGATTTAGGTCAGCCGGTCTGGGAGTTATTGCCAGACCGATGTTTACAGAAATGGGATAGAGAGGGGAATGCGGGGTAGTTGACCCGGGGTTAGGTAATATTTACGTATCGCTTGTGCGACAATAGAGAGGGAGCTGTATTGATTTAAGGGATAGACAGGGATGTATTCATGGGAGTTAGGTGTTAAAGATGTGTAAATTTTTCATGTGTGGTACATATGTTGTATTATTTTGTCTACAGCAGTTCACGGCTCAAAAGGAGGGTTATACCAGGCCGTTACAAGTTACTTACTTACTTAGTCGTTCCTCTTCTACCGTGAGGTGTAGAGGTTTAGAAGAGAGCGCCAGACCATTCTATCAGCTGTCTTCTTCCTGGCCTGGTTCCATTCTAGTCCTCGGTCCTTCAAAGATTGTCTAATGTTGTCCTCCCAGCGGACTCTGGGTCGTCCTGGAGGTCTGGATCCCTGGCTCTTTGTTTCCCATGCTTGTCGTGGTAGCCGATCTTCTCCCATTCTGCAGACATGGCCAAACCATCTTAGTTGGGACTGTTCTATTTGGGTCTGCAGCGGATTGGATTTTAGGCCTTGACGGATCGTCTGGTTGCGGACCATGTCTCTTCTTGTTACTTCAACCACCTTCCTCAGATACCTCATTTCTGAGGTTTGGATCTGGCTTTTGTGGGTTGTAGTCATTGCCCACGACTCGCATCCATATGTCAAGACTGGGACATAGGTGGAGCGGTATACAGCCATCTTCGTTTTCTTACCAACCTCTTTCTTGCTGAGGAATCCTCGATTTATGGCCTGAAAAAGTCTCCCAGCCGCTGCTTTTCGAGTGGCCAACTCTTCTTTGATGCCTCCCTTTCGGTCTATAATAGCTCCGAGATATTTAAAGTGGTCGACCTGCTCCAGGACCTGTTCTCCCAACTTAATCTGATGTTTTCTTTCTTCTCGTGAAATCACCATGGATTTTGTTTTAGAGCTGCTTATGATCATCCCTCTCTTCTCCAGCTCTTCCTTCCAGACTTGCAGGTTGGATTGGAGATGTGCCTCTGATTTAGCAATCAGGGCAACATCATCAGCAAATGCCAGCTCCGAAATATAGACCTGTCTCATATTCCAGTACCCCACTGAATACTTTCTTGTTCTCTCCTTACATGCCTTGATGACATCGTCCATAAGGAGTATGAAGAGGTAAGGTGATAGGATATCACCTTGTCTTACACCAGTGGTGGTCCTGAACTCTTCTGACTTATGGTTTGCTGTCCTCAAATAATTTCTGCAAGACTTGTAGAAGCTCTGTATAGCATGAATCAGAGGTGCTGGAACATTCTTCCTTGCCAAACAGTCCCAAAGTTTGCTCCAGGGGACCCTGTCAAACGCCTTTTCCAGATCTATGAAACAAAGATGGATCTCACTCTTATACTCAAGGGCCTTTTCACTCAGCTGTCTGAGTGTGAAGATTAGGTCTTGAGTACTTCGGTTTGCTCGGAATCCGCACTGGACCTCATCCAATTGTGGCTCAGCTAGGCGTCGGAGTCTTTGCTCTAGGATTCTAGAGTAGATTTTACCAGGGACACTGAGAAGGGATATGCCTCTATGGTTTCCACATTGTCGATTGTCACCCTTTTTGAAAATTGGTGTTATGATGGCAATCTCCCAAACCTTTGGTATGGTCTTGTTGCACCATGCTGCCCGTAGAACCTTTGCCGTTACAAGTTACCAACGGCAAATCTGTCATCTCAGGAGCATAGCGCTCGAGATATCGCCAGAGTTGAAAGAACCGAGAAGTTCCATTGCAGTGAAGAGAAAAATCTTCAGCTGGAACTGGTTCTCAACAATCAGGAGCTCTAAGCTCACTAAAAGCACATCATTATTGGCGCGTCGCCAAGTGCTTCAGAAGGCCATAATAAAGCCTTGAAATCTAATTTCCGCCTTTGGCTATCACATATGGTGGTAACGAACCAGACCCGTTATCAATACAACGGAAAAGAGATTGGGAAAACCTACTTTTCCTAACCAGCCACTCATCAGATCCTCAGAAGGTGACAGTCGCGGCAGAGAGTCATTGAGTCTAAAGCCCAAGTCATCAAGAGCGAAAATTAGTGGAGGGAGACAGGGTTACAATTCCTTCGGAAGGCTTTAGAGTGGAGAGACAGAAGTGTTAAAGAGTTATAAAATCATAGTTGAGGACAGCTTCTGAAGTTTTATTGAGGAAGTTAGTTGTGGAGCAGTGTTCGGGAGTTGCGGTATAGGCTGTTTAGAAAAGAAGTCCTGCAGAGATTGTGTAGACATTTCATAGGGCCTACAGCTGAACAGTGGTGTTAAAATTATAATTTAGAAACGCTACTTTGGAGTGGAGGCTCGAAATCCGAGACCCCACCAAGTTCAGTGTGGGTTTGTTTAATCGTTAATTCTTTTCCCCATACAGGTTGAAACTCGTGGGTAAAGGGTTGAGATTTGATTACAAATCAATTTAATTGTTATTGTTCTTTTTTCAGGTGTGCGAACACGCACTTTATTTATTTTTGTATGTTATTTGAATTTGTGGTGTAAATAAAAACTATTTAAACTTTAGTCTGGATCAGTCACTTACTTTACTATTCCTGTACGTATATATATATATATGCGTGATGGGAAACAATGGCAAGGAAAACCTATCTGCTGTTGCCCTAAGACGTCACTAGGCGTAATGGTCACTGACTGCTTTGACGGTCGGTGGCAAAGGACGAAAGAAGAGAGAAGAAGAAGATATATATATATATATATATATATATATATATATATATATATATATATATATATATATATATATATATATATATATATTGTCTGTGTAGTGTGTCTGTGGTGTTTAGTTAAACCTTATCTCCTTAGGGTAGTAAGAGGTGGTGCGGCTATAGCTATCGAATAAGTCACAAGTGTCAAGGGAGAGTCAATCTCGGTTCTCGCCCTTGACGGCAATAGTCTCATCTTTCCACAGTCACTGTCATTTTGATCTAAAATCTATCTTCCAAGACATTCTTCCCACTAGTGTCTTGTCTCTATATTTAGGCAACCTCTAGTCTTAAATCCACTTCGTGACAGGTGCTCTCTTATCCTCTCCGTCACCTAATTAAAATTAAAAGGCACACGGTGTCTTTAGCCTATCTTATCGCGCTTCGCGTAGCGAGTACAGCAAATATCACCTGTCATTACTAGCTATTAGATTGTCGGCGTTGGTTGTTTTGACACATGATATTAAACACTAGTCACTGAGAAAATTACACACAATGAAATATACTGCGAATTCTACTCTGTCACTTTATGCGTCACTCATAGCACTTTACTTAGTCAGCTAAACCGTATCTTCTGGTGTAAAAAATGGTTGATGGATTTTACGTTAAAGAACAACTTGCAAGAAAATATCTACGCGTTTGTTATTTCACTAGTCTTAACGCTAGGGAATCACAGTGAATTAGAAATGGTAAACTTTAACACATTTTAACACTTAAGCACAACTTATTATTATTACCAGAAATCAGAATAAATCCCCACGAAGGCTATTAACGCACTATTCCTCACAATGGTTCTAGCGTACGCGTTCAGATTATCCAAGAAATTTCTGAGACTCTGATAACTGATTTGGAGAGTACGCAGTATATATACAGATTCATGTGTTATTTCTCTGGAGGATGTAAATTTTGACACCTCTGCGCATAGCAGAAACTACGGAAACTACGTTTACCGAGATGAAAGATTTTACCGTTCGCTCTACTCGTGATGCCGACCAACATCAGACGACGTTGCCGTGCAAAAACGGGCCTCTCTTAGATTTCGTCCCCTTTTTCGTAGATCAAAAATTTATCTCCACCTTAGTATGCGAACAACCAAGGTCCTAGGGAAATTCTTATCACCCCCTTGTATTTCTTCAAGGATCTGGTCTTTTCCCCCACGTGCGTCTGTCTAATGATCAATGATTGACAGATCCACTCGCGTGAGAGACTCAGGTAAGCAAACCAGGTTTGCTCCCCTTGTTAAGACTGGTAGGAACGAAAGTTGGTAAACACTCGTCGCGCATGTGAAACAGGAAAAATAGGCGTGGCTTCAAAAGTGAGTCAACAGTCAGCGAATTGCATGGTTTTGCCTTCGCAAATCATAAACACTTACTGAGAAAGCAAAGGTGGTCGGATTACTGTGGGATTACTGAGGCTATATTTCCATTCCACGTCACATATTTGTACAATTTGCTCTCGATAAGTCTGATGTGGAGTAGAATCAAACTTGAGGTCAGAATATGTGGCTTTATGGATACTGTTAAATCTGGAAAAAATGTACAGGATCATGCAGGTGTTACGAGTCTTTATATGATAGTTGGAGTTGATGTCTTGCTACTCTGGCCAATATTATCTAAGGGTAGACATGGTAGACCCCGAACACAGCTATCCAACTCCAAATACTTAATATCACCACCAAGGCCGAGTGGACAGTCAAACAACGTTTATTGTACAAAACACAAGCTCCACATGTTCAACTTGACAGCCTGTTGGGTCGTTCATTCTAGTGGTAAAGAACTTCGTTACGCGAATGGTTGCAAAGGAACAAAAAATGTCAGAAAATGTTCTTCAAAACGAACTCCAACAAGTAGTGTTTAACTGGTCACTTACTGGCAGCACACAAGTCTGTGATGACTGTACATATATTTTATTTAACGTGACACATACGGAGTGGAACAAGACGATCATAGTTACAGGTGCAAAAAGGTCATACGTCAAAATATGTTGATAATTACTTTTCAAGTTCATGAAGATTCTCTAACAATTAAGTCCTCTTATTCAAGTGACTAAGGATCACTTCCTCTACCATATCATATGTATTGCAGTCAAGTCCGTTGACCTTCTTTCAAGGACGTATCTTATGGCCAACGAATTCATTCTCAAGGAGCAATACTTCTTATCATACTTGTAACAATTCCAGACTTTTTCCATACGATACTTAGGTAGCATATATATATAAAATCCAAACAAAGTCATCCACGATAATACGACCAGGTTAGAGTTCTGTGTTGACTAACCTCTCTATATCCATGCCACGACTTTGGCATTGACGAAAAAACGGCATATAAAACATGTGAAGCATACAAATCAATTAACTTCGTTTACTCGTAGGTATCCTCCCTCTACGGTAATTCAAAAGGGCTAACGACTCCGTCTGTCCATTCTAGGAATGACATACTACGATGAATTCCCGCTAGACCAAAACTAGGAGCGGCCTGATTCTTTAATTTAACTCAATAAACATTCGATGTGACATGGGGCGACACTTACTTGATACTTCCACTATTGGCTTCATCATGAATACCAGTAGATATCATTACAAAATAATGGCTTCTTCAAACTTGCCAGAAAAATCCAAGAAATATATATCGGACATAAACATGGTCCGAACTACCCCGTTCAAAACATGACGTCAGAATCTTTTAACTAGGTTACCCGTGCGTCCAAAGCAACTCACACTGCACTGTGCACGTCAGTGCGTGAATCAATCGAACGCACAAATAATATAACTATATTAAAACTGGTGCGTACATTTGGCAGGACCGAAGACTACCCCCTTAGGTAATAAATGTACGTAACAGCTCCCTTATTACCTCCCCTTAAAAAAAATTAATTCTATTAATTTTTTTGAACTTAGTACCCGAGAGAGGTGAGTCAAAACTACCACAAGATATATGAAATGCATAAAGTTATACCATATTAAGAAAAGAATATTAAACGAAATCAATATAACTAAATGATAGTATGCATTAAAGCACACATCCAACATCCACCTACTTTGGAACGATGTGGTAATATTCGAAGTAAAAACAAGTTGAAAATGAAAAATGAAAAAACCATAAAAAAAGATGATAATAAAATTCAACTAAAAAAAATTTGAAACATATGATTTCGAAAATGAACAGCAACACTGATGATGATCAATGACAAGAGAATCAATAAAACAGAAAAATTGAAAATACAATGTGCAAAAATGAAGCAATGCAAAATTAAACACTTTAAGAATCAACACCCTTAATGTTTTCTAACACCAGTACGGTTGACTAGTGATCTAACAGTGAGATATCATAACTAAGACCCGTGAATGCAGGTATTACGTGACAACTAAGAAAGTTAGTATGTGTGTGATCCATAATCAATTAAATAGATTAAATTGAATTATTCTAATTTATATATTTCTTAATTACTAACAAATAACCAGTTACTAATATATTCTAAGTAATTCCAATATCACTATCAATATGTCAATGTTCAGTTACAACTAGTTAGCAATCGACGAGACGATGTTCTCAATGTTCCATACACGATAAAATATATTCTCGAACACGATATGTAGTGTAATATGTTCCATAGGAATAACAAATGTATATTTGTCGCTCTTAACAATGTTTCCATACTAATAAAAAGTTACTGTAGTACCAATGTTCCCGTACTAATAAAATGTTACTCTAATACCACTGTTCCCGTTCTAATAAAACGTTACTATAGTATCAATGTTCCCGTACTAATAAAATGTTACTACACAAGAAGTAATGTTATAATCTATAAGTAAGTATATCCTGAAAGTTATACTTATACGAATACTTCAGTTATATAAAACAGTCTTTATAGATGTACAATCAATGATAATGTACAAAGTTATTCATGTTATCGGTGAGGATGTTTCAACATCTGGAAGTGGTTTAGTTTCGACAAGTTCGCTTGGGCATCTCGACAAACAGTCTGCGAACACATTCTTCACTCCAGGAATAGCTCGTATTTCAAAATTGAATGGTTGAAGCGCTATAGCGTAACGCGCTGACTTCGATGATTTAACGTTCTTCGTGTTCAGTGCGGTAAGAGCTTTTTGGTCAGATTCCACCACAAAGTGTGAGCCGAGGAGGTAACGTTCCAGTTTTGTGATTGCCCATACTAATGCGAGGAGCTCTTTATCCAGAACGGAGTATTTGAGTTCGCTCTCCGTAAGTTTTCTGGACACGTACATCACCGGAAATAAGGTGCCGTTATATTCCTGCATCAAAACTGCAGCAATAGCGTAAGAAGATGCATCACTGCGAAGAATGAAAGTGAGATTTTTGTTAGGCAACCTCAAAAAAAGGTTCATTTGAAAAAAATCGTTTTATATAGTCTAACGCCGTTTGGTCATCCTGCGACCACTTTATTACATTAGATGTGCCTTTCTTCAGTAGAGACGAAAAAGGTGCAGTTATAGTAGACAAATGAGGGATGAATTTTGAATAGAACTGTATTAGTCCTAAAAGAGATCTAACTTGTTTTTTTGTCTTAGGTGCCGAGATGTTTAAAATTTTAGAGACGTTACTGTCTTCTGTATACATGAAACCATGACCTATGCGGTGACCCAGAAATGAGATGTCATGAAAACCGACAAAAGCCTTTGAAGGTTTCGCTGTTAAGTTATAATCCCGTAAGGTAGAAAGTAAAGCTTTTAATCCATGAATATGTTCATCCCAAGAGTCACTGAAAAGACAGATGTCATCTATATAAGTAATGACATCGGAACGATGAGACAATATGCGGCGCATCATGCGTACAAAGGTAGCTGGCGCATTCATTAATCAGAATGGCATAAAATTCCACTGAAAAAGACCCCGTGGCGTCGAGAAAGCGGTGAATGGCTTTGCTTTAGGAGTGAGTGGCACTTGCCAATAGCCCTTTGAAAGGTCAAATTTCGAAAAGAATGTGGCATGAGATAATTTCTCCAATAAGTCGTCTAAAAGAGGTAACGGTTCCGCATCGAATTTTGTAACTTTGTTTAATTTCCTGTAATCTACGCAAAGACGTATATTGTTGTCCTTCTTCCTAATGATTACCATAGAAGAAGAATATGGTGATGAAGATGGTTCAGTTATATTTAATTGAAGCATCTCATCCAATTCCTTATCAACCTTATCACGAAAGTGTAAAGGGATAGGATATGGGCGAACTCGAATAGGCGTATCGTCAGTCAGAATAATGTCATGTTGGATGACTGACGTATGACCTGGGATGTCAGTGAGGACATCCTCATACGAGTGTAGAATATTAGAGACTTGCTGACGTTGATCAGCCGAAAGAGTAGATGAGATTGTAACATCATTCCATTTCTCAGTGGAATGGAGTGGTACAGCTGGTATTGGTAGTTGTACATCATCTAAAGAAGATTCTTCTTCTTGGATGACTGACAAACTAGAATAGTGTTGAATAGGAGGTGTAGGATCGTCAGTTGCCTGGAACACTGACTGTAGATAATCAGGACGTGAGTAATACTCCTTCAACATGTTAATGTGGAAGGTTTTATGTTTACCATTAACATCAACGATGTAGTCGACATCGGATATTCTTGAGATGATCCTGAAAGGACCTCTCCAGGTAATTAAAAGACGATTGTTATGCGCAGGGAGTAATACAAAAGCTTCGTCACCAGGAATAAGCTGGCGGAGACGTCTATACTTGTTTGCAAATAGACGAGCTTTTTCTTTGGCTTGTTCGGATGATGCAGTAGCTAGTCTACAAGCATCTATGATTCTCTTTCTCAGAGAGATCACATACTCATAAGAGGATTGAGTTTCCTCTTCAATATTCTCGTCAACCAATAAGTCGTGGATTAACGACATCGGACCGCGTGGTTGCATGCCAAAAACTAGCTGGAATGGAGAAAACCCCGTGGCTTGATTTTGTACTTCGCGATACGTGAACAGAGCAGCGGGTATGACCCGATCCCAGTCTTGGGGATGGTCTTGGGTCATCTTACCCAACAACTGCTTGAGTGTCCTATTGAGACGCTCAATTAACCCATTTGACATCGGATGATAAATAGAACTAAGAGATCTGTCTATACCTAATGTCTTCATTACTTGAGACATGGATTCAGAAATGAACTGAACCCCATGATCCGACAAGATTTTCCGTGGAAAACCAATGCGTGAGAAGATTAACATCAATGCCTCTGCTACACTGGCAGATGAAGTGTTCTTGAGAGGGATGGCCTCAGGCCAACGAGTGCACATATCAATGCACGTAAGAATATGCGTATGCCCTCTAGCAGATGGAAGCATCGGACCAATAATGTCTATAGCCATTTTATCAAATGGTCTAATCGGGATGTCCGCAGCTTGAATAGGAGCCGCATGAAATGGACCCCGTACCTTAACTTCCTGACATATCAAACAGGACCGACAATAGAGAGTGATGTCCCTATGGACGCCTGGCCAGTAGAATGCCGAAAGCACTCTGGATTTGGTACGTGAAAAACCCATATGGCCCGCACATTGCGAGTCATGCGCATGTCGTAATATACGAGATCTCATAGAGGATGGGACTAAGATCTGATAACATAAGGATGAATCCTTTTCCCGTATTACTCTAACCAAAATCCCATTTTTAAGTATAAAGTCATGTCTAGATTTTGCAAGTTTGTTGCTGGTATTCTTTTTGTTCACATACTGAAAAAAATTTTTAAATGAATCATCATTCTTTTGCAATATTGCAAACAACTCCCGTGAAATAGGAGCATCATCATCACAAGTGGTATGAACTGTAGGTTCAATAGGTGTATCATGCGACATATTAGTAGCTTGAGCTCTAGTCACTACTGCATTTGCAGTTTGAATATGTCGCTCTTCCTATTCAGCTATTTGATGTGGTGTATACTCTTTAATACCATGTATGCGACCAAATATTACATCACAAATTGGATTCGGAAGGAGACATGCCTGGATCTTTCCTGAAAAAAATGGTGTATTAAGGTCAATAATAGCAGTGGGAAATGTTTCAACGGTGCCACCAAAAGTCACACACTTGACAACCCTGCCCGTGGCACAACTTGGGTTGATCAGCGAAGTCCGGACGCCCACAGTACTACAACCTGAGTCAAATAGGAGAGAGCATGACATGTTGTTGACAATCCCTTGTTAAACTTAAGAGAGCCCTGTCCCTGGTGTACTGACGCATAATACAAACAAAATTCATCATAAAACTAAATACGAGTAAAAATAACTACGAGAATAACAATTAAAACTTGACGGAACAGCTAAACAGATACTATTATAAGGAACAATTAGCGATCGGAACTTCGGCAAGGTTTCTAGCCTTGGACCGGAATTATCGCTCAATTGAAACTTACAAGTTGAGCCCTACAGAACGTCTGACGAAGAGCCCGAATTGGCTTCGAGATGGATCTCGTTCGTCAGATCAACCTCCCTACCTCCCACGACGAATGTACAACATATAACATATAACATGGAAAATGTAAAGATGGACATAACTATAGAAGGCACAGCTAAAAGTAATAAAATGTACAACGAAAGCACATTATACTCATCTCGCGTGTGCCGGGAAAAAACAATGTGCCTCGTCTCCGTGGATGTACGTCTAAGGATAAAATACTTCGCTCTGCGTATATAACAACAGCTCGCACGTAATAATGACGAATAGGTGATCCCAAGGCAGTCAGTCACTGTAAAACTTGACGTGGAGGTTGATTGATGACCTTGAGCATTTGGGAACCGTAAGTTGATTCTGATTCATCATCACACTAGGTTCCAAGTTTGAGATGTTGTCGCCTTGAAAGTTCAAATCTTCTTTTCAACCGATACTTGGATTGAGTACGTTCCTGTGAAATTATTTATTTCCAGACCACACTGGCATACCATTTACTGTTGGGTCGTTCATTCTAGTGGTAAAGAACTTCGTTACGCGAATGGTTGCAAAGGAACAAAAAATGTCAGAAAATGTTCTTCAAAACGAACTCCAACAAGTAGTGTTTAACTGGTCACTTACTGGCAGCACACAAGTCTGTGATGACTGTACATATATTTTATTTAACGTGACACATACGGAGTGGAACAAGACGATCATAGTTACAGGTGCAAAAAGGTCATACGTCAAAATATGTTGATAATTACTTTTCAAGTTCATGAAGATTCTCTAACAATTAAGTCCTCTTATTCAAGTGACTAAGGATCACTTCCTCTACCATATCATATGTATTGCAGTCAAGTCCGTTGACCTTCTTTCAAGGACGTATCTTATGGCCAACGGATTCATTCTCAAGGAGCAATACTTCTTATCATACTTGTAACAATTCCAGACTTTTTCCATACGATACTTAGGTAGCATATATATATAAAATCCAAACAAAGTCATCCACGACAATACGACCAGGTTAGAGTTCTGTGTTGACTAACCTCTCTATATATATGCCACGACTTTGGCATTGACGAAAAAACGGCATATAAAACATGTGAAGCATACAAATCAATTAACTTCGTTTACTCGTAGGTATCCTCCCTCTACGGTAATTAAAAAGGGCTAACGACTCCGTCTGTCCATTCTAGGAATGACATACTACGATGAATTCCCGCTAGACCAAAACTAGGAGCGGCCTGATTCTTTAATTTAACTCAATAAACATTCGATGTGACATGGGGCGACACTTACTTGATACTTCCACTATTGGCTTCATCATGAATACCAGTAGATATCATTACAAAATAATGGCTTCTTCAAACTTGCCAGAAAAATCCAAGAAATATATATCGGACATAAACATGGTCCGAACTACCCCGTTCAAAACATGACGTCAGAATCTTTTAACTAGGTTACCCGTGCGTCCAAAGCAACTCACACTGCATTGTGCACGTCAGTGCGTGAATCAATCGAACGCACAAATAATATAACTATATTAAAACTGGTGCGTACATTTGGCAGGACCGAAGACTACCCCCTTAGGTAATAAATGTACGTAACACAGCCATTACAGCATATGGCATAAAATGTATCGTCATGTAAAGATCTGTAGCGTCAGTCGCTAGTAACACTGTCACCGACAGTTTTCCACATATACTACTCACAAAATGTAGGGGATATTTTAAGATGGTATGTATTATTTTACAAAAGAGTGGATTTCGTATTTTAATGGTTGTATGGACATATCGAGCACGCTCTTCTCCACTCTTACGTGCAATATCATGTTGACCTGGTGACTCGTGATGAGTAAACAAATCCTAAGAACAAAGGTGGGGCCCATCCGTAAAGTTCACACATTATTCTTTTTTTTTAAAATGCGTGTATCTCGGGTTTGATGAACACTACTCACCATGGACAGGTATAAAAAGACTCTGCAACAGATAAAATTTCTTTTCTTCGTCACGGAACGTTTGATAGAACAGCAGAGATGGTTAGGCATAGGCATGTTGCAAACCGGAAGTCGGCAAGTGAATGTTGCTCGGAACCTCAATGTTTCACAGTCAGTTGTCAGCAGACTGTGGAACAAGTATCAAAATTTCCGCACCGTGGCTGATCTTCCTCGGACTGGCCGTCCAAGAGTCACTGCACGCCGCCAAGACCAACTTCTTGTTACTCAGGCCCTCAGAACTCGGACTCTAAATGCTACTCAACTTCAGGAACACCTTCAACAGACCACTGGGATCCGGGTCTCAACTCAGACAATACGAAACCGTTTGCACCAAGTGCAACTGGCCTCACGCAGACCGTTTGTAGCTTTGCCCATGTCACCACAACCCAGGCGAGCAAGAATGGATTGGTGCCAACGTCCTAATCGGTGGACCAATCAACAGTGGGCATCAATGATGTTTTCTGATGAGTCCCGTTTCGTTTTGGATTTTCATGATCGTCGAATACGTGTCTGGCGACGGCGAGGTGAGCGTTACCAGCCTCCTGCAACTGTTGCACACAACCGTTATGGAGGTGGCAGTGTAATGGTGTGGGCAGGCATCTGTATGAATGACAGGACTGACCTTCACATATGCCAGGTCAATATCACAGGGCTCTACTACCGTGACAACATCATCGAGCCTATCGTTGTGCTATTTGCTCAACGGCACGGACCAGATTTCATCTTCCAGGATGACAATGCACGTCCTCACCGTGCTCGCGTCGTCCAAGATCACCTTCAGATACAGCATATCCGAACGATACCGTGGCCGCCGATGTCCCCCGACCTGTCTCCTATTGCGCATTTGTGGGATCTCCTGAATAGCCGCGTCCAACAACGTCCAGCCGCTCCACAGACTTTTCAGCAGTTAGCCCAGGCCCTTCAGCAGGAGTGGCAGAGAATTCCTCAAGACAACACCAGAAGGCTTATTTGCAGTATGGGACGTCATTGCAATGCATGTTTAGCGGCAAACGGTGACCCTTCACGTTTTTAGACATATTGGAATATTTTTGTGAAAATGAAGTACCTACCCCACCTTGGTTGCCAGTGCGACTAAAATCATGTGAGTAAAGCAATAACACTTCTTATACCGCAAATGTGTTGTTATGATGCTCAAGTTTACTTGTACGAAGGAATAAATGAACTAATTTGAAATATATTGTCTTTGGATAACTTCTAAATTCAATATCCCCTACTTTTTGTGACAGGTATATTTATTTAATCAGTTCAAAGAAATACATACTTTCTTGCACATGCAGATATCTAATAACCCTCAACAACGATCTTGAAGTACAGAAAATAGTATCAGATATAAATCAAGCACACAATCATAAATATCTCAGGAGCTCAAACGCATTATGTCCACTTGGCATGAAAAAACACCAAAACTCTCTTGCCCCTTCTCTCCCACCAGTAACCTGTCTCACGAGACCCCGCCAAGCATGACGGCTTAATCAAGCTCACCCGTCTTTTCCAGTGACCCGTGTAATAATAAACAAACACAGAGCCACGCTGAGCTAAGCTATCAAATACACACCTGTTATGAATTTTAATCATAACAGTACACCCCCCCCCGTAAATAATGGAAACGAAGTTTTCATTATTTCGGAAATGTGAGTCTAAACATCTCTACAGTGAAAGATGGTATCATCAAATTTCACTGTTAGTATGAACTAGCAAAGCACCCAGGTTTGTGCCACAGAGTAGGCAATTAAACATTCAATGTGTGGACATTAGCAAAAAAAATACTAACGTCATCGACTACAAAGAACATAAATCATTTTAACACCAGTGTGAGGTGGCTGTCACTAAGCCCCCCCCCCCCAAACATATTAAAACAAATGGTTGCAGCCATCCATGCACTCTCATACCTCACACTGTCGAAACACCTTTTTGTCAAGTCCAGTAACAATACTCAATAAATCTCATATTAATTAATAGTCAAAAACAAAGATATACAATTAATACAATTATGTAATAGAAACAATAGATGGCATGAGGCAGACAATCAACTATATAGTGGATGAGTGCGACATTATGTGTCTAAAGATTAACAGTATGTGTACCTGCAAAGTACATGTCATCAACATAACATATAGTGATGTTAGAAGAAACAATGTAATATTGTATCTAACACCCTTGTGTAAGCACTAATTAATAGTATGCTTATGTGTTGTCCAAATAGATAATCATATGGCATATTAGCCCAATATTGTTTCAAATATAGTGTGAATGTGAAATAGATTTGTGTCAAAGATCAAACCAAGTCTGGCGAATTAACATTAATTAACACTTAATTTAAGCACAGTAGTTAACATACTTAGTTGTCAATTATACACTGTCATGATATATTAAACTAGAGTTCCATGATAAAATGTTCAGCAGACCACATCCTTGACAATATGTCCAACTAACCCATTGACAAAGTTCTTTATTCTCCTCCGTAGAATATTATTGTTACCTGAGTTAACAATGTTCCAGTCGAAAACGATTGAAAATTGCAAAAAGTCAGATAGGCAATGTCTCTGTAATCTCCCCTTGATTATGAGAGTTATTCTAGAGTTACGTCCCTTCCTCTGTAGATGCAACTCTTTAAATTGAAATAAACAGCCATGTCTGCAGAAACTGTGCTCAATTCACAGCATTTTCATTATCTCACAGAATGTGCGATCGTTAGTGTGTAGATAGAACATAATCACTGTCAATAAGGAATAATATATGCACGTGATGCACTGAGTTACAAGAGTTCTTACACGACATGGAGCATTGAAGTATTCATAAGCATGAGGTGCCGTGTGAGCCAATTAATCGTTGTAAACAGTGTAAGAAACGTCATTGAAAGGTATTCATCAGGTATGCAACAATCCAAAATAGTTCTCAGCTTTAGCATGTGGTAGCAGGTTACGGTAATCTCTCCACTTGGATTTCAGCAAAACACTTGATACTTCTGTTGTATTTGAATATTGTCGGACAAACAAGTTAACATCAGATCAATATTTCATGGTCACCACGTCACGAAGTCAGTTCAACGGTTAATTTCCACCTCCCAAGGCGTCTGCAATTCCCGAGTTGATTGGTGATAAAGGGTCTTTGATACAGCGGGAAAGGACGTCCGCTAAAACATTCTGACTGCCCTTGATAGCTCTAATTGAATACTCGTAAGGCTGAAGTGCAATCGCTACCCTGGCAGCCCTCTCATTCTTGAATCTGTAACCAACCATCGAACTCTTGCAGAAGCGTCCCACCGATTCCTGCTCCAGAGGCGACTCTATGGATAAATGGAAATCGAGCGTCAGGTAATCTCAAAATTGGTGATTTGGAGATGCATACTTTCAATACATTTAAAGAAACATCGCAAGCATAGGACCAGACAATTCTATTTGGCGAGTTCTTCTTTAACAACGAAGACAAAACTGAGGTAATATCCGAAAAATTAGGAAAGAATTTTCTATAGAAACTCACTAAGCCTAACAGACTGCGAAATTGTTTCTTAGTTCTTGGAATTTCAAGATTCAAGATTTTAGAAATAGTTGAATCTTCAGGTTTAAGAAAACCACCTCCTACTTTGTGACCAAGAAAAGAAATTTCAGTGAAACCTTCTCTTGTTTTAAAAGGTCTAGCAGTACGATTATGAAGACGTAAGGTATTCAACAACAAACGAACACCAAGAACATGTTCTGCCTAAGATTGATGAAGCAGACAAATATCATCAATATAAGTAATTAAATCCTCACGGTCAGAGAAAATTTGTCGCATCATGCGAACAAAGGTAGTAGTAAATAGTTTATTAAGTAGAGAATCTAACAAAGTCAGATGCTCAGCATAGCAAAGAGCATTTCACATAGACCAAGTATAGTCTCTAAATGTAAGCATTCTACATACACGAGCATTAAGATGTACAACCCTATTAGACTCATCATAAGTACCAAAGGGAAACATGATCTCCTGTACATGTTTAGTTGGAAGAAAACATTCACATCCCTGCAAAGGAACAAGTATGAATATATTATGATCTCTACTTGTTGGAACACGACCTGTATCGCCCGAAAAGAAAAATAGTAATGTCAAAACTGCCACACATCTCAATTTAGTGGCCAGTACATACCACATGAACTCATGGTATGTTAGTATCTGAAATAAAAAAGCTGAAGTAATATTAATATCCATGATGTTTCTAAAGGAAAAGGAAAAAAAATCATATAATAAAAAGACAATGGCAAAAAGAAAAAACAAACAGCCAAACATATAGTTTTGACTG
The DNA here is from genome assembly GCA_024509875.1 of Oreohelix idahoensis. Taxonomy (NCBI): domain Eukaryota; kingdom Metazoa; phylum Mollusca; class Gastropoda; order Stylommatophora; family Oreohelicidae; genus Oreohelix; species Oreohelix idahoensis. The sequence goes on along the minus strand of JAMPIV010006109.1, from coordinate 59,127 downwards.
AATAGTATACCACCAAACTACATTTGACATCAGACCACCCTCGACATTAACAATGTCAGGTACCACATCAACAATGATGGATGTGAATGGTCTCACCTTAGCAACATTGTCATTGACAATTATGGGTATCACATCCACCATACTGGATGTGGTTGGCTCTATATCAGCAGCAACCAGTGATTCATTTGAGTCAAAATAGACATCCGATGATTCCTCACAATCCTGGAAATCATCAAGGGATTCCTCACTGACGGGAGGAAGAAATTTTCTTTCATCACCCTCATCATTACTCAAAACCGTGTCACTCTGAGTCCGAACATGTACCCGAGCATGTACATGCCTAAGAGTCTTTGCTCTGATAGTATCAACCCTGGCAGTATATACATGTCGTTTTTGCTCCCACCTCACAATATCATCATCAGTACATTCATGGAGCCCAGGGATATTACCTAAAATTATCCCAGCTACTGGTTTTGACAACAGACATACTATAGTCCTGCCTGTGAAATAAGGAGTATCTAGAAACACCTCTGCAGTGGGATAGTATTCCACTGTACCCCCAAATGTAATACATTGAACCTCTTTGCCTGTGTAATCAGCAGGGTCCACTAATGAACTTTGAACCCCTATAGTAGCAGATCCAGTGTCCCTGAGTACTGAAACAAGTTGGTTGTTCAGAAAACCTTTATAAAAAACCACTGATCCAGTCCCATTATATGAGGACATAACTGGCAAAGGATGTCCACACCAGAGCCTAAGTACTCTCTCTAGCTGAAACAAAGAGTTACATTCAGAACTGTTAGCTAAATCTACAATACATGCATTAGCATGAGCGACACCATTAGTATTCTGCACTGGATTATTGTCATTAACATGTACAACAGCATTAGAACGTTCAGAGTCCCTTGACTGTCTAACGTTATTGTTCTGTTGATAACCTCTGTTATTATTCTTTTGATAACCTCTGTTATTATTCTGTTGAAAAGCTCTGTTATTATTCTGTTGATAACATCTGTTATAAAAAAAATTGTCATTATTTCTGTAAAAAGACCTTTGTACTCTGCCTGACCTGAAATTATATCTACCTCTCTTCTGATATTCATTAGGCCTGAAGGATGATTGTGGAGGAAAAAATACATCATCAACAAATGAGTTATAACTTCTTTGAGGCTGTTGTGATCTTTTATTGAAGTTATATCTTCCTCTGTAATAGCCATTGTTATGATATGTATTTACTCGATAGTTTCTATCCATACTATTGGATCTCTGTCTAGATGAATTAGGCACCATAGTCCTAGCCGATGCCTATGGCAATAAATCTTTAAAGTTATTTTTGCTCAGGTTCCTACCAGGATGTGCAATTTGATATTGTCTCCCTAAATTTTCCATAGCAGATAATGTTTCAGGTTTCCTCTCCTGGAGGAATGATAAAAAGTCACCACTGATTGAAGACAGCACTTTGTCTCTTAGAATTAAATTAGCCAATCCATCAAATGTTTTCAATTTTTGATAACTCAACCCATCTAGAAAAATAAAGTTTAACAGATGATACAAATTCAGAAAAATCCTTATCTGAATCTGGTAATACTGATTTAAATTTCAGCCTATAGCCATTTTCATCCAATTGATACTTCTTTAGTAACAAGGCTTTTACAGCCTCATAATAATTTCGACTCTGATCATCCATTGTGCAGACTGCAGTAAGAGCTTCACCAACCAATAAAGTCATCAGCCTGCTAGGCCATGTAGCTCTATCAATTTTAAACTCTTGGCAATACGTTTCATACCTATTTAAAAAGCATGAAATATCGTCTATATTTGAGTTAAATTTTGGCAAATTAAACTTAAAAGTGGAAGCATGGTCTTTTTTTTAAAGCTTCACCATTCACTGGATTAACCTGTGGTTGTTGAAGTTTCAATTTCTCCAACTCAAGTTCTGCCATTCTAAGCTCTTGTTGTGCTTTTATTTCAGCTTGAGCATAGGCCAATTTTTTCTTCCAGTTCATATTCTCTTCTTTTATTCTCTTGTTCAAGAGCCCTTTCCTCTTGTCTCTTCTTCTTATCTAATTCTTCTCCTCTCCTTTTTCAGCTAATTCTTCTTCTCTCCTTTTTTCAGCTAATTGCAATTCTTCAACTCTCTCCTTCTCAGCCAATTCTTCAACTCTCTTTTTCTCAGCCCTATCTAATTGTCTTTAATCTCTGAGTTCATTTTCATCCAGCCTTTTTAATGCAAACTCTTTTAAAGCTTCACCCTGCAATCCAAATTCTTTTCCAGCCTTAACCAAATCATCCAAGGTAACCATAATTCACTCTTTTTGTGACTACAAATAGTCCAATAATCCAACAAATATTCTATCAAAATTATGTGAGCAATAATAGCAACAATTATTTTACCACTCAGAATCAACCAATTGCATGTAATAATAGATGTTATAATAAGAGCAAAAAACTAAATACTAACAAGATGACAGAATACAGTGAGCAGAGCCAAAAGAAGATAATACAAATGAAGAACCAAGGCATAAATGTATGAATTGTAGAACAAATGAAAATAAATTAGCTCTATCACACGTAAGACAAGACAAGCACGATTTCACTACATATATGACATAATAACCAAAAGATAAAGAATAGACCAATAATTTCACAAAAAATAATGCAGAAAAAACTAAATAAAATTACAAGTAACTTAACAACAATAACAAACTTACCAAATAACAGTACTTTTACAACTAACAAACAATGGTAATGGTAATCTCAATAGTATCAGTAAACTCACAGCTTTGTAATGCCGGCCCCACTATTTGAGAAAATCATAAACCAAACCCTGCAGAACGCCCATGAATTCACCGACCATCCTGAGAGGTATAGATGAATTCATCGGTACCAATCCAACCACCCACTAATTACAAAACATATATCCCCGAAAATACATGTAACATAGGGAAAAAAAGAACTCTGGCAAACAAAATTCTCAGCATCACACGCTGCATGTAACTTTAAATGTACTTATCTATTACGCCAGAAACAACAGATCCTCCTGGTTTGACGCCTCCTTTACACGGCACGATGACAACACTGCAGACCAGGTTAGGTTTAGATTTCACAAACTGCACACTCGACAAGACTGCCTTTCGGTCTGTCGTCTTCTTGATATCACCGTTGAACAAAATCTTGCTAGTAGGCCATCATCAGGCAAAAAACTTCAAGTTGTCACATAATTTATCGAGGAAAGCCTTTTCCTTGAACATTTCACCTTTTGAAGTTGATAGTTGAAAATAAGTACAGCTCACACAGTCAGCAGGCGACAGGCACAGCCATCTTGAAAATTTCTGATTTTTTGAAAATGAAGTCCAACGACTTGAAAAAATACTCCTGACATCAAGGAAACAATACAAGATTCAGGATTTAGCTTTTAGGCCCTCATTCTTCTGTGGCTTGGCCCCCATTATAGCTGTTACGGGTCTTTATATGATAGTTGGAGTAGACGTCTTGCTACTCTGGCCAATATTACCTAAGGGTAGACATGGTAGACCCCGAACACAGCTATCCAACTCCAAATACTTAATATCACCACCAAGGCCGAGTGGACAGTCAAACAACGTTTATTGTACAAAACACAGCTCCACAGGTATCAACTTGACAGCCATTACAGCGATTGGCATAAAATGATGTATCGTCATGTAAATGTGATAGGGTGGGCGAGATGATGATGATTATATTTTGATATGTTTGATCACTCTCTTTTCAAACTCGCACCGACCCGAACAACAATAAAACTCTTGATACCAGAGGCAGGGGCTATATTTATTTTTACAACCCATTCAGTGACTAAGCAAACATTAAACAAATAAACCAACGAACATAACAAAACACCCAGCATGTGCCCGATTGCTAATCTAAAGACGCAAACAAAGCAACGCCTGGTTAAAATCATAGTTAAATAATGATACTCTCACCTGCCAAACAGTCCTTCCACGTGTACTACCTGACACCCTCAACTATCACACACGCACGCACTCATGCGTGTCATCCAATGCGACTAGTAAGGTGTTGTGCATGAGGCTGGCAATCTCACCGTGTAACACAGATTGCTACCGAAACCACCATCGGTCAAGAGCACACACTCAGCTATCACACACACACACACTCATGCATGTCGTCCAATGAGACTAGTATGGTGTTGTGCATGAGGCTGGCAACCTCACCGTGTAACACAGATTGCTACCGAAACTACTACTGCACGAGCATCTGAATGCTTCATACGGATGAAACCACACTGGTGGCCCCATGCTCCCTCAGGAGCGGAGAAGAGAAATATATATCTTCAAGTGAGCCCACGTGCTCTCACAAACCATCCTTCACATTTGTCGTGAATTATTCTAATCCCCATATATAAATTAAAACGTAAATGCAAAGCCTAACAAATAAATTTAATAAAAGGAAAAAAGAATGGTAAAGAACAGTGCTGTCACAATGACTGTACTCGAAATCCCCCTTGTTTTCTACTTCGTCTGCGAATTGTAACGCTTTCACGTTGATAGTAAAAGCCTACTGTATTATTACCCGCTTTCTTCTGTAACCGCGTATACTGTAAGTTTTCAGATACAGGCTATATTAACATATAAAATAAATTTTTATAGAAACAGAAGATTAAAAAAGTCTTGGCGCAGATGTTTAAGGTAGAAGTATACCCAGAAAAGCTTAAAAAAAATAAAAATCCAACAATTTTCATTTTCATGCTTTAAATCATCGTCAACATGTTCTTGAACTAAAAATAATTCATAGAAGCTTAGAGATACTCTGGTATGATAGGAATCAGTGTTTTTCTACACACGCCCCCTTGAGTGATTTGCATAGCAACCAATGTTTATAGTTGGTTACCATGTGAATAATGACCCAACAAGAAGGTGCGTAATTGTAAAACTGCGAAATTATAATTATACATAGGCAACAGGAAAAAGATATTTATAACTTTTGCACGGGGAATCACTCAATGATTTCTTGTGAATTTTTCAAAAGTGTGTGTCTAGAAAGCTTTGATCGTAAATTTCAACATTTGTTACATGCATAGTGCATTTTCACCAACATCAACTCTATTTATTGCTAGTTTTATACTGATTCTGTATAATAGTAGTTAGCAGAGCTTCTTTTGTTCACAATGAGAAATAAGACAAAGACTGGGAGGCGTGTACACCAACAAACCGTTGCCTGAAAATGAGACACCTATTGTCGATAGTGACGCTATAAAACCTCTGTGCTCCTCAGCAAAGAAAATAAAGGTCATAAAGGTCCAAGAAAGTGAAGGACAAGCTAAAAATGACAACAAAGGAAATGGGTTTATCCTTATGGATGTAAAACTACTGTTTGGGTTTTTATGCGCTAACTTTAGATGTGACAAATGTTATCAGTACTCACTGACCTGTGAGATCGTCGAAGAGACTCGGAATGGCTTTTGTCATGAAATCAGTATTAAGCGCACAAACAGTGGCGAATGGACTGCCAATTTCAATACTTCTGATGTTTCATCTTCAGCTACTCACAAACAAAGAAGTAAATGTGCGAATGGTGGCATTTGTGCGTTATATTGGGAAAGGCCACAGTGCATTGCAGAATTTTTCGATATACATGAACACAAGTCAACGCATGGCAAAGAAAGCATACAGGAGAACGCTGCACAGGATCTATTCAGCAAGTAAGGACATTGCAATGGAAAGACCCTGAGAGCACTGAAAATGGGATTCATAGACACTGCAGCTGCAGTAGAAGGAGACCTTTATTCAACAGTAGCTCATTAAACTTCATTTTGTGAGTTCTTTTTCTGTTTTTCTTTGTTTTCTCGGAATTGTCTTTTTAGCATAATTGGTGATCTTTGAAACAAGATATCTCTGGATCTGTACATTCAATTGACATGAAAATTAACACAGTTGGTTATCATATAATCTTACAGATTATGACCTAAAATGGATACAATTGAATTCAAAATTTTAGTTTTATGACCATCATGCATATATAATGAGGCACAAATATCAAACATTCAAGAAATATAAATTTTGAAAATTCATTACAAATCAACCTTTCGGTAAATATCTGTTATTTTAGGTCAAAACCTCAAGCTATATATACTAATTCAATTTGCCAAGTTTCAGTCAGATCCTTGTAAAAATAACATAGTTATGATGTTTTAAAAAAAGGTATATAATTTATTCACTACTGCGGCCATATTGGATAGCTAATTTGCATAATTAATGAGGTCATTATGTGGACAAAAATGTTAAGTCCATACTAACACTATACCCATGGTTGTTTGATTCTGAAAGGAAAATTTGAGTTTTTTACCCTACAAGGTAGTCTACTACCTTAATTAAACCAGGTTAGCTTCGAAAAGCCACGCATTATTTTAGGCTAAGCTTCGCTTCGTAACGCCAATCATTGGTCACGTGATTTCCCACCAATGGTGAAGCTCAGTCCTTTTTTTGCTTCCCCCGGAATGAACGAGAGATGAAGCCATTTTTTTAGTCAGTAATGAATTTAGAGCGGTGGAGACAAGACGTAATTCTCTTTGCTCAGTGATATTCTATAGAGGAGATTGACTTCACACAATTAAAGCAACTGTGTAATTTCGAAACGTAGAATAATTTGTTTGTGAATTCATGAAAACTGTAAGTAGTGCTAAGAATTGCATGCAATAACTGTTAGAGCCCACAGTCATAACTGAAACGGAGCTACGCTCGAAAACTGGGTAAAGAATTGTAAACCCAGGCATATATCTGAACCTTTTACCAAGAATGAAGGTCCTTAAGCTGAGAGAAGGTCAAACTAAGGAATACTAATGAATAAGAGAAAGTTTGGCTCTTCATTGAAATGAAGAGATAAGAAAAACGTGAAATCTAGACCACATTAACAAATAAACGAAGGAACACTAGAAGGATAGAGGAGCCACGCCATGTTTTAGCAACTTGAAAAGATTACGAGATGCAATAAGGAATATTGCATCATTAAAATAATGCATTGACTTTTTATGCTTGTTTATTAAATGTCAACATGCTATTATGCAAATTTGGTGTGGTTACCATTTGACTTAACCCAGTTCATGCTGCGAAAATTGCAGAAACTCAAAGATTGCAATTAGAAATATGCATCGATGTTGGGAAAACACATTGCAACTTGGTGCCCGTGATCAGTCCTCATTTAAAAAAAAAGGTATTGAGCAGGAAAACACATACAACTTGTTGCCTAGTGACCAGTCCTCTACAAAAGAGCAGAAGCGAAGATGGATCAATTAATGGAAAATTTCCAGCAACTTGGGGTAGAACAGCAGCAGCAACAGGAAAACAGATTCGCTCAAGCACAACCACTGCAGCCCCAGGACAGACAAAATATGGAAGGACCAACAATAATAGCGCTACGGCAAATTACTGAAACCCTACAGAAAAATGACAACTACGCGAAATTCACACAGGTTAGATCCATTGTTCAGCCGTTTGATGGAAACAAAAAAAATTTCAGAAGATGGTTGTCCGACATGGATAAATTTGCGGCACTAGCAGAGGCAACAACGGATGAAGAGAAAAAGAAAATCGCTCTGTTAGGTTCTGATTCGTACGTGACTGATTTTTTAAGAAGGAGGTCCCAGCAGTACCCCACAGAAACCTACGAGTCCCTAAAAAAAGAGCTCACCCAGAGATATGGGGAAATCATAGACAAAATGCATGCTTGGTCAGTCCTTAGAAGCATGAAACAGGAAAGAGATGAATTGGTACAACTTTTTGGAGATCGATTCCTCAATATGGCAGAAGAGGCATTTTGCGGAGAAATCCCTACCACACCTGATGTAGAAATACAGTTAGTGGGGATATTTGCCGATGGCCTTAGAGCGGAAAATATCAGAAGGCATCTTATTAGAAAAGACACCAAGACTATTGCTGAAACAATCCAAGCAGCAATACAGGAGGAAAATCTTCACCGAAGGTTCCAACAAAGAGCAGGTAGGGAACCCCGACCAGAATATAGGGACTATGATGAGCATGAGCCTATGGAAGTTGACCATACCAGGAGGCAATGGACTCGCCCACGAATACGTGATGATAGACCCCGCAATTATAGACCCCCCACACAGAGGCAAAACGACGTCAATAATGTCAATACAAACGGATGCTTTACATGCGGTAGGCTCGGACATGGTTACAAGTCCTGTAGAGCAAATTACAATCATGCACCACCCAGAAGAGGAGGTTACCAACCACAACAACCCGCACCACCCCCACGTGATTACACCAGAAATCAGTATACCAGAGGCGCACCTCAACCCCTCATGCGTCAGGGAAACGGCCGCGCCACTCACTAAACAGGACCGTTAGTGAGGGCAACAATCACAGAAACTGGTCCAAAACAAAAGAAACAACACAGAACAGAAATTGTCAAGTGGGCCCATCCAGTAAAATACAATATGAAGAAATGTTGCATGATGGAACTAAAATACATCCGGACCCCAGTTCCTGCATCATGTCTATACAGGGCCAACAATATAGGGCACTGGTAGATACAGGAGCATCCATCAGCCTTATTAGGTTCCAGCTGTTCAAGAGGATCCAACACTTAGTACGATTTCAACCGTCCAAAACACACCTAGCTTCAGTCACGGGACAAAGACTAAATTCAGTTGGGACAGCATGGCTAAAATTTTCCTTAGGCGAAACAAATTTTGAACACCCATTTGTCATTACTAAAGGAATGTCTAGAAATCTTATCCTAGGGAGAGATTTTTTTAACAAACACAAAGTTCGAATATACTATGACCTCCACAAAATCAAAGTCAACAATACGTACATAGATCTCCAGGACGATATCCACATAGCGTCTTTAGTAAGGATTACAGCTCCCATAACGGTGGCTCCAAACTCCCTGGTCATAGCAAAAGGCAGAGTAAAAAATTCTGAGTACGTAACACCAGGGCAATCAATTCAAGTACAGCCCCTAGCAGAAGAAAGCATTATTGATGACCCATTGTTGCAAATTACAGAGGGAATCGCTGAAGTCTCGAAGTCCAGAGATTTCCCCATCATGATATTGAATATGTCAGGAAAAACTACCACTATAAAAAGAGGCACAGTTGTAGCGCAAGTGGATACGTCAACAATAAGACAAACCAAAACCAATAGAGACCATCCACAAATTGTCTCAACCACTCCCACTGGACATAATGCACGAAATCGCAGTACAAATAACCATAGTACACGGAAAGTAAACAGTTATAAGGCAGAAAAAGGCAGTAACATCAGTCACAGTCATGTTACACCACAGCATACCCTACCCAGATGGCAGAAACGAACCAGTCCATACATAAGAAGAGAAAGGCCACAGTATGAAAATGACTATAATTACTCATTCTTGCGCCCCAGCACACCAAGAGAAAAGATGAAGTGCTGTATTTCACAGAGTAACAGAGAAACAGAAATTGTCTTGCCAGGAGGATATCCAAAGCGACAAGACAGTGATACATGCCCCATGGAGTATCAATATAACTCAAAAACAGGTGGATATGATAAAGTCCCAAAACCAATTGAAATTTCCGAAGAAAAGGAAGAATTCTTATATGACTATACCACAGGAGGATACTATAGCAGCAAAGTTGGAAACAGAAAGAATGAAAAATTTTCGCCCAGGGAAAGAAGACAGCCCTATAGCACAAACAGAAGAAATACAGTAACGTACGCGGATAAGCGCAGTTACGACAGAAATAATCAGAAAAAATGGCACAACAACGACTACCCCAGAAATATAATAAGAAATGAATATACAGTAAATGCAGTGACAAATGGAAATGCACACAGTACATGGCAGAGGAGACAGTACCAAGCACAGCCCAATGAACGGCAAAGAACTACGCAAAAGAAAGCCACATACCAGGAGCAGAGATTTTCACAAGATGCAAGAAAAATGTCCCAAAATTATGGGAATGAAACGGAGGCATCAAGACAGACCAGAGATATCATAGCAGATCATAAATACAGAGAGAGAATAGCTCAGTTACTTGCAACCCTGAATGCCACAGAAGATAATAAGCAACGTTTGAAAACGTTTGTAGAAAAGCACCAAGATGTATTCGCACTCAATGACATGGAATTAGGCAGAACTAACACTGTCACAATGGACATTCAAACAACCACAGAGGAGCCAATACATATGAAACCCTATCATAAGCCCTTGAAAAATAGAGAACTCGTGGAAAGGTCTATAAATGAAATGCTACAGGCAGGAATCATCGAAAGATCCCGTTCCCAATGGTCCTCACCCATAGTGATCGTAACAAAGAAAGACGGCTCCAGTCGCTTTTGCTGCGACTACCGTGCCCTTAACAAAATCACAAAAGTCATTTCCTACCCCCTCCCCAGGATAGACGATCTACTTGCGACGTTAGGAAAGTCTACATACTTTACCACACTTGATGCAAGGTCAGGCTTTTGGTGCATCCCCATGACACCTGAGGCAAAACAGAAATCCACATTCTGTTCACATATGGGAAGCTTTTTTGGAATGTTATGCCATTTGGTCTAAAAGGATCTCCAGCAACATATATGTCACTCATGGATGAAGTGTTAAAGGGTCTACATCCATTTGCCCTGGCATACATAGACGATATTCTGATACATACCGCAGGCACGATGGAAGACCACCTCCGCAAGGTTGAAACAGTGTTTGATAGACTCAGGCATCACCAAATAAAGTTAAAACTGTCGAAGTGTGAGTTTCTAAAGACAGAAACAAAATATTTAGGCTTTGTCATCAATAGACATGGCGTCAGACCTGATGAAGATAAAGTCAAAGCCATAAGAGAAATGCCTAGCCCCAAGACGGTGAGACAAACACGCTCATTTATTGGTACAATAGGGTACTATAGACGCCACATCATCAATTTCTCCAGAGCAGCAGAGCCTTTGATAGCCCTTACCCGCAAGTATGCACGCTTCAAATGGACAGAAGACTGCCAGAGATCCTTTGAGTATCTAAAAAATGCCCTAACCACCATCCCACTGCTTGGACATCCAGATATTTCTCAGCCCATGATACTATACGCCGATGCCTCAGATAACGCAATTGGTGCTTGTTTGGTCCAACCTGTACTAGAAGATGAAACACCCATCCTACCAAACATTCCAAATGAGAAACCCATTGCATTCCTATCCCACGCATTGTCAAAGTCACAAAAACGGTGGACCACCACTGAGAAAGAAGCATATGCTATTCACTATGCAGTACAAAAGTTTGACTTTTACGTCAGAGGAACTAAACTCATTATAAGAACTGATCATCAACCTTTGGTTAACTGGTTCACCAAAACACAAGAACAGCCAAAGAAGTTACAGACATGGGCAATGAATTTACAGTCCTACGACACCACTATCGAACATATCCCAGGCGAAATGAACACCTGTGCAGACCTCTTATCCAGGATTAAATATGATGATGAAACTGAAGTGAAAACAAATAGAGTCAAAAAGGATGGCACATCCTCAGAGATTGACGATAATGCTAAAGAAATTAATGAAATTACTTCATCAAGTCGAAGAAGTACCTCAGATTCCGCCACTCAAGTAGAAGAAGAAAGCCAAGAGATGTTTGACATGAGAGTAGAACAAGCGAAAGATGCAGAAATTGTCAAGCTGCTCACATACGTGAAAGAAAACCCAACAAAAAGTAAAGATTTTACAGTACACCCAACGGATGGAATTCTATACTATATTGATCAGAAACAAGAAGGGACACTAAGAAAAGTCATTCCAGCACATCTAGTCCCAGAAGTATTGCTACAGTTTCATGATAACAACGGGCACATGGGAAGAGACAAAACAATTGATGTCATAAAGAAAAGGTATTATTGGCAAACTTTCTACAAGGACATTACAGAATATGTAGCCACCTGTAGAACATGTAAATTGAGAAACATGAAGCCACATTTAATTCCCCTTCAAGAAATGCAACCTTCCCATTACCCCATGCAAACAGTGAGCATTGACTTATCAGGTCCTTACCCACTCACCCAATCAGGCAACAAATACCTCCTGCACATAGTTGACCAATACTCTGTTTGGCCAGAAAGTTACCCACTCAGTGATGCCACATCGCAGTCCATCACGCAAATTTTTTTACAAGAATTCATTCCCAGGCATGGCTGTCCAAAACGAATCATTTCAGACAACGGTAAACAGTTTATAGGTAACCCATTTAAAGCCACCTTACACCAGCTGAATATTGAGCATACTACAACCACTTATTATTGCCCAAATGCAAATGGCAGAAATGAACGCATGCACGCCACCCTACATGATATTATTAGCAAATATATCAAGGGGAACCACCAATACTGGGACCTATACATTAACCAAGCTCTTGAAGCCATCCGAGTAAACGTGAACGATACCACAGGAATGTCACCCTTTCTCATGCTATACGGAAGAGAACCAAACTTTCCGTTAGACAACCTACTTCGCCCACAAAGAAAATACATGGGAGAAGACCCCATCGAAATAATCCTTCAAGAAAAGTATAAAGCTCACCAGATTGCACAACGAAATACGCAGAAGGCATTTCACAAGAAACAGAAACAACATGATAAATCAGCCAAGCTACCAACATACAAAATAGGAGACAGAGTATACTACAAGAAACATGTACGCAGTTCAAAATTCGATGACCGATGGTTAGATGGCTACAAAATCATGAAACAAACTACGCCTGTAAACTTCATTATTTGGAATGAAGAGAAACAACACCAAACAAAAGCTCACGTAAAACAAATAAAAATTGATAATCACCGGCCCATTCCGCCTCTGACGACAAATACAAGACCAGTCAGAAAAGCCACCCTAAATTATAATCCATCCAGCACAGATTCGTCTGACATATCAGAGTCAGAGACGACAGACTCTGAATTTTACCAAGACGACCACATACCCAGACCACCCACAGATGAAATACATCGAGCAAGACAACAACGAGACTCGTCCGAAAGCGAAGAAGATATCCCACCACTTGAATTGCGTAATCGACTCCAGGACAGAGACCTGCGCATTAGAAATGAAGAAATAATGCCTCAGACGTCACACGATGACAACAACCAAGCACCTTATATCCACACTCAAACTTACTCCCGCAGTGATAAATCGTCAGCTGATACCTATCACACCCCCAGTTCAGGCAGTTCTAGTTTTAACACTAGTGAAAACCAAACACTGCTATACCACAAGAACAAGATTGCTCGTTCAAAACAATCAGATCCTGAAGAAACTATACCCAAGCAGATTGTTGAACCATATACCAGCGATCTTTATGGAGACGAAACAGAACAAGACAGCATAGATTTGTCAGACCCCAACGAACATAATGACAGAAAAATGGTAGAATTATACCAACAAGAAACAGACATTGATACAGCTAGTTCCATTGAAACCAGTGATGCGGATAGTACATTATTTGTACCAGTCAGCTCCAGCGTCAAACGCGCCTATAAAACAGAATCTGATGACTCAATCCCTAGCAACAAAATTCCGCGTATACAGCACAACTATATCAGACGAAAGATTCTGAAGAAACGCAATCATGTTCCAAAACCAAGCCGAGAAGTGTTAGCCTCATCTCAACTAGTCAAAAACAACAGTGTGCAAATTACTGTGCCCATTGTAACCGGTGCTAACGTTCAGCACAACCAGGTCAGAAGAAAAATCAAGGCGAAACATATACCTGCCTCAAAACCAACAGATGTTCCAGCCATACAAACCCCTACCACAGTGAAACCATCACCGCAATCAAAAGATGTTAAGCCATCACCGCATTCGTCAATGTCCTCAGTGTCCCAACAATCAGCAAATGCAGTGTCGTCGCCTATCACACCCGTCACCACTGCTACTCAGTATGATGCTCGCCTAAGCAGTCGGGACATTGCAAGGTTAGAGATGGCAGAGAAACTGAAGGAACTACTAAAACTTTGCTGAGACACGCCCCTCAGGTCTTCAATGTACATGCCACCCCATGTACCGTCACCGCGAATGTGCACTTAATTTTTAACAATGTACTAACTCTCCCCATGTACTCTATTTTCAGTCTTGGACAGTTCAAATGACTTGCTTACAGACTAAGATGTCAAAGCCTCACTGAGAAAGTTATTTTTTCCAGCCTTAGAATAATGATGCCCAGAAAGAAATCAAGACCAGCCCATGGAGGATTCTAGTTAGACATTTTATTTGGATTATTGAAATAAAGATGACACAGATGATACAATGTTCTTTGTTTACAGACACCCTTATTAGTCAGACAGTTTTTGATATTCAGAATGTTACACAACTTTACCTATAACACATGTGTCATACTATTCTGTTGTAACATTGATCTCTACTTTCGAAACGAATCATATTCCATGTTTCATTCACCAGACTTCTTGTCCTTGCAGATCCAGAGTCCTGTATTTTCATGCAGACACTGTACACCAGTAGTTTTGTTTTCGTACCCCATACTAATATTTCTTTGATCTATATTATGCTAAACTCCTTTATATCTATCACCTTGATCAATCATACTGTTCATACTATGACATCTCTCAACAGCACATAATTCATACCCAAAACTAGTATTGTAGGTTATGCTATTTTTCTCCACAGGATTATTTCAAATGTACATTATTATTTTAGACCCAGATGTATATTAGTACTGTCAAAAATTTTACTGCCTATCACAAATACCCCAATGACATTTGCGCATGCTGAATTTCTGCAAATGAAGAATCCCTTGAGAGCATTAGTATATGCTAACCCCAGATTGAACAAATTGCACCTATTTGTTGATGATGCCTTTGCCCATGTTAAAGAAATAGCATTTGCACATGCTGACCTAGCAAATGAAATACCCCATTACCGCATGATAACCACTAATGACACATGAGATGAAGAAGCAACAGGTTATGTATGATGAAGATGACATTTTATATTAAGGTGAAACTTTATGTTGTCACAGCTGAGATTTTGTTGAAATGTTGATGCACAAAATCCCCACATTAACATTGGAGGAGGAATAATCTTAGTCTTTCGTGGTTACGAGATAAGACAAGGATATAATAGAATATTTGATGAATACCATGGAACAAATCAGAGCAGATGATTGTTGCACATATGAGGACCATATTTGAAGTCATTATTGAAGGATTATCAGTAGACAAGAGACATAAATGAATTATGATAATCCCATGGAACCACAGGTACTAAGGACACAAAATGGAGATTAAATAATGGAGAAAAAAAATAATGACTGAATAATTGCTACACCCAGAGGTAAAGGAAATAGAGATACATCCGCATTTTTGGAGAAGATATCTTTTTTTTTTTTTTTGATTTTTGCTCATTGCCTTTGTAATATGAACATTGTTGTATAACAAATGACTATTCCTTATCACGAATTACAGAATGTTGTAAGATAGTTAGAATAAATTGACAATGTACTATACTCATAACATACCCAGAATTACAGGAGAGAAAATAAATAAATGGTTGATGAAATTGGACATACTGAGATTTGCTCACCCCGAGGATATTGGATAAGAAAATAACGTTATCCCAAGGACAGACATGTCACAGATATAGTACATGGACAATTAATAAGGATATATTTCCAGTACAGAATAAGAGGAATAGGAAGGATCCACATTTTAAAATATTGGAGCACCATGAGCGATGAATTGGACTTATAAAGGAAATGGAAATGGTACACTGTATGCAAGGATAACCAGAAATAATATGGTTAAATAGTAGTCAGAGTGCAAGGAACTTTGTCTTATAAGAATATTGTAGATTCCTCACGATCAATTGAATATTTTTTCTTCCTTTCTATGTCACATTTTTTTGAGTGATGACCCCCACATTTTTTTTCATCTCATATTGTCAAAAGTTCTTACATCTCAGTTAAATGTTTCCATAAATAATTGTTTGATGTGTTTTGCATAAATGTATTGCTAGATAAGGTACATAGGGAGTTACTAAGGATGAATTCTCAAGATAACAGGAGGACTAGAATAGATACAATGATATTGGTACACCATAAATGATACATTGGTGTTATAAAAAAAAAAAAAAAAAAAAAAGGAGACAAATATAAATTGTATACAAGGATGCCTCGAGAGTGACAACATGGATACATATTGTCAAAAGTATAAGCAGTTGTCTTAAAAGAGAAAATAAAGTAATACGGAACCCAATGTAGAAAATTCATGATGATTTGGAAACTATATTTTTCTTTTCCCTTATATTTCATAAAATGATAGTAACACATTCGTCTGTTGGTTGCTGAATAATTTGATGTTTGAAAATTGATGTATGGTAAGTCAAAGAAGATCGTTGAAGAATAAATATATATATATAAAATAATATTTCTAGGGAAGAGTTCACAAAAAAAAAAAAAAAAAAAAAAAAAAAATACTGTATTGACAGAAAAGAAGGAATGATTAGAAATAACTGACTAATGGACAGGATCACCACCAGACGTACGGATATTAGAGACAAACATCACATATTTTGAAGAAAAAAAAAAAAAATGTAATATAGAACATTTTCTACAGTGACGGACTTAGAACGAGTTTATACACTTACCATTTGGAAAATGTCTATAACAAGGAAACATACAAATAAATAAATAAGGATAAGCCATGAGGTTTTAATGCTTTTATTGTGAAAAATGATTACTTATAAAAATGATGCTGGTTGTATTATCGTATGATAAATATGCATATTATGTTTAGAGATGTTTTCTACATGTAATAATGAGCAAGTGGCTCATTCACTAGAAAAAAAAAAAAAAAAAGATTTTTTTTAGTACTTGCAGGCTTTTAATATGGAGCAAATAACAGTACAGAAAAGAGATAACACCCCCACCACATCCAAGAGAATGTAATCAACTATATTTTTGAATGAAATGTAATAGATTATGATAATCCAGCCAAGTTCTGCAAATAAGATAGTTTATTGTTCATTCCCCAGTGTTGCCACTCGTCACATTTTTTTAGTGATGACCTTATGAGTGTTTTGCAGATTTTGTTAGGCAGTGTTGCCAATTTGTAAATTTGGTGAAAAAATTATGATGTGATGAATAAGTTACACTTTTTGAAGTTGATGTCCACTACTAGTTTTTTTTACATAGCAGACGACCTCATATAGACATAGGACCCCAGTATAGGAATTAAATTAAATTTTTTGGAAATATTTTTGGACTTAGAAAAATTTTTTGAACTTTAAATTTTTCTGAAAATTTTTTTGAACTTAGAAATTTTTGGGGATGGATTTTTGTTATTGATAGTACTCAAATGTCTCCCTACGGGATACATTTGCAGGGCCCCGGGATCTGTATGTAACCGCGTATACCGTAAGTTTTCAGATACAGGCTATATTAACATATAAAATAAATTTTTATAGAAACAGAAGATTAAAAAAGTCTTGGCGCAGATGTTTAATTAAACCAGGTTAGCTTCGAAAAGCCACGCATTATTTTAGGCTAAGCTTCGCTTCGTAACGCCAAGCATTGGTCACGTGATTTCCCACCAATGGTGAAGCTCAGTCCTTTTTTTGCTTCCCCCGGAATGAACGAGAGATGAAGCCATTTTTTTAGTCAGTAATGAATTTAGAGCGGTGGAGACAAGACGTAATTCTCTTTGCTCAGTGATATTCTATAGAGGAGATTGACTTCACACAATTAAAGCAACTGTGTAATTTCGAAACGTAGAATAATTTGTTTGTGAATTCATGAAAACTGTAAGTAGTGCTAAGAATTGCATGCAATAACTGTTAGAGCCCACAGTCATAACTGAAACGGAGCTACGCTCGAAACTGGGTAAAGAATTGTAAACCCAGGCATATATCTGAACCTTTTACCAAGAATGAAGGTCCTTAAGCTGAGAGAAGGTCAAACTAAGGAATACTAATGAATAAGAGAAAGTTTGGCTCTTCATTGAAATGAAGAGATAAGAAAAACGTGAAATCTAGACCACATTAACAAATAAACGAAGGAACACTAGAAGGATAGAGGAGCCACGCCATGTTTTAGCAACTTGAAAAGATTACGAGATGCAATAAGGAATATTGCATCATTAAAATAATGCATTGACTTTTTATGCTTGTTTATTAAATGTCAACATGCTATTATGCAAATTTGGTGTGGTTACCATTTGACTTAACCCAGTTCTTGTTGGAAATTGAATAAACATTTGTTTCATTGAACACAAATGCTGTTGACGAATCATATGTTTGCAGTTAGACATCATACCAATTATTAAAGGATCATGCCAAAGCTAATCGTTGCAGGTGCACCACAAATAATAACCATATGCTCTAAAAATAAAACATCATAGAGGATTGTCCCCGAACCTGGTAAATTCCTGTAAGTCTGTAGAGAGAAATCATCACCTCTAGCAGGCTAGCTAGTAATCAAAATCTAATACTCTCGAGTTAAACAGCAACCCCCACTACCCTGCCCGGCCACACTTCAATGAAACGTGTACTGTATTTCTTGGAAAAACCTTGAGATACGCAAGCTGATCAATGACCTAAATTTAATATTTCATTCATTCCATTTTATACACGGCGTAACTAAAAGACAGATGGACTAAAGGATAGAGAGAAGGGAGAGGCAGAAAGCAGGGACACATGCAACACTAAACACGCGTCGCGCGATACACAATTGCTGCCATCACGCGTGTAAGGCCACATGCACTAACTTTATTTCAAATCGACAGTGATAAAATTCACTACCCATACCAGAGTTAGGTTTTTAAATCCTGAAAAACGCTTATTGGGAATTATGACCTTATACCGGTTTACATTTGAAAACATGACAGTACCCAGACACCCTCAAGTTTGGAAGTGAGAAGGTAGTAACAGCACGACTATCCTAGAAGAAAATGCATATTGGCTCCATTAAATTCGTATATTTGGGTTCCTTAGGGTTTGCTGACAAAGAATATGTAAAACGTTACGCAAATAGTCTAGGAATTACCAAGTTATGGCCAAAATAAAATAGTGGGGGTGCCTGACAGCATGAAATCATTTCTGCTCATAAAATTTTTTTTATAACGTGTTTGAAAAAACATTACGTTACGGAAATAGCCTACCATGTTAACTCCTATTTGATTGGAGCGCAACAAATGTAAGACTAAACACGATTGGTCGGGCTATAAATACTATCTTGTGTTGTCAGGGGAAATCGTGAAAAGGGGTACTTTTTTTAAAAGATGTGTAGACATGGTTTGATTGGGTAGAGCTGCGAATATACTCAATTCAGAGCGTCTGTTCCTTGCCACATCTTGTAATAAACCTACTAAGAAGCAGTGCGTTGAGCACCAGTGTATATTTTTTATAAAATAAAGCCTGGGACATCGGCAGATCGGAGTTGTGCTATATTCATTGCCAGTCAACGAAACTGTTTATTATTTCCATGAATTGTGGTAAGCTTGAAATATTCAATATTTTAAAATGAAAATTGAATGTAAATTGATAAATTATGTCTGTATATATGGTGGTTCAGTAGCGAACATGATGTAAAGCCTATAGTGCTCCAGCCTGAACAGAAGGTGTCGGAGGAAAGTAAAACTGCATGGAATGGCCAAACAGTACACTGACACCTAGATTATTAACTAGAAAGAAATAATGCTGGAATTGCAGAGGCGTAGTAACCATTAGGGAGGGAAATACTGGTATAAAGTATTTCAGATGAAGCTAACGCTCTGAACTCAATGTTTGTGATGTATTGTGCTCAGTGTAGAAATAGAGTATGAATTAATTCTGACGTAGAAGGTACAACCTTCTTGTTTCAGGGACCGTGGTCTTAAAGTTATTGAGCAGCACCTGGTCAGAGCTTTGCTGAAGCCAGAGGTGGACAGCATACTCCTTGGTCCATATAGCAACCAGTGGGGTGGCTCCAGAACTCATTAAAGTAATCGAGCAGAGGAGTCTTTTACTGCAGTCATCACGCAAGATAAGAGAGTGTGGCCATGGAGCTCAACATTATGTACCCCCATCTTAAAATGACATTGTAAAATAAACTTAAGAGGGGAATTTAATTGTTTTAATACCAGGAACTGAGAACATCTCCAATACTAGTTCCAATAGAAACAAACTATTGAAGTCATGATGACAAATACCAACAGAGCTTGAACAAAACAAAACCAGTATTACCTCATATTACCACTACACAACTGACACACATAGGATACCATTAATAATATATGTCACTACAAGAATCATATTAATAAATTCTGTACATATAACTTGTAATTAAAATTGATTGTGATTCCTGGTTCCCTTTGTATTTGAATCAGGACACATATACATTCATGACAGCACTGAATACATATTGTTATTTGAAAAGTTATCAGTGACTCCTTTAAGATATCCTCTTAGAGTGTTTTATGTATGTGAGTGTCACAGTGTTGTCAAGTGTGGTGGAATAAATTAAATTGTTTATCTGTCTGTTGTTGTTATGACTTACACTTCATCATACACATACCCTAGATATACATATGTGGCAGCAAGTAAGGTTATCTATAATACACTACTCTTATTAGATATAGATACGTTCACAGCTGATCTCAGTCAGTACACTAATTCCCCTATAAATATTTATAACAATATTCGTTAACTGCCCTTTCTAGAACATGTCGTAAGTGACGACTGGTGCGCTGATGGTAACAAGCGTGTCGTATATGACCCCTGATGAGATTGGGACTAATCCACACACAAACACATCGTTACCGTCACCGAAACAACCACAGCAATAGCATCAAATGCTTATTGTGGGCCTGTAATGGACACCAGCTGCATTGGTGTTTCCATGCTCCACCAGGAGCAAACATGAGAAAACACCTGTCTCAACGTGCCTTACGCACCAAATAGTAGATCTACGCTCTCCAGAAATCTAAATACATATTCTCACTTCAAAGTAACCACAAAGATAAACAGTAGGATATTGATAAGTAGGCTATCGTGAAATACACTTAATTAACTCTTACATAAAGAATAAAATATAATTATTTTCGACTTAAACAAAACTGGAACTAAATACACAACGTGTCACATGGCGTAACATTATAGGTTTACCAGCGCGGGGAGTTATTCAGACTCGCTGGCGCCGCTTTTTATACAGTCCCTCGCCACGTGGGCTGCCATCTTGCTATTGTTAATCTTATCTAAATTCCAGTGGAAATAGCTTCATACTATATCTGCCTTTCTGATGAATGAAAATAATCGCTCTTAAACTTTCACATCTATCTATCAATCGTTTATCTCATTATAACATTAAAATAGCCACATCGATATAATTTCAGAATTATAGTGAAACTAATTTCTAATTTAAATTAACTCACGTGCTCAAGGCATTTACAGCTTGGCTCTTGTGTCTAACTTCAGTTACTCTCTGGCGGCTGATACTAGTAAAGGTCGCTGCTGGCTCGCTATTTCTTTAGTATAAGCCCCAGGTCGAATCCACTCAATTTTACTGCGCGCTAGGGCGTATTGATTTGGCCGCATTTCATAACACTCCGCGATAATTTGCTTTAGAAGAGCACAAAAATAAAACAGAAAATATCACCTATATTCTAGAGGCAAAAACACCACTATCAAATTATAAACACACAACTTAGCACCAAAACTAATTTTTGGCGTATTATGGCCTCTCTTTTCAGAAGGCTTTTTCAACATACCAAGAATGGATTCGCCGCACAACTCGAAAATATAGTGGGCAAAATCTGCCCCAAAACTCAGTGAATTCCTTTTCGGCCCCATCAAACCTATCTCCCTCCTGACGTATCGACAACATCACAACTTCTGGCTTAATTGTAATCTCCCACGAAGGTGCTGCGCCTTGAGTTATTTTCTCAGCGTCGATGTTTTGTGGCTCAGATTCTGTATTCGGTACAACCCTGGCATGGGGACTCTTTGGTTTCGTCATGTCCACCAGTTGTACGGTACTGTCACCGCTGTGGTCTTGGATCAGTGTGCTGTCTTTGAAGGGCGAAATTGAATGAGATCGCTCTTGACTGTTACATCATTGTGACGGTACATTACGTTTCTCCACAATCTGCTTTTGGACATCTCCTCTGCTGAAACCTTGATTTGCACATGGACGGGATTTAATCCTCCCCTAGACGACGTCCAATTTTCTCACGCGTGTGACAGTTTGTCTTGGCCATCTCTTGGTTTGCGCCCTAAGGTCAACCAGGGTTGTGACAGTCCGTTAGGAAAAGAGCTCCTTTGATATCAAATGTTCAGGACTTGCATCAAAAACTTGTAGCATCTTATCTTTGGGCTGCTGGGCTTCCTCTGTGCCATGGGTCCGCTTGTGCCACATGCCCCCTGCTGCCCTTACACTCTTGACCGCCAATGCCGCATACATAAATTGCTTCCATGCCCTGGACCGATGGTTTGCTGTCAAACTCTACTCGTTCATTCCTCGCCAGACTCCGGAATCCCTTTCTGAAGATCTTGGTTTGATGTACGAATACATCAATACCTCCATCATCTGGCGTGATGAACCCCCATCCCCTGTGGACACTATACCACTTGCAAACTCCTTTTCGCCTTGTCGGTGCAGCTGCGTTTGTTGGTGCTGTCAGCTCACAGCTTTCCTTGACAACAGCCTGACTCTCACATACAAGAAGGTATAGTTGAGGGATACCCATGGTGTCACGTTGTTCCAGATCATGTCTAACGTGTCTTCTGCCTAAAAAGGCACCACCTTCCACGCAGCCTCTACATCTTCCACAAACTCTTGCCAAGTGGGACTCCCCTCTCCACTAAATAGCCTTATCTCTGGCCCCTTCACGTACACTACCTTCACAGGCGCATTAGCCATCTTGCTGTAAGAATGCACTGCTGGGTGTTTACAATATTATATTTGCTCGTGTGCTGTTTGCTCGGTGTCACTGTCTGCCTTATCCTGCCGACGACGCCAATTGTGATAGGGTGGGCGAGATGATGATGATAATATTGTGATATGTTTGATCACTCTCTTTTCACAATCGCACCGACCCGAACAACAATAAAACTCTTGATTCTAGAGGCAGGGGCTGTATTTATTTTTACAACCCATTCAGTGACTAAGCAAACATTAAACAAATAAACAACGAACATAACAAAACACCCAGCATGTGCCCGATTGCTAATCTGAAGACGCAAACAAAGCAACGACTGGTTAAAATCATAGTTAAATAATGATACTCTCACCTGCCAAACAGTCCTTCCACGTGTACTACCTGACACCCTCAACTATCACACACGCACGCTCTCATGCGTGTCATCCAATGCGACTAGTAAGGTGTTGTGCATGAGGCTGGCAATCTCACCGTATAACACAGATTGCTACCGAAACCACTACTGCAAGGGCACACTCAACTATCACACACACATACTCATGCATGTCGTCGATGAGACTAGTATGGTGTTGTGCATGAGGCTGGCAACCTCACCATGTAACACAGATTGCTACCGAAACCACTACTGCAAGAGCACACACTCAGCTATCACACACACACACACACACACTCATGCATGTCGTCCAATGAGACTAGTATGGTGTTGTGCATGAGGCTGGCAACCTCACCGTGTAACACAGATTGCTACCGAAACTACTACTGCACGAGCATCTGAATGCTTCATATGGATGAAACCACAACCACACTGGTGGCCCCATGCTCCCTCAGGAGCGGAGAAGAGAAATATATACCTTCAAGTGAGCCCACGTGCTCTCACAAAACATCCTTCACATTACAATAATTAAATAATAATCAACTGGACATAAAATAATATTCTTCAACTACATGTACATCAAAAACTCGCAATAATAAGAGTAAACCACCACCTCGAACTGATCCATCTCAATATTCGTCACTGCCCTCTGAACATGTCGTAAGTGACGACTGGTGCGCCTGGTAACAAGCGTGTCGTATATGACCCCTGATAAGATTGGGAACTCATCACACGAAACACATCGTTACCGTCACCGAAACAACCACAGCAATAGCCTCAAAATGCTTATTGTGGGCCTGTAATGGACACTAGCTGCATTGGTGTTTCCATGCTCCACCAGGAGCAAACAGAGAAACACCTGTCTCAACGTGCCTTACGCACCAAATAGTAGATCTAATCTCACCAGAAATCTAAATGACTATCCTCACTTCAAAGTAACCACTAAAGATAAACAGTAGGATATTGATAAGTAAGCTATCGTGAAATACACTTAAATGCTCTTACATAAAGAATAAAATATAATTATTCTCGACTTAAACAAAACTGGAACTAAATACACAACGTGTCACATGGTGTAACATTATAGGTTTACCACGCGGGGCGTGTTATTCAGACTCGCTGGCGCCGCTTTTTATACAGTCCTCGCCACGTGGCTGCCATCTTGCTATTGTTAATCTTATCTAAATTCCAGTGAAATAGCTTCATACTATATCTGCCTTTCTGATGAATGAAATAATCGCTCTTAAACTTTCACATCTATCTATCTATATTTTTATCTCATTAAACATTAAAATAGCCACATCGATATAATTTCAGAATTATAGAAAACTAATTCTAATTTAAATTAACTCACGTGCTCAAGGCATTTACAGCTTGGCTCTGTGTGTCTAACTTCGTCTGTTCTCTCTGGGCGGCTGATACTAGGAAAGGTCGCTGCTGGCTCGCTATTTCTTTTATAAGCCCAGGTCGAATCACTCAATTTACTGCGCGCTAGGCGTATTGATTTGGCCGCATACATAACACTCGCGATATTTGCTTTAGAAGGCCCGAAAACAGAAATATACACAACTATTTCTAGAGCAAAAACACCACTATCAAATATAACACACAACTATGCACCAAAACTAATTTTTAGGCGTTATTATGGCCTAAGTAATATATTTTCATGAAGACTTTTCACATCCCAGAATGCTTCGCGCACATCGAAAATATGTGGGCGATAAATCTGCCCAAAAAAACAGGAAGGGGGGCGGGCGTCTCCTTTTCGGCCCCATCACATATCTCCCCTCCTGATTTTGTTGTCGTCCCGACAACATCACTACTCAGGCGCTTCTGTTGTAAATCTCCCAGATCGTTGGTGCTGCTGCGTGTGATTATTTCTCAGCGGCGATGTTTTGGGCTCAGAGTCTGTATTCGTACAACCCGGCAGGGGACCCCCTTGGGCGTGACGTCCCTAGGTGTATTCTTTCGGGCTGGCAGTTGCTGTGGTCTAGAAGACTTGCGCACCTGTGCCGCGTCGCTGTCTGCCCGTGACATCTGCCTGTCAGTGCTTGTAGCTGTCGAATTGAAGGGGATCGCTCTTGACGTGTTTGACACTCATTTTGCGTGGACGGTGGCCAACGTTCCCCACTATCTGCTTTTGATGTGTCTCCTCCTCTGAACCTTGACTTGCACTCCCTCCTCTCTGCTTAAGACGAGGTTTCCTCCCCTAACCGACGGCCAATTTCTCGGCGCCCTTAGTGTGACAGTTGTCACGGCCATCTCTTGGCTTGCACCCGGAAGGAAACTGGTTGTGGTAGTCACGTCTAGGGAAAGAGCTCTTTGAGGGACAGGCGGCTATCAAATGTTCAGTTGACTTGCATCGAAAACATCTCTTCGGAAGCGGGCCTTGAGGGCACTTGGCTGCCATGTGGTCTGACAGGTCTCCACAATTGTAGCATCTTATCTTTCTGGGCTTCCTCTGTGCCATGGGTCGCTTCCTGCTGCCCTTACACTCTTGACCGCCAATGCCGCATACATAAATTGCTTCCATGCCCTAGACCGATGGTTTGCTGTCAAACTCTACTCGTTCATTCCTCGCCAGACTCCGGAATCCCTTTCTGTAGATCTTGGTCTGATGTACGAATACATCAATACCACCATCATCTGGCGTGATGAATCCCCATCCCCTGTGGACACTATACCACTTGCACATCCCTTTTCGCCTTGCCGGTGCAACTGCGTTTGTTGGTGCTGTCAGCTCACAGCTTTCCTCGACAACAGGCTGACTCTCACATACAAGAAGGTCTAGCTGAGGTTCCTGCGGACACACCTCCTCGTCTTGCGTTGGCTGTTCCCGCGGACACACCTCCTCGTCTTGCGTTGGCTGTTCCCGCGGACACACCCCCTCGTCTTGCGTTGGCTGTTCCCGCGGCTGGCATGGTGCTCTCTTTCTCTGCACCTCCTCTTGTGCTGGCGAACTGGCCTCTGACATCTGTGCTATCTGGGACTTTAGGAAGGATAATTCTGCTCTGAGTGCCTCCTCCTCCTTCTTAACTTCTGCACTAGCTATCTGGACCCGTGTCTCAGGCTTTTTACTTCCACCATAAACAGCATATTCCCAAGGGAAATTCTTGGTCATCTCACTGACTGGTTGTTGCTCGCTGTAGGCTCTTTTGACAATTTCCAGTAACTTCTCAGGGCTGGCCTTGGCTCCACCATGTATCCGTAATTCTCTAGATACCCATTGTGTAACGTTGTTCCATATCATGTCTAACTTGTCTTCTGCACAAAAAGGCACCACCTTCCACGCGGCTTCCACATCTTCCACAAACTCTTGCCAAGTGGGCCTCCCCTCTCCACTAAACAACCTTATCTCTGGCTCCTTCACGTACAATATCTTCACAGGCGCATTAGCCATCTTGCTGCAGGAATGCACTGCTGGGTGTTTACAATATTTGTTCGTTTGCTGTTTGCTCGTTGTCACTGTCTGCCTTATCCTGTCGACGACGCCAATTGTGGTAGGGTGGGCGAGATGATGATGATGATTATGTTGTGATTGTGATATCACTCTCTTGTCACACTCGCACCGACCCGAACAACAATAAAACTCTTGATTCTAGAGGCAGGGGCTATATTTATTTTTACAACCCATTCAGTGACTCAGCAAACATTAAGCAAATAAACCAACGAACATAACAAAACAAAACAAAACAAACACCCAACAGTGCCTGATTGCTAATCTGAAGAAGCAAACAAAGCGACGAATAGTTAAAATCATAGTAGTTAAATAATCATACTCTCACCTGCCAAACAGTCCTTCCACGTGTACTACCTGACACCCTCAACTATCACACATGCACACACATATGCGTGTCATCCAATGCGACTAGTAAGGTGTTGTGCGTGGGGCTGGCAATCTCACCATGTAACACAGATTGCTACCGAAACCACTACTGCAAGAGCACACACTCAGCTATCACACACACACACTCATGCATGTCGTCCAATGAGACTAGTAAGGTGTGCGTGGGGCTGGCAATCTCACCATGTAACACAGATTGCTACCGAAACCACTACTGCAAGAGCACGCACTCAGCTATCACACACACACACACTCATGCATGTCGTCCAATGAGACTAGTATGGTGTTGTGCATGGGGCTGGCAACCTCACCGTGTAACACAGATTGCTACCGAAACCACTACTGCACGAGCATCTGAATGCTTAATATGAAGGCAAACCACACTGTTGGCCCCATGCTCCCTCAGGAGCGGAGAAGAGAAATATATACCTTGAAGTGAGCCCACGTGCTCTCACAACCATTCCTCACATAACCATAATTAAATAATCATAAAATGGACATAAAATAATATTCAACTATATGTACAACAAATACTCTCAGTAATGAGAATAAGCTACTACCTCGTAACCGATCCACATCTCAATATTCGTTACTGCATTCGGAAGCATGTCGTATGTGACGACTGGTGCGCCTGGCAACAAGCGTGTCGTATATGACCACTGATGAGACTGGGAATCTCATCACATGAAACACATCGTTACCGAAACAAATCACTGCCATAGCATATAAATGCTTCATGCAGGCTTCTGTTGGATTCAGCCGCACTGGTGTCGCCCTGCTCCGCAAGGAGCAAACAGCAACATTTATGTCTCAAATGCGCTTTACGCCCAAGGAGTGGCCTCGCGCTCTCCATAAATCTAAATGACTATTCTCACCTCACAGTAACCCATTAAATATATACAGTAGAATTATGATAAGTAGGCTATCGTGAAATACACTCAATTACTTTTACATTAAAGAAATAAAATAATTACTCTTGACTTTAACAACTAGAACTAGTCATCATATAAAGGCAAATTAACACGACAACTCTTTCTTTCCTTTACTGGGGAAAATTATCTTAATCTGCTTCCCACCCACGTGTCAATTCACACAATATAAAACTGGCGTCTTCTTTATACACATGCATGGTGACGCGCCGCCTTTCATGACCACGTGGCCGCCATCTTGATAACAGTCAATATCATCTAAATTCAAGTAAAAAAATCGCTTCTCTGTCCAGTTTCATGTATAAAACACTCTCCTACTAAATTTGCCCGGTCTGATGGATGAAATACTTGATACTAAACTCTTACATACGTGATTTGGTCTTAACACTAGTGAAATATATCCACACATTATCTCCACTCAATTATATTTTAAGACTAAATTATCAGGTCCTGGAAACACATTCACTTTTTCATTTAAACATTAGAACAGACACGCTGAATACTAATAATAAAACTACAGAATATTAAAGCTAATTTAAATTAACTCACGTGCTGATTCAGACTTATAGAACACGAATGCTAAATTCTACAAACTGCGCTTAAGAATTACAACTCACGTGCTCTAGTCCATCTGCTACCTACACTGGTCACCTCGTCGTTTGCTCTCTCCTGTGGGCTGAATCTTCAAATCGGCCTTTTGCCGATCGCTATTTCTTTTTATAGGCACTAGGCTAATCACTCACTTTACTGCGCGCTAGGCGTATTAATCTTGGCTACTTAAATATCACACGCGATTATCGCTTTAGGAATAGCGAAAACACAAATAAAACCTACAGCTATTTAATATAACACACGAATATCAAATATGACTCACAACTATACACCACAATTAATTCTCAGGCTTTATTATGGCCTCATTACATATCTTCTACTTCAGACTTTTCACAACCAGAATGCTTCGCGCACATCGAAAATAATCTGCCTAGAAACAGGTAGGGAGCGGGTGTCTCCTTTTCGGCCCCATCACACTATTATCAGATTCCAGTAAAACCTGAGGTTAGACCGTATTTAGCCTTTAGCACCTCGGATGGACATTATGAATTCAACATGTTGCCTTTTGGGTTGAAAAATGCTCCGAGTGTGTTTTCTAGAATGATGCGAAAATTGTTGGATCCCCTGAATAATCCATGTATCACGAATTTCATGGATGATATTCTTATTGCTGCAGAAACATTTGAGGAACACATTAACTCTCTGAATATGTTGTTGGATAGACTCAGGGAGGCAAACTTGACGGCTAGACCGACCAAATGTTGTATTGGATGTAAAGAGTTGGAATTCTTGAGACACACAGTATCTCAGGGAAGCATGACCCTGACCCCAAGAACTTGGAGAAATTGAAGAAAGCTCTAAGGCCACAGACAAAAAAGATGTGAGATCTTTTGTCTCGTTGTGTGGTTTTTACCAGAAATATATTAAAAATTTTA
Source organism: Oreohelix idahoensis (assembly GCA_024509875.1). Taxonomy (NCBI): domain Eukaryota; kingdom Metazoa; phylum Mollusca; class Gastropoda; order Stylommatophora; family Oreohelicidae; genus Oreohelix; species Oreohelix idahoensis. The sequence goes on along the minus strand of JAMPIV010006109.1, from coordinate 29,597 downwards.
ACTCGATATGTGCACCACTGACGGATTTAACGCGCAAAGGAAATCCTGATAGAATTACTTGGTCCGCGCAGTGTGAATCGGCCTACCAAGAGTTAAAAGAAAAACTCACAAGCAAGCCAATATTGAAATTGCCCGACTTGAGTCAAGAGTTTGTTGTGAGAACGGACGCTAGTAACGTCGGATTAGGGGCAGCCCTATTACAAAGATCCAATTCACTTGATGGGGAATTAACCCCAGTTGCTTATGCTAGCCGTAAGCTGAATACAGCGGAACAAAAATATTCAACTAGTGAAAAGGAATGTCTGGCTTTGATATGGGCGATAAAAAAGTTCCAAACCTATCTCTATGAAAGATCATTTAGGATTCAAACAGATCATAAACCACTTGTATTTCTGTCGCAAGCAAGACATGAAAATGCTAGATTATTACGTTGGTCTCTGCTCTTACAGCCATACCAATTTATCATAGAATATATCCCCGGGTCGGAAAATGTAGGTGCAGACTTTTTAAGTAGACACCCATACGACGAAAATCAGAGTAGTCACCAGGCATAATGATTTAAATTTATCTATGTGTATTTCGAATTATGAACTGACATCATGTAGTCTGTTCTAAAGTGGGGAGATATGTGACGATATTCCCGATACAATAGCTGAATTAGATAATACTCTAGTGCATAAAGTCAAAAATAGGATAGAATATAAAAATTGAATCCAGCGTAGTATTCGCCTACGCCAGCCCGCATGTCGATTTTGATAAACTTAATAGCCGAATGAAAGATACTGTCTTTTCGAAAAATTCGTCCTTGAGATTAATTGTAACACTTTTTGCAAGGTCGAGTCGGATTGCCAAGACGAGAGTGAAAGAATAAAAGAATAAAAGAGGGGAGGGATGGAAAGACAGAACCTAGAGAACGCCGTCTCGCGTTGATTTCACAAAAGCCAACTCGAGCAGCATAGCCTTGGGCAAGTTTCAAATTACGATGCAAAACTAACAAATGTTCGTCAATTTGGTCATGTAAACAACCTTAGCTCTTATAAGGAATGACGTAATTCTAACGTACTATGGACGATTCTCGTATTTATTTTGAAAATAACCAAGATAATGGCAATAATATTATGTATGATAAGACGGACTGACGAGAAAAAAAGATCACGCCTGCTTAATTTTTTCATAACATATTTTGAAAAAAGCTTTGGGTAAATAGGATTAAAAGGTACCCAGATTTTGATTGGCTGTAGTTTAAAGGAAGGCGAGAGGGGATTGGCTAACCTAACACTAAAAATATACTTGTAGTAGTAAACGTAGTATTTTGGGAATTTTTTTTTTTAATTCGATTTAAAATTCATAGTCGTCTGCTTCTATTGGCCAGCTTAGTTGATATTGAGGAAAACGTGTAGGCTAGGAGGCCATTTCTTTAAAAAATCTTGCCACGAGACGATGAGAACAGAAGTGTAATTCTAAATACAAATATTATAAACTTCTGGACAGGGCAGTGATAACTTGGGCCAGATCTGCCAGTCATCGTTACTTGTGTGTAATATTCATTGAAATTGTGGTAAGATTGAATTTATTAACCATTTTATTTAAAATAAAGTTTGAATGTGAGATACTAACATACGACTGTAAGTAAGTGAGTCGATGGCGGACTTAGGCAAAGCCTAGAGATTGAACCATCATATGATAGCCTATCAGAGAGGTGTAGAACTACAAAATTATATATATGATTGTCATCAAGGAGCATAACACCTATCCTATTGTATGGAAAAAGATTACTGTTGGAATTGCAGAGGCGTTGTAACCATTAAGGGAGAGGAATACTGGTATACATTGTCACTTCAAAATATAATGGTACAATAGGTTGTCATAAAGAGCTGACCCTATGCGTTTGTTTGTACTGTACCTGTAATTAACTGTGGAATATTATTGTATACTTATTATATAACCTTCTTATTTCAGGGGTTTTATGCCCCTGACAGTCACATAAAACCAGGCTCGTGGGAACTGATAGAATCCTGACTCTGTTGCATAATTCGGGCACGTACTGGACGCCATTGCCTTTTATGAAGTGAACCAGATGGTCCATCGAGCCTAGGACAAGACTTACCAAGGTTCTCCTTCGAAGTTAAGTGCCCGTTCGGCACCGAGAGTCTCAACCTCTATGAACCTCAGTTATTAACAACAAAGACTGAAATTATCAAATAAACAAATTCCACCTATGACACATGAAAAGAAAATGAACGATAGGGAGTGATGATAACCAACAACCTACCATTATACATATACCAGTATTATCCTATTTAGAAAACTACACCTACACACTTTTATTATATTAATACTTGTATTATGGACAGAAGGTCCATTGTATAAATTGATTATTGTAAATAATTCCAGTGATTTCACTTTTGATTGTCAATCCTGATTCAAACAAAATATAGTCAGGATAATAAATTGAAAAAAATTATTAACGTTACACAAATTCAACCACTGACTTACTTAAGATAGTCTTTTAAAGTGTAGTGTGTATGTGATTGTTGTGGTACTGTTGTGTTGTGTTGGTAAATAAAATAATTGTTTATATGTTTAGTTGGTTAATGCAACATTACACTACTTATTCATAACCCTAGACACCAAACGTAGTCATCATCATCATACATTCTAGTCAAAGAATAAGTCTGAGTGAGATCATAAAGGTGGTAGCAGAAAGGTACCCTGTAACTTACCATAATATTTATTATTCAGGGACCTTCACAGCTGACCTCATTCAGTACACTAAGAGTACATAACAACAACATTTCTTAACATCAAATCCACCACACGGCTGTAGCGTTAATCTAACTAATTGATTTAAGCAGTAAGAGATATTTTAATCGACTAGTAAATGCATTATTCATTTTGAGTACTATCGAAATAAATATTTATTTCTAATTCATTATGAGTAAATTTATAAATGCGCTTATTTCACGGGGGTTTTTGTTAACGGTAAATAAGCTATACCCGGTTAGTTCTATTCAAAGTTAAATAACCGAGTGTGTAATAAATTATAATTCTGCGTGGGTTAAGTACGATAGAATAGGGGTGTAGTGATTATTGTGATTATATGGTTGTTTCTTTTTTCCAATATCTAGTACTGGGTCACTTACCCAAATCGGAGAATAGCGGATCTAAGTCCAAAAGTACAAAAATAGCATTCGTATATATATTGGGTCTTCAGGGTGAACCTGTCTGGCCTCTTGTTTACACCCAGAAAGAGACAGAGTACCAACCCAAAGAATATTAAGAATAACTTTTTTTAAACTGGGCCTATAGCTATATAGATTTCTTCTTCCCCATTTCATGTACATTCAGCCCGTTGTGGCGACATACTCAAACATTAACATTTCCCGACCTTCGATCATTTGTGGTGTGACAAGGAACTTTAAACTGAGAGAATTTACTGACCTGACGGGGAGCCGCGCTGGTGTAATGGCTACAACGTTGTACTGGCGACCGGGTTTTCATGGTTCAAACCAGGGCGTCAGCGTTTGAAGGAATGTTTACGACCGGAAATTTGACTGAATAACCTGAACGGCTCCTGCACATAAATCCCGTGTGGATGGGAAGGAGCGAAGCTCCTGACCGGGGTGGAAGGAAAGTCCACTGACCCCCCTGCCTCGCAATGACATGTCATTGGGCCAAAAGAGCTGGAAAGCTCGAGTGCTGCTGGTTAGAGGGGAAAAAAACGAAAAAAAAAAATGACCTGACATTCCTTTATGTAAAATGGAAATCTCAAGCTACTGACACTGTGAGCACTGTTAATTTTCTTACCTGGAGTAATTAATGTGACATAAACAGAAATCCTAATAACAAGTAACAAAATAAACGTTCCCCAAAGAAGAGGATTTAATCAATCTTTGTGGAGCTGGGGTTTATTTTGCCAAAATAACAATGGATTTGCTGTGTGACCCATGAAACTATGTTCCAGATTCTTTTAAATCCACAAAACCGTAAGAAAAAATGAACGTGGCCACGGTCGACTGAGAAGAGAGGAATGAATGAATGAATAATTCTCTCTATTGTATAATCCATGTACTCACACTGTTTATTTCTTATTTGGTTCTGCTAACGCTGTCCATTTCAGAATAGATTAACTTATAAACTCTGTTCTTTACAGTATAGGCAAATTCTAGACCATAGCGCAAATCTGTTTGACCTTTTGGGGGGTTAATAACTTTCTTCTAACAGGATCTTGTCTCAACAGAGGGAGGAGTATTACACCTATGAGTCTATTCCTTCACTAATTCTAATACCTATGATTTTTTATATATTTTGTTTGATATTCAATAATAGCTGTTGTAAAGTTTCTTTATGGTAAATAAAATTTACATAAAACTTAATTTAAATGTGTTGGTCAGCTCGTCCCAAATATCACTATTCCATTAATATAGTGTTTCACATTTGTGCGTCTAATTGTCGTTACTTATCTGTGTGTGTGTGTGTGTGTGTGTGTGTGTATGGGAGTGGTTGATATATATATTCTTCTTCTTTGATCCTTTGCCGTCGACCGTCAAAGCAGTTAGTAGCCTGTCGTGAAAAATTCTAATCCACATATATAAATTAGAAAATAAATGTAAAGTAGAATGAAATAATACAAAAGAAAGAAGAATGGTGAAAGACCAGTGCTTTCCCAATAGCGCTTCCGTTTTATAACGCCATAATGACTGAACAAGAGACCCTCCTTTTTCTATTTCGTCTGCATAAACACTACGCAAAAGCCTACACGCGTTTCTAAAAATAAAACTGGTACTGTATTTCTTAGACGACCTTGATAGGCACACTGCTTAATGACCTAGATATAATACTACATTAATGTCATTATATACACTACGTTAACCTAAAAGACAGACGGGCTTAGAAGAGAGAGAGAGAGAGAGAGAGAGAGAGAGAGATGCACGGAGGAATGCCAATCCCACGTCGTCTCGCGATTAAAAAGTGAACGCGAAAGGCATGCAGGCTTGATTTTTTTTTCAAATAGACATTGATAAAAAACACTAACGATACGAGGTAAGGTTTTAAAAAACATGTTGAATGCTTATTAGGAAACATGACACAATACTGTTTTACGTCTGAAATCCTGACTTTATACTGACAGAACAGTCGAAAAGGCAGAACAGGTGGCGGTTTGGAAAAATAAAAAAACAAATACACGACTATCCTAGAATAATACATATTTTGAACGAAGCCACTTAACCCCATTAAACTTATATATTCTTGTACCTTAAGACTTGCTGACAAAGAATATGTTATGTGTTACGCAAATGGTCTAGTACTTAATAAATTATAGCCATAATACTATAGTGAGGTTGTCTGACAGCACAAGATCATATTTGCTCATAATGGCTGCTTTAGGGGAATGAGGCCAACAAGTTAGATACGATTTGATTGGCGGTAGTCATATGTAAGGCGAAACCTGATTAGTCGGACTGCAAATACTATTTGGTTGTTAATGGTTACGGTAGGGTGGGTAATATTTTTTCAAAGGCTCTTGTAAACATGGTCTCATTGGTTAGAGCGTTTGATATAGTCAAATAGAAGCGTCAGTTCAGGGCCAGTTTTGAAAATATAGTTTGTGAGAAGCAAGTGCGTGGCGAGCAAGCTAATATTTTTCTAATAAAAGCCTGGGATAAGGCAGATCAAAATTGTGCCAGAATTCATCGCCAGTCAACGTACTTGTGTATATTTCCTTGAATTGTGGGACCGTGGTACTGAAGTATTAGAGCAGCACCTGGTCTGAGTTTTGCTGGATCCAGAGGGCTGGCAGCAGACTCCTTGTCCAAGATATCGACCAGTGGGGTATCTCAAGATAACTGAGAAGCAAGTGAGCAGAGGAGACAGTTTTCCTGCCACCAACTCATAAGTTAAGAATTCGTCAGCCAGAGCAGCTCACCCTGAATAACCCTCCTTAAAATTGACTGTAATAATAAAGCAAGAGGGACAGTTAGTGTTTTACAAATAAAAGAACTGTGATCCCTTCAAGATTATTTCCACCATTAACAAACACATGAAGTCGTGATGACAAACAACAACATAGCTTCAAAAGCCAGTGTTACCTCTTAATACCAGAGCACACTACACACATATTGTAATAATATTCTATGTCAGGACAAAGATCCTTTGTATAATTTTTGTACATACACATTGTGTTTATATTTGATTGTGATTCCTGATTCACTCTGTAGTTGGATCAGGATATCTATTCTTGAAAGCAACTAATACATAATTTAAAATTTAACACTTGACTTACTTAAGCTAGTCTTCTAGAGTGTTATATGTATGTGCTTGTCATAGTGTTGTAAAGTGTTGTGAATCTTTAATAAAGTATTTATCTGTCTGTTGTTGTTGTGAACTTACACTTCATCATTATCATAACCCTAGACATTCAACGTAGTCATCAGTATAGCCCAGAATAAGTCTGATTGAGGTCTACATGTGGTAGCAAACTAAGGTCATCTGTAACACACTCCACCTATTAGATACAGATACCTTCACAGCTGATCTCAGTCAGTACACTAAGTCCCCTATAAATATTTATATAATCCCAACTTACCACATAGCCATCACGCCTAGTGGCGTCTTGTAGGGCAACAACAAATTGATTCCACTTTGCTCAGTCGGGGGCCATCCTTCGTACAGTGCCCCAACTCTGGTTCATTCTTTGCATCTCAGCCTCCACGTCCTCCGCCATGTTGTTTTTGGTCGGCTTCTCTTTCGTTTTCCCTCAGGGGTCCAAAGCATAGCTGTTCTTGTGATGGCATCGGGGTCTCTTCTGAGGACATGGCCAACCCAGCTCCAGCGTCTGCCAGCTATGATTGAATGCGACATTTCCAAATTAAAAAAACGAAATTCCGAGACTAAAAGAATTAATTTAAAATGGATGTCTAGTAGTGTCTTGGAATTGAATTAAGCATAATGGCTTTGAAAATGTCTGGGTTTTTTTTTTTTTTTGTATCGTATGTGTGTCCAGTATGTCTTGTAAGAATCTCTGTGCTGGTATAATTGTACTAAATTTATAGAAAATGTGTTCCTCACTTTCTTGTACATTTGCCTGGCTCATCTTGCATCGTGATTTTCGTTTTAATCTGTGTGCTGCTCTTTCTGTGGTTGGTGTCATGTTATATAAAAGTCGATATGTGACTTCTCTGGCTTTTGGTGCGATGCTTTTGTTGTGAAGATCAGTGAAAATCTCAGTGTAATCTGTTATAAAGTAATTGTAACCTCTTTTAATTCTTAGGTGTAAAGGTGGTGCTTGTAACCTGACTAAGTGTTTGTAAATTTTGTTTGTTTTCTGGTTAATTACAATTTCGTGTCCTCTGATGGCTTGTATGCATGTCCTGTAAAAGTGTGGTAGTGTGCCGTAATGGTGTGGGACATGGTTCTTTAATGTCCTCAGTCTAGCAAGTCTAAGCCCTACGTAGTAATGGGCTAATGTGTGTTGTTCTGGGTCTCTTATTATATTTCCTACATGTCTGATTCGAAGTGCCTTTATTTTTGTCCCTATATCCTGGAGGGCAACTCCCCCGAATCTTTTCTCTTGCATGAGTGTTTGATGATTAATGCTAAATAAAGTGTACCCAAATACAAAACGCCTAATCTCCTTGTTTATCTCTGTCACCGTATGTTGAGGAGGGTCAAAGACTGCAGCAATGTAAATTGTTTTTGGAATAATAAAGCAGTTCACTATTGCACTTCTGGAAAAAATTGTTGTATTTTTGTATTTGTAGCGGTGAAGCTTGTCTGTGGTATATGCGGCTAAGTTCTGCCATGTGACTTTGTGTGTGCGGTTCGGGTGAGATGGGAAGTATATACCGTACAGTTTCATGTTTGTTGTTGACGTTACATCAAACGGAAAATCTGCTTTGTTTTTCCATCTGCCTATACCCATAGTTGTAGACTTTCGGACGTTTAATTTTGACCCACTACCTTTACCAAAAAGCGTGAAAGTGTCTAGAATATTTTGTATAGACCTATCATTGGGGGAAAAGAAGGTAGTATCGACTGCATAAGCAACCAACTTTTGTTCCCCTTTACCTTGAATAAAAGTGTCTCTGATGTTACTGTCTTGTCTAATTTTCTCTAGCAGTGGTTCTAGGGCGAGTACATAGAGTAGAGGAGAAAGGGGACATCCCTGCCTAACAGATCTTGTCAGCCCAAAGGCTTCAGTAAATGAATGATTTACCAAAACCTTGCTGTCAGGTTTTGTGTATATAATTTCAATCCACTTTCTAAAGTATTCACCAATGTTGCAGTGTAGTAAAGTTTTATGGAGGTATGAGTGGGATATTCTGTCAAAGGCTTTTTCCTGGTCTAGCGATAGGATTGACGACTGGCAATCCTTCTGATGTGTGTGGATGATGATGTCTCTTATGAAGTGTGCGTGCTGATGAATGTTTCTGTGCTAGACACTACACTTTTGGTCTTCGTGTATGAGTGTAGCCATGAACGGTTTGAGTTTGTTTGTTGGGGTTTTGGCTAAAATTTTATAGTCGGTGTTGAGGAGTGATATTGGTCTGTAGTTTTTAAGCTTTGTTTAATCATTCTTAGGGATTAGATCATTAGAGTGATGTATGTGTGACAGACAACTCATCCGTCCCTGAATTTGTTAGATGATGGTAAGAACCCTCTCATAACATCGGTACCCCTGAAGTGTTGGATGATATGGTACGACCCTTTGTAACGACCCCTTCGTATAGCATCAGTGCCCCCGAATATTGTGGTAACTTTTCGTCAAACGGGATTTTTTCACCTGGACTCATTAGCTATGTAACCGTTCCACACAGATGGTCAATACGTTTGCTGATTAATATGTGGACAGTTTATCTACCGTTCATTCTGGTCATCGCATTGATTTAAGGAGAGATTAAATCACGCCCACGGACATCTCTTGAGCAATCATATGCAGTATTTTCATTAACTTGGCCAGTGAGGGCGGTGCCAGAATCAAACAGATAGTAGCGGCACACGATCAAACAGACACGAGGGGGATCTCAGGAAATACTATCGGCGCTATCAAAGGCAGTAGTGGTCCCTGAAACGAGCGACGCAAGTTTCCTGCCGGTATTTCGCATCTCGGTGTTAAACACGCGCATGAAACCGATCGCAGTGGGAGCGAACGGGAAAGCCAACGCGCAAGCAGCGAGCGGAGATACGTCAGACCAAGGGGGCTTCTCTCTTTAGTCTGGCGGTCAGATCCCCAAAAGTCTCCTGAGATCTAAAAAGGTGTCAATTTTCTCATGTCCCACTCATCTTACATTTCAGCTAGATATAGACAGACCACGTAGAAAGCCATGTTATCATTCGGTCGTCAGAGATTCAAGATTCACTAGCCATAGTAGAAATTCTGCTAGATCTCCATCTGAATTGGTGGCTACATTAGGAGTGATTTCTGTTTCTGTGCACGGTATAATATATTTGTTGAAGTGATCAGTGGTCTAGTGCTTTCATTTTATTTCACTGGATTTTGTGTTTATTTAAATCTATTAAATTAAACTCATCCCAAAAGTTCCAGTGGTAAATTTAATGATATATCTATTATAATATTTCAAAAAAAATAATAGATGCTTTAAAGTTAAAGTAACTTTTAAAGTCGCAAAGGAATTTATAATTAATAAATTTAGTTAAGTCCTATATATATATATATAGATGTGTATTTTAACCATTAGACTCGTGACGTGTTTTCTTAAATACATAATTAAATACGTGAGTGTATAATAGCCGTAACGGTAAATGTATTGCGCGTTAGAATATTATTTGAGGTATGATTATGTTGTCATGGGTTTTCTATTTTTTTTCTATAGAATGATCACCTTTGCAATCTCAGCATAAAGAAATCATACAGAGAGTTTCAGACTCGGTTCTTAAACTTCCAGACATATTGATGAAACATTTTTAAAATTTAATCTTGTGGCGGTCCGATGCGACCTAGCTATCATAATTACATGAAAGAAAGCCTACCCAAGAACATTTAAATAAATCATCAAATTTAATTTCAATCTGTGAGATAAACTGGAAGATGAACAGTGCCAGTAGCGATATTTTATTTACTGCTCTACTGTGAGAGATTACCGATTTATCTGACTGTGACTGAGCCTAGTTTTTCCTCACTGGATTAAAAACTTTACCGGTCAGTTGCTATCATCACGCATTGAAGGAATTTTACCATCACTTCATTTTCACCCCTGTGTCGAACTGTGTCAGTGGCATCCCATAGACTCCTTTTTTTAATATAATAAAACACAAGAACTCTTAGGCTTCAAGTCCAGCGATAAGTGGGAATATTTGCTATCAGCAAACCTCGCAACATCTGGGGCGGGACATCGAAGTACTAGACAGTTTCACATGTCAAGAGTGTAATTGTTGTTTATATAATTCTATGGATTGTTGGATGCTGCAATCGGTAAGTGTGAGTGAATATTTGAGTGTGGATCCTCACGCGCATGCATGAATGACAGGAGATTTTAATTTGTTTGAAAAACCATTTGTTAACTTGCCTACCGGGTAATACATTTTCAGTATACCCTGCATTGTTCCTTTAATTGGGATATTTTGTTAACTCTGTTTACCCCCCCCCCCCTCCTTTTCATTTGCTTAGTAAAGGGGAAACCCAAATTGGGAATAACAGGATTTTTTTCTACCACCCATACCTAATATTGTAACCCCTCTTTCAGAGTAATTAACTTCACTGTTAGGTTACATTACCTATGTTCCTGATAACTATCTATCTTTGAACTGGGTTTATCTTTGTCTAATACAAGCGGGAAGGGCTTAGTCGATACCAATCTTCTTCAACCCCCTCACCTTGTTATTTGCAATTTTTTGTACTTATGATAATTTTATGTAACACTTGATATTTGTTTGTGATTTGATTTTTAAGGTTAATAAACATCATAAACCTAGTTAGTACTGTGTTGGAAATACCCAAAGCCCAAAATTTCCCCTATTTGTTTAATATAGTTGTATCTACGTGCGTCTGTGTGTTTGAAGCACCAAATCGGTGTGAGCGCAGATGTGTGTCTGGAAACTAGCAAATAATTGTTTGACCAGGAGAGTCTGAAGAGAAGATTGAGAGAAACGATGTGTCGTAAATAAGTCTGTCTTTACTCTCCCCAGCACTCTGTGAAGCAACTATTTACTCTCTACATTTTCTATCACTGAGCTTTTCACCGCCATTCTCCACTCTAAACCGGACCACTATTTCTAAGACTCGTTCTCTCAAAATAAATTTACGACAATATTTGTGGGCTGGTCCTGGTATCTTGAGCTACATTTGAGGCAATCGCATAGCCGGGATAAAGATATTTTTGAGTCTTATTAAGTCTGGGTCTAACTTGATAGAGTGTGAATGATCTGTCTCTGTGATTTAGGGAAATAATAAAAAACATTAATTACACCCCTAGACAACGCCTTTTAGTATTTGGGTCGTCCACACAGCATATTTACAGGTTGTTTTCTTTCCAGAGCAGTAGAAAGTACGGTTAATCATAAATTCGGTTAGCTAAATTATTCTCAGGCCGAGAAAATTAAATTTTTTCTTTATAAGATTTGCTGGGATTGCGTGATTGTTTTTAAAGTCAATAAAGGTTTTTGAAGTTACTAGAGTTGAGCTTAAGCTAAAGACGCATTGTTCTGACTTTTAAGTCTAGTTAACATCGTCTCTTCTCATAAACTGACTTCAGGGCGGAGTTTTGCTGACGGAGAATTACAATTTTAGGAAAAAAAAAATTTTTCGTTTTATATTGTTTAATATAAATCTTTCTCTACTGTTAGAAAAAGTAGATTCTTTTCTAGTGTAACTTACCATTTTAACGTGGCATAGTCGCTTGCGTTAAGAGTCTTAAGTGACAATAATAGCGGCGATAAGTTTGCACACTACAGAGTAGGATGTACAAAAAGTAAATTTATACTTTGTGGTTTTTTTCTCGTAGCGGCTTTGAGTTTTTTTCCCTCCTTGGTTTTTCTTACTATTCTCTAGTCTTAGAAGCATCCAGTTCTTTGGCATGGCAGAGAGAATTAGGATAAGATCCATTTTGAGACAGGAGGCGAAGGACTCAGGATTAGAAGGAGAAGCCGCGAACCTGTTTGTCAACAGGGAACTTGAAAGGTATGACGCGGTGGAAGAGAGGGCAGAAGCTAGGAAGAAAGAAGCGGACGATCGTCAATTGGAGCAGAAGAAAATTGAGGCAGAGATAGAAGCCCGCAGGGAAATAGAGAAGGAGAGACAACGTGAGGAGAGAGAGAGAGGGAAAGACAGCATGACTGGCGCTTAAGGCTTTAGAGAGTCGGGGCGCCTCTACTTCGAATAACGGTGAGCCGTCTTCGCCCCAGTCTCAGTCAATGGATCTCTCCAGCACTCAATCTGCTCAATTAACGGCGATTTCTTTTGCTTTAGAATCTTTTCCCAGCCCCAATGAAAAAATAGACACCTTCCTAGAGAAATTCGAGAGGCTCGCAAATCTGTATGGGTTAGAGAGTTCCCGTTGGGCACTTAAACTCTCAACTGCGTTGAAAGGTAATGCGTATGACGTGTACACAAAGCTGGGAACCAACCAACATGATTACGACATGCTGAAGAAGGCCTTGCTAGAACGGTTTGAGATGACCGCCCGAAAATTTCTGCAAATGTTCAGAAACAGCCGGAAAGAGAGCACGGAAACTTTCCCGCAGTTCTCTTCACGTCTCACGGGCTATTTGACAAAGTGCATTGAATTATCTGACCTACCTCTTACATATGAGGGACTACTTGAATTTGTTCTTGTGGAACAGATAAAGTCTACTTTGTCAAACGAAACTCGTAGATTCTTGGCTGAACAGGGCGCAGTCAGGCTTGAGGACATCCTCAATAAGGCAGAACGCTATACCAATGCAATGGCCGAACTTCCCAGCACGAAACGTAAACCCACAGATGAGCCATCTCGTAAAAAAAATCTAGAGCAGTAATCCTATTCCTCAAATTCCTCTCAGAATTATAACCAACGAGAAAATAATACCCAGAGATCTCCCCAGGAAAAATCGAAATTCTACAAAACCCGATTTTCCCCAAACAATAATTCTGATCAACCCACCAAGCCTACGTGGCAGCGCGGCCACCAAGGTCAAGGAAAAGGGAAGACCCCTACACCAGGAACGTCCGATCAGGGCAAACAAACCGGTCCAAACCGCATCGGATGTTTGCATACAGCCTCGAAAGGTAGAGTAAATGTCTGTGAGTCTCAACCTGAGGGGGAACCGACCCTCAACGCGAGGAACTGTAATTTTGAATGGTACCTCAACTACTTGTCTCTTTGACACTGGATTAAGCTTTAGTTGTATTGTCGCTAGGCACCTAGTCAAACCAGGTCAGGAGACAGAGGAAACCGTCAAATTTAGTGGAGTTTTCAGGAGTGATGCACCCAGGACGCTTCCTATCGCACTGGTAGAGATACATTCTGATTTTGTCAGAGGTGTTATTAAAGCGGCCATAATGGATGATCCGATCTACCCAGTTATCCTGGGATGTAGATACGTGTTTATTGGGAGACCTAAGGAGCCGATTGTGTCAGCGGTAACCACAAGAGGGCAAGCCAAGAAGGAGAGGGAGCCTGCGCCAAATTTGTTGCCGAATGAACTGAAGGAGGCGCAACAAAAGGACCCTACTCTGGAGCTCTGCTTTAGAAAACTGCCAATGGCTAAGAACCCAAGACACAACGGAGACATCTTTTCTAAGGATGGCGTATTGTATCGTAGAACGGGCAACCCGGACACGGGGAATAACCAGCTCCTAGTACCGACGCAGTACAGAAGCCAGATCTTAGAAATGGGGCACTCTCTTCCCTTTAGCGGACATATGGGACAAAACGCCACTATTCAGCGAATAAAAAACCACTATTGGTGGCTAGGAATGAACTCTGACATTATCAGGTACGTGAAATCCTGCGCCCAGTGCCAACGGGTAGCACCCAAGCACTTGACACCCCCAGTACCCATGGGGCAAATGCCAATAGTAGGTACTCCATTTGAACGGGTTGCTGTCGACATCATTGGACCCCTGGAAAGGACCAAAAGAAGGAACAGGTTCATCCTGACCTTAGTCGACACTTGCACAATGTGGGCCGAAGCTGTACCGCTAACATGCATAGATTCCAAGCATGTCGCTGAAGCCCTCGTGCAAATCTTTACACGGTTGGGATTCCCTCAACAAGTTTTGACGGACAATGGATCCCAATTCCGTAGCCTGTTAATGGAGGAGATCTTTAAGATCTTGAGGGCCAAACATATCCACACAAGTTCCTACCATCCGGCCGGAAATGGGCTCGTGGAACGTTTTAATGGCAGCCTAACCACCATGTTACGTAAGCTGAGTCAGGAGAAACCGGAAGACTGGGACCTATATATATCGGCTGCCTTATTCGCCTACCGAGAGGTTCCCCAAGCCCCAAGATTCCCGCCGGCTACACTTTTATTTGGCAGACCTATAAAGGAGCCACTAGAAGCCTTACTTCGGTCCCTGACAGACCAAAAGGCTGACGAGACAGTCGTCTCCGCAAGCAAGTATGTATCTGAGCTCAAGGAAAGGTTAAAGCTAGGATGGGATCTAGCTACTACCAACCTTAAGAAAGCCCGCGCTAAACATGCTAAAAGATACAACAAAGCTGCAAAAGAGAGAGAACTACAACCAGGGGAGAAAGTTTTGTTGCTACTTCCAACCGGAAGCAATAAACTTCGCATCGGATGGCAAGGGCCGTTTACCGTCCTTAAAAAGATCTCACGTACTAATTACAAGATCTCCATCAAAGGAAAGGAGAAGGTCTTCCACATAAATCTGCTTAAGAAATATTTGGAAAGACCGGTGTCATCCTCCGAGCATCTCCTGGCTGTCGCCATAGCAACGGAAGACGAGGAAGATGATGATGGTTGCATGAGTACCCATTGCAACCCACAGAATCCTTTAAAGATGTCAAGTTCGGCGACAATCTCTCACCAGAACAACAAACAGAAACCAGGGCTCCACTAAAACAGTAAAGTGCAGTCTTAACGGATGTACCTGGTCGAACAAATCTCATTGAATTCGATATGAAATTAACAAACGAGACCCCTGTTCGAAACAGAGTTTACCCCATCCCGTACGCTAAAGCTGATGCACTTCGCGGAGAAATAGACAAGCTGCGTCAGGCAGGAATTATCAGTGAGTCTACATCTCCTTACAGTTCGAGTGTAGTGCTGTTGCAGAAGCTCAATAAGGAAGTTAGGCTGTGTATAGATTACCGGCTGCTAAACGCTGTTACGGAATTCCAGCCCGAACATCTCCAAACGGTTCCTGAGTTGTTCACCAAGCTCAGCAAACAAAGATTTTCTCCAAGATTGACCTCAGTAAAGGTTATTATCAAATACCAGTCAAGGAGGAAATTAAACCTTTGTTAGCTTTCAGCACTAGTGAAGGACATTACACATTCAACGTGATGCCGTTCGGATTGCATAACGCACCAGGAGTGTTCACCAGGATGATGAGGAAGCTTCTAGAACCTTTGCAAAGTCCCCATATCCATAATTTCATGGATGACATATTAATTGCATCGGAAAGCTACGAAGAACATATTGCTACGGTTGCTATGCTCCTCAGGAGACTACAGGAAACCGGTCTCACAGCCAGACTTAGCAAATGTCTCATCGGGTTTGAACAGTTAGACTTCCTGTGGCATACTATTTCCCACGGATGCAGTTGGCCTATTAAGAAGAACGTGGAGAAAATAGCGGCAGCAAAAAGACCCCGAACGAAGAAAGACGTACGTTCCTTCATATCACTATGTGCATATTATCAGAAGTACATCCAGAACTTCAACGGACTGACCTCACAAAGAAAGGTTTTCCTGATAAGGTCATATGGGATCAAAAGTGCGAACACGCGTACAGCACTTTGAAAGGACAGTTGTCTCCATACCCCATTTTGAGGTTGCCTGACCTCAAGAAACCTTTTGTACTGCGGGTCGACGCGTCAGGTCAGGGCATCGGGTCAACACTGCTTCAAGCCGAGGACAGTGACCTGAACATGCTATTTCCAGTTGCCTATGGCAGTCGGAAACTAAATAAAGCTGAACGGAACTACAGCGTAGTCGAAAGAGAATGCCTCGCTCTGATTGACGGTATCAGACGCCATCATGAGTTTCTCTATGGTACATCTTTCACGGTGCAAACAGACCACGCTCCGTTAGCCTTTCTTGGTGCCAATAAAGAATTTAACGCAAGGATCATGCGTTGGGCCCTTTGTTACGAGTAGATATGAAAGGGAAGTAATCTTTAGAACGTTTTTAGACAAGTTAAATTTCGAGTTGCAACGCTTGATTAAGCGGATACTTGTTTGACTTTAGGATAGAATTATCTTTTCCTATTTTTGGAGTGGCAGAGTACAGATAAGCGTGTGAACGCTGTTTAATCTCAAATGTTGAGATGTATTTATTCTGTACTGTTTTGAGCCATGTGAATAGCTCGCAGCTAGTCTGCATGTATTATTGAGAGCGGTGTTCAAAACGGCCGAGTCTCGTGACGGGGTTTTTTGGCGGGACTAGTGTGTGATTTGGGGGAGTTGTTTTTTTGGACGTTGACCGTGTAGGGTCCAATCCCTGTGTTTTTTGATAGTGTATTCCTACGTAGTGCTTAAGAAAATGTCGACTTATATATTTCGCTGTGTGTACAGCATATTTCATAAACTGCAGTAAAGATTTGTGTAGGCCAAGATTTGTGTAGGCCATAGAGATTATTGCAAACTGCCTGGTGTGCAGTATTGTGAGTATTTTGCGATGTAAGGATCCATTAACTTATATTGTCATATAGTCGCGCTGAGATGAGTGCAGGCGAGATTATTGCAAACTGCCGGGTGTGCAGTCTTGTAAGAAATTGCTAGTAGAATTCATTATATCATTATAGCGCTGATGTGAGGCCATATTGAAGATTACACTGGCTAACCAAAAAAAATTTTTTTTTTCTTTCTCTAACATTTCTATATTTTTCTGGTCAATTTTAATGCGCTGTTTTTAAATCTGCAAACCGTTTTTCTCTATCAGGTCGGGATCTCTAGAAATATGCAATTGAAGTTTTTTAACAATGCATACAGTATTACAACATCATTCGTACAAGAAGTATAACAGTTATGTAGGCTTGAATTTCTCTGCAGTCGATTTACGTTGGTGAATGGCATGTGGTACATTGCGATGAAGCATCCAACAATAATTGGCAAGCATGGTCACATTCCACCGTCCTTGATAAGGTGACTCCATTACGGCGATATCTTGATGGAATCATTCTCCATGTTCATCGCTGACTTCGCCAAGGTTGTCAGGGAAAAAGTCAAGATGCGAATCGAGCAAATGGATTTTGAGGGACATGTTACAGCCCATAATTCTGTATGCATCTATGCACTGCTTAACAGTATGCACATAGTCTACAGATTTGTGATTTCCCAGAAAGTTATCGATGATCGATTTGAATGCCATCCATGCGCGAAGTTCACTACCATGTAACAAGTTCTCGAATTGTTTGTCTGCAATAACTTTCCTAATATGAGGTTCTACAAAGATACCTTCCTTTGCCTTTGCATCGCTAACATGCGGAAACTTTTCTCGAAGATAAGTGAAAGCTTTGCTCGTTTTATCTAACGCTTTTACGAAATTCTTCATGAGCCCCAACTTTATATGTAACGGTGTAATGATGCTGTCTTTGTTAACTAATGGCTTGTGTATTACATTTTTATGGCCGAGCTGCATACGATCCCTGATAGGCCACACCTTTCTTGCACAATGTTCCTGTCTGTTGCGGCTGTCCCATTCACATAGGAAGCAACAAAATTTAGTATACCCAGTCTGCATGCTCGTGAGAATTGCAATGACCTTTAGGTCTCCACAAATCCGCTATTGGTAGTCATTGTACTTTATTTTTGCCAAAAGTATAGCCATATTGTCATAAGTTTCTTTCATATGAACAGAGTAGGCGACTGGAATTAATGAAAATAAATTTCCGTTATGCAATAACATGGCTTTTAGACTAGTCTTGGAAGAGTCGATGAAAAGTCGCCATTTGTTGACTATGTGCTCATGACCGAGCTGCACCATTAGACCGTTTACATCTTTGCAATAGCAAATGTCATCATCCATCTCAAAGTATTGAACAAGTTCTCTGTGTCTATGACGAAATTTAGATATCGGAGTATTGGGCGCTAAAAGATTCCATTCTTTGAGTCGCGAACCGAGTAATTCCGCTTGATAAGAGCGAGATCACGTATTAGATCTGAAAGTTCTGAATGGTTAATTAAGTGAACACCATCATTCACCGGTATATAATCCAAGTCAGAATTAGTTTCAAAAGCACGTAAACTATCACTTTCTGATGGTTCATTCACGTCTAACGGAAATTGTTCTGGTGGAACTGGGATCAGACACGTGATTGGATCATGAGGCACTGGTTTCGAAACCGATTCAATATTTGGATAAACCACAGACTTTCTAGTTTTAAAAGTGAAACCATGGATATTTGTCAAGCAGAAGTAACAATCAGTAGCGTGATTTGTCGGTTCACGCCATATTACTGGCACTCCAAAAGGCATCGACTTATGCTTCGGCGATTTTCGTAACCAACCTGCCAATGTATTTGCACAAGTCAAACAAACTGCATTTGGCTTCCAAGATTTATTTGCATCATCAACTTTCGAATCGAAATAAAGTTCATATGCTTTCTTTAGTAATGGTGTAAAGTTTTTCTGGTGAACACGATCGGTAAAATATCCGCACACGTAACAGAACAGATCAGCCGAATTTCTACAACTTCTAGAAGCCATATTTCGCTCAGAATTATTTCAAAATACAGTAACTATTTGAAAAATAGCGTAACATATGTCATGCATCTTTTAGCAGTATAAAAAGTAGAATTATTTTGCATTTTATTAATTTTTAATAAGTTATATAGTAAAAATGAAACGGAGCAAATAACGGTTTCCTAAAAATATATTTATTCACAAATATCTTAAGAACCCGACGTGATAGAGATAAACGGATTTCAGATTTGAAATCAGCGCAAGAAACTGACCTAAGAACACTTATTCTTATATAAGAAAGAAAAATGTTGTTTGTCAGTGTTATTATAGCTGCCGTGTGAGCAGGCTTTATTGTGTAATGGCGTATTGTTTAGGCCTTATGAAGATTATGATAGCTGCCGTGTGAGCAGGCTTTATTGTGTAATGGAGTACTGTTTAGGCCATATGAAGATTATTATAGCTGCCGTGTGAGCAGGCTTTATTGTGTAATGGAGTATTGTTTAGGCCTTATGAAGATTATTATAGCTGCCGTGTGAGCAGGCTTTATTGTGTAATGGAGTATTGTTTAGGCCTTATGAAGATTATTATAGCTGCCGTGTGAGCAGGCTTTATTGAGTAATGGAGTATTGTTTAGGCCATATTAAGATTATTATAGCTGCCGTGTGAGCAGGCTTTGTTGAGTAGTGTGGAGATTTGTGAAGCTGTGATGAAGCTATTATAAGGCCAGGATGTGGACAGGCCGTATTATGTATTAATGCAGTGTGGAAATTATATACTATGATTCGATGTAACTGTGTTCGTCTATGTCTACGTGATGATGTGCTGTGAGTTAATAAACAATAATCAAACGTCATCAGCCGTTCGCAACCATCTGTGACTTCTGTGTGCGTACCTGTGTTGTGAGTGACTGTTCTAACACGCACTCACTTCAACATTTCTAACACGGTACAACTCGCACATCACGCCACAGAGATACCATTAGATATACTTATCAGGTGGTGTATCCAGTTTAACAGGACTATAACAATAACGTTTATAACATTGACGTTAGCAACATTTGGTGGTTTTCAGTTAACAGGATGTGACACCTGTGATATTCGCGTCGATAGCCTAAGTGGCGTAGTTTTCGTATCATTTGATATCATTTAAGATGTGCCTGTGTGGCGTGTGCGATTAAGAAATTGTTACCTCTACAGTGATATGTACTTGACGCAAGAGGGTAAATTGAATCAAATTTTGTCCACCAGACCATAACATATCTAGAGGATCAGTCATTACAAGTTGGAACGAATACATATGACATTCACGTGACAAGAGGTTCAGTGAACTTAACTTTCTTATAATTAGCCCTGGGTGGGCGTGGCTTGAATCTCCTGTGCTTCAGAACTTCGACCTAGTTATTATCTGCCTAAGTGTCACATTTGAGAAACCACGCACGTTTTATTCGTGGTAGTATGCAACTCTACACCAGTATCAATTGACGTCGTATTTCCTGCCTATAGACCACAACAACGTCTGCAGTGGTCAAGGAAGTTCAATTAGACTTGGACTGTATTTGTACCAGCATTTGTACGGGTTGTGACAGATTTCTCCAATATTCGGGTTACCTATGCCAGTTATCACCATCACAAGTTCAAGATGTTATGATACACGGAGTTGCCGTGTACATTTCAGACTACAGAAGAGTCAAGAGTTGCGGTGTGTGCTGTATTATGGTTCCTGTCAACTTGTGCATTGTTAAGCACATATCATATTGACGCAATTACCTGAAGAGAAACGAATCAAGTTCTAGTGCTTTCCCGCAGTGGAGTGTTTTAGCAGTCTATGTGATATCCAGTGTCGTGGCGGAAAGGAACGGGATTGTTGACAGATAAGTGATTTTTCGTTGTGTAAATGGTGTCACTTCATGCATGTCATTGGGCCTCCCTAATTGCTCATTCTGTTGTTATTGTTGTTTATGTCTAATTTGACATATGATTAAGATTTTGTACATAGGTGTTAATGGCTGTTGACATATGTCGATTTTCCTGATAATGATGTGACTTGATAAAGGTGCTATAAAAAGGAATTATTGATACAGAATTGAGGAGTAATCTCATTTCTTGACAAATAGTTAACTTTGTGAGCTGGAAACGTAATTGTCCAACCTTGTGCGACAATAATTTGTCATAAGTATAGGTGATTACATATATAGTGTACTGTGTAGGTAAGTCACTATGGATGATGATATAGATCCTGAGGATATGAGGCCTATGTTGGAATATGTATGTGAAGAAGGTAGAGATTTTCAAGGATTAAAAGGGCCAGAGCTTGAGGCACATGTGATGGACAGATTTTTGGTCAATGCGTCAAGAGCCCTAAAATATTTTGCTGAGGAGAATTTTCAGTCTCATCCTCATTTAATGATGGCTAAAGAGTTAGCGGATTTGCTACTTTGGGAATTTCGTGGATTTATGTGCAACTATATTAATGTTAAACACGATCACATAAGGAAGGGAATACACAAGATGATTCAATACGACATTTCTGATGGTCAAAAAAAGGAGTTAGGAGATGAGGAGCAAATAAGAAAGAACAAACGGAATGCATTACAGGAAAAGAAGAATTGTTTAGATAATATTGCTCAAGAAAGTAAATTGCACGAGAAACTTTCTCTACTTACAAGTGATTTAAGTAAATCAAACGCAGAACTTGCTAATGTGCAGGAAAGTTTGGATTCAGCATTGTTGAAAATAAAGCAATTGGAGGTCCAGATGAAAGATAAGCAAATTGAGGTGGAAAATATTACACAGGAGGTCCAACAAAATAAAAAGATTTATGAGAAATTAAAAGTTGAGACCGATAAACGTGATAGGGCTTATACAGAGTCACTTCTTGATTTAATGGATGATATTGCGAATCTTGGTCTCCAACAGGAAGAAAAGAATGCGATGATTCCAGAAAAGATTAATGAGCTTAATAATAGGAATGATTATGTTAAGATTCAGTCACTACAACTAGAGTTGACTCAGTTGAGAGCAAATAAAGAACAGTAAGAGAATGAGACATTGGTAGAGTTGACGGTTGAGAAAGAGAAGGTTGCTAAGATTGAGAAATTGCTAGCAGAAGAAGGTTGCAGAGTTTTAGCTCTTAATGATTTAAATAAAAACTTAGTCAAGAGATTGCGCATAGAGATATTAAAATTTCAGAGGCCAGAAAACGAGTAGATGGCCTGATTGACATTGTCTTGAATAAAAAAATGTGGTCTTCTGTCAATGTTGACAGTGATAGACAGAAAGTTGCGAAAAGTCAGACCCATACACTTTTTTCTCATAGAGATGTCATACATGGTAAATATAGATCTTTTCGTGGGAAATACAACTTTCCAAGTTCTGATATCACTGATAATTCGAGTAATAATTCTTGGCGTCAGAACAACAAAGATTCTAGCGTGACAGCTAGTTCTGTTAATCAGGAAAAGAAAGGTGATATATTTCAGCGCAGGACTCTTAAGAGCAAACATTTGTCTACTATTGGAAATACTCCGAAATTAATAGCGGGTGTTGAGGCTATTACTACTTGTCCCAGGGATGAAACCCATTTACGAGACAATAGAGATACTGTTGTTCTTGCTAGTTGTCAAACTCAGCACAGTCAGTTTGAAACAATTGGTAAATATATTCCCATAGGGGAAAAGAAAAACAGTTCTAGTAAGAGAGATAACCCCAAGATTAAACAGTACCAATGGAGATCAATAAATAATAATTTTCTTTCTCCAAGACACAGTAAACAATTTAACAAATCTCAAAGTTTTTATTGTAAGAGTGTTGGAAAGTGTGATAAAGATTATAGCTTTTCAAATGTTGCTTTACATCACCAGAGTAATGTTCCTCAACAAAAGACTAAAGTCATTATTTGTAAACAAGGCAACGGTAATAATAAGTATTTTGATCATAGAACAAATAATAAGCGCAATTGTGCTAATTTTGTTCAACATGAGCCCAGAGTCATTTATAATCAAGGTAAAAAGAGTAAAAATAACAGTGGATGCTTGAATACTATTGCTTGCTCTACTTGTTGTTGTGAATGTGAGACTTTGTTTCAGCGTACGGCAGCGGCTACATTCAAGGTCCGTCATGTTGTCCCCAAGTATTCTGTGATATCTACATGTGATAAGAAGAGCTGATGGCATCGTGAAGAGACCGTTTTTTACACAAGCCACAGTGGGTAATTGTCAATTTGATTTCCACGTTTTTTCTCATTAAATTTCACTATTGAGTAAAATGGAAGTTTTCATTTGTATTTTTTGACTAGAAGCGACTTTGCGATAAGACTCAAGGCTTCTGTGACATATTGACGGTCAGATATGTAGGTCAACGTTACGCTCGAGTGGTCAACCGAAACCTGTCAGCGTCTAACTAGAATCTGAGGTGTTGTTTACTGAAGGTCAAGCATGTTTACAAGAGAGTGGGAAATTTTGCGTCTGATTTTTTTTTGAGATAGTAAATATTTTTGTATTCTATATTAGTACATGACGTGTTGTTGTTTTGAAATAACATATAATTTTGTTGTAATGATTATTTCTATGCATCATTTGATTGCCATAATTTTTTTTAATTGTTATTTTTATGTCGGTAGTTTGATGACATGTTAATACATTTTTATGCTATTTATATATTATTGTGATTGATAATGTGTAGCATGTAATTATTGTCTTTTATACTACTCTGTTAAACTTAGAATTTTTGCAACTGTGTTGTTTAGGATGGTTTTTGTACATGATGAGATTGCCAGCCCTAAGCACAAACACATTTACTGTGTTAATATAGTGGTAATTTTTAGATAGTCCTGAGTGTTCGTTATTCACTTAATTTAAATTTTTTCTCATGTTTTGATGTCATGGTTAATTAATATATAGAACATACAAAGAAGATATGAATTATCTGTTTTGTTGTGATATAATTTTGAAATAGCTTGCATGTATCAAAAATGATCTTGTATTTGGATTTGTCAACATATTGTGAAACTTTGATTATTTTCTTAGCAGATTATGTGGAAAATTTATTTTTTGTTTTTGAGAATTTCTTTTTTTGCAAATATTTGATAGGACTTTTTTCGTATTTCATAGTAGCAACAGATTGTAGATTTATTTATAGAAGTATATTATATCAAGTTGAGTAAGAGATAAAGTTATAGCTAAATAGCATTGTAGCTGAGATGAACGTAATTGTCAGCCGAAAGAACTTAAAGCTTCAATTAAATTTACATGTGTTGATTTAAAGGTTGGTTCGAGATAGGATTTTTGTTTATGTTTCGCTCATTTTGTCAAAAGTTGATTTCATTATTATATTATTCATTATTATTATAAATTATTTTTTGGTGGTGTTAGTATAGATATACTTTGATATTTTGTGTTGTGCCTTTCGATCATGTTTATATATTTATTTTTGAATATGTTGTCTGATCAAAACAGTTATTAGTATGTATTGTTATTCACTTTTACTGCGTTCGTGCCTGTGCTTTCTATTTGTCTTTGGTGACTATTCTTCATTTCATTCTATCTTTCTGTTGTCTTTTCGATATGTGTTCATATCTTATTTATACTTTCGTACCTCATCTTCGTTTCACTTGATTCTATTTGTATACTTTGCCTTCTTTCAACATTTATACTTCCATTCTTTGTATTGTTGGAAGGTTATATGATTTGATATAATATATTTACTTATTATAGTTGTATTTATTTTACATGTAATTGTCCAACTTAATTATTAGTATATGGTATTGTTGAGTTTTTACTTTCCTTTATTACAGATCATTCTTCTTTTGATTGATCTTGTATTTTCTGTTTTGATCGGTTGTTTTCGGTTTGGTTTGTACTAAATATACTTAACTTAATTTTGGAACTGATCATATTTGTATATTTAGCTAATTACTTTTATACTTAGCTGATTATGCTGTATGTTTTATTGCTACTTTACACTTTATTGCTGATATTTGTTGTTGATATAATTTTGATTTAAAATAAGATGATTTTTGTAAGCATATGTTAGAGCTTCATTGTCTTCTAAATTTTTTGTTTTTGGGAGTTAATTTTTTTTTTTAAAAATGATAGAATTATTTTTTTTCTTGGAGGTGGTGGTAACTGTTACGAGTAGATATGGAAGGGAAGTAATCTTTAGAACGTTTTTAGACAAGTTAAATTTCGAGTTGCAACGCTTGATTAAGCGGATACTTGTTTGACTTTAGGATAGAATTATCTTTTCCTATTTTTGGAGTGGCAGAGTACAGATAAGCGTGTGAACGCTGTTTAATCTCAAATGTTGAGATGTATTTATTCTGTACTGTTTTGAGCCATGTGAATAGCTCGCAGCTAGTCTGCATGTATTATTGAGAGCGGTGTTCAAAACGGCCGAGTCTCGTGACGGGGTTTTTTGGCGGGACTAGTGTGTGATTTGGGGGAGTTGTTTTTTTGGACGTTGACCGTGTAGGGTCCAATCCCTGTGTTTTTTGATAGTGTATTCCTACGTAGTGCTTAAGAAAATGTCGACTTATATATTTCGCTGTGTGTACAGCATATTTCATAAACTGCAGTAAAGATTTGTGTAGGCCAAGATTTGTGTAGGCCATAGAGATTATTGCAAACTGCCTGGTGTGCAGTATTGTGAGTATTTTGCGATGTAAGGATCCATTAACTTATATTGTCATATAGTCGCGCTGAGATGAGTGCAGGCGAGATTATTGCAAACTGCCGGGTGTGCAGTCTTGTAAGAAATTGCTAGTAGAATTCATTATATCATTATAGCGCTGATGTGAGGCCATATTGAAGATTATTATAGCTGCCGTTTGAGCAAGCTTTATTGTGTAATGGCGTATTGTTTAGGCCTTATGAAGATTATTATAGCTGCCGTGTGAGCAGGCTTTATTGTGTAATGGAGTACTGTTTAGGCCATATGAAGATTATTATAGCTGCCGTGTGAGCAGGCTTTATTGTGTAATGGAGTATTGTTTAGGCCTTATGAAGATTATTATAGCTGCCGTGTGAGCAGGCTTTATTGAGTAATGGAGTATTGTTTAGGCCATATGAAGATTATTATAGCTGCCGTGTGAGCAGGCTTTGTTGAGTAGTGTGGAGATTTATGAAGCTGTGATGAAGCTATTATAAGGCCAGGATGTGGTCAGGCCGTATTATGTATTAATGCAGTGTGGAAATTATATACTATGATTCGATGTAACTGTGTTCGTCTATGTCTACGTGATGATGTGCTGTGAGTTAATAAACAATAATCAAACGTCATCAGCCGTTCGCAACCATCTGTGACTTCTGTGTGCGTACCTGTGTTGTGAGTGACTGTTCTAACACGCACTCACTTCAACATTTCTAACACGGTACAACTCGCACATCACGCCACAGAGATACCATTAGATATACTTATCAGGTGGTGTATCCAGTTTAACAGAACTATAACAATAACGTTTATAACATTTACGTTAGCAACACCCTTCTTTTAAGCGTTTATTCTTTCAAAGTGGAATACATTCCGGGAAGACAGAATGTCGGGGCTGATTTCCTGAGTAGAAACTGGACTACGGAGGAAGAGGAGGAAGTTGAAGATACCAATCACCCAAAAGCTACCGATCAGGGCAGCTTCATTGTCATAAATCAAACATGAAAACAGGTTTTCATGTCTCAAAAGAGGGGACGATTGTGACAGACAACTCATCCGTCCCTGAATTTGTTAGATGATGGTAAGAACCCTCTCATAACATTGGTACCCCTGAAGTGTTGGATGATATGGTACGACCCTTTGTAACGACCCCTTCGTATAGCATCAGTGCCCCCGAATATTGTGGTAACTTTTCGTCAAACGGGATTTTTTCACCTGGACTCATTAGCTATGCAACTGTTCCACGCAGATGGTCAACACGTTTGCTGATTAATATGTGGACAGTTTATCTACCGTTCATTCTGGTCATCGCATTGATTTAAGGAGAGATTAAATCACGCCCACGGACATCTCTTGAGCAATCATATGCAGTATTTTCATTAACTTGGCCAGTGGGGGCGGTGCCAGAATCAAACAGATAGTAGCGGCACACGATCAAACAGACACGAGGGGGATCTCAGGAAATACTATCGGCGCTATCAAAGGCAGTAGTGGTCCCTGAAACGAGCGACGCAAGTTTCCTGCCGGTATTTCGCATCTCGATGTTAAACACGAAACCGATCGCAGTGGGAGCGAACGGGAAATCCAACGCGCAAGCAGCGAGCGGAGATACGTCAGACTAGAGGCGGCTTCTGTCTTTAGTCTGGCGGTCAGATCCTCAAAATTCTCCTGAGATCTAAAAAGGTGTCAATTTTCTCATGTCCCACTCATCTTACATTTCAGCTAGATATAGACAGACCACGTAGAAAGCCATGTTATCATTCGGTCGCCAGAGATTTAAGATTCACTAGCTATAGTAGAAATTCTGCTAGATTTCCATCTGAATTGGTGGCTACATTAGGAGTGATTTCTGTTTCTGTGCACGGTATAATATATTTGTTAAAGTGATCAGTGGTCTAGTGCTTTCATTTTATTTCACTGGATTTTGTGTTTATTTAAATCTATTAAATTAAGGTAGAAGTATACCCAGAAAAGCTTAAAAAAAATAAAAATCCAACAATTTTCATTTTCATGCTTTAAATCATCGTCAACATGTTCTTGAACTAAAAATAATTCATAGAAGCTTAGAGATACTCTGGTTTGATAGGAATCAGTGTTTTTCTACACACGCCCCCTTAGTGATTTGCATAGCAACCAATGTTTATAGTTGGTTACCATGTAAATAATGACCCAACAAGAAGGTGCGTAATTGTAAAACTGCGAAATTATAATTATACATAGGCAACAGGAAAAAGATATTTATAACTTTTCCACGGGGAATCACTCAATGATTTCTTGTGAATTTTTCAAAAGTGTGTGTCTAGAAAGCTTTGATCGTAAATTTCAACATTTGTTACATGCATAGTGCATTTTCACCAACATCAACTCTATTTATTGCTAGTTTTATACTGATTCTGTATAATAGTAGTTAGCAGAGCTTCTTTTGTTCACAATGAGAAATAAGACAAAGACTGGGAGGCGTGTACACCAACAAACCGTTGCCTGAAAATGAGACACCTATTGTCGATAGTGACGCTATAAAACCTATGTGCTCCTCAGCAAAGAAAATAAAGGTCATAAAGGTCCAAGAAAGTGAAGGACAAGCTAAAAATGACAACAAAGGAAATGGGTTTATCCTTATGGATGTAAAACTACTGTTTGGGTTTTTATGCGCTAACTTTAGATGTGACAAATGTTATCAGTACTCACTGACCTGTGAGATCGTCGAAGAGACTCGGAATGGCTTTTGTCATGAAATCAGTATCAAGCGCACAAACAGTGGCGAATGGACTGCCAATTTCAATACTTCTGATGTTTCATCTTCAGCTACTCACAAACAAAGAAGTAAATGTGCGAATGGTGGCATTTGTGCGTTCTATTGGGAAAGGCCACAGTGCATTGCAGAATTTTTCGATATACATGAACACAAGTCAACGCATGGGAAAGAAAGCATACAGGAGAACGCTGCACAGGATCTATTCAGCAAGTAAGGACATTGCAATGGAAAGACCCTGAGAGCACTGAAAATGGGATTCATAGACACTGCAGCTGCAGTAGAAGGAGACCTTTATTCAACAGGAGCTCATTAAACTTCATTTTGTGAGTTCTTTTTCTGTTTTTCTTTGTTTTCTCGGAATTGTCTTTTTAGCATAATTGGTGATATTTGAAACAAGATATCTCTGGATCTGTACATTCAATTGACATGAAAATTAACACAGTTGGTTATCATATAATCTTACAGATTATGACCTAAAATGGATACAATTGAATTCAAAATTTTAGTTTTATGACCATCATGCATATATAATGAGGCACAAATATCAAACATTCAAGAAATATAAATTTTGAAAATTCATTACAAATCAACCTTTCGGTCAATATCTGTTATTTTAGGTCAAAACCTCAAGCTATATATACTAATTCAATTTGCCAAGTTTCAGTCAGATCCTTGTAAAAATAACATAGTTATGATGTTTTAAAAAAGGTGTATAATTTATTCACTACGGCGGCCATATTGGATAGCTAATTTGCATAATTAATGAGGTCATTATGTGGACAAAAATGTTAAGTCCATACTAACACTATACCCATGGTTGTTTGATTCTGAAAGGAAAATTTGAGTTTTTTACCCTACAAGGTAATCTACTACTTTAAACTCATCCCAAAAGTTCCAGTGGTAAATGTAATGATATATCTATTATAATATTTCAAAAAAATAATAGATGCTTTAATGTTAAAGTAACTTTTAAAGTCGCGAAGGAATTTATAATTAATAAATTTAGTTAAGTCCTATATATATATATATATATATATATATATAGATGTGTATTTTAACCATTAGACTCGTGACGTGTTTTCTTAAATACATAATTAAATACGCGAGTGTATAATAGCCGTAACGGTAAATTTATCGCGCGTTAGAATATTATTTGATTTTTGAGGTATGATTATGTTGTCATGGGTTTTCTATCTTTTTCTATAGAATGATCACCTTTGCAATCCCAACATAAAGAGATCATACAGAGAGTTTCAGACTCGGTTCTTAAACTTCCAGACATATTAATGAAACATTTTTTTAAATTTAATCTTGTGGCGGTCCGATGCGACCTAGCTATCATAATTACATGAAAGAAAGCCTACCCGTGAACATTTAAATAAATCAT
>JAMPIV010006108.1:0-64342 GCA_024509875.1 Oreohelix idahoensis | reverse complement strand
CGACATGTGTTTCAGTCTGTTTACCTCTTTGACACTTGAGTGGGTCAGGCCCACTTAGGACATGCCTCTCAAGTGTTGTCCTCGTGTTCATATTTTTGTTTACACGTGTGATTGACTTGTAATGCTCACAAGCTGACAAACTGGATGTAGGCACTTAACGAGGCTTTATTACGTCACGACTTGAGATGATAAAAATAACGAAAATAAATGATAGAGGAGAACGGTTTGTTAATCTCCCCTCCCATTTCTGCCATTTGTTTTCTGGGAGGTTTGAGAGAAGCCTAATTCTTGGCTTTCCCACCGCCATCTTCAATCAGCTTATTCCGTGTCAGAATGATCAAGGAATAACATGGGAGATAATTTGTTATTATTTCATATTTTTCTTAAATTAAGCCCTCGCAGATTACCGTTAAATCTCGTTTTCTTCTGAAGAAATTCTTGGCCTCCATTTGTTTATTGGTTCAATCGAATGTGAGAAAGGGCGGGGTTTGATTCCAGGATTGAGGTCACCGTAACCACGACATATGACAGATAAAAAACACGTTTTTGGTATTAAAGCATATTATAATTCAGAACCACACTTTAACCACATCTAAACGAACCATCTCCGAGTTCAAACACTAAGCGTTAAATTAAAGGAGGTAGGTAATCTCGAGGTGGATATCTCACACTCATCACGTGTAGCTTCCAGACGTCATTGAGGATTCAACGACGGAACTGAATTACTGCTGACTTAGACATGATATAAGATCTCACAAATACCAAGTTGTTATCTTCACCGCGCATAACAGATGGCTACAGAATTAAAAACTAGAAGAAAACATGAACTGCTTTAGGATAGACTTTATGTGCAACTGCTAACGCATTGATGCAGCAATGTGATCTAATAAGCGCAGAAAGAGGACTAATATGGATGGGGATAAATCTAATGTAAGGCATGAATAAATTACAGAATAGAGCTGTAATAGTCAAATGTCCACGTCATTTTTCTGAAATGGTGGACTCTGTTTATGTGCTTGTGTGTAGTGTCTTCTATAATGTTTTTTTTTTTTTTTTTTTTTTGGGGGGTGGGGGGGGGGGGGGGGGGGGGGGGAGGGGGGGGGGGGGATGTTGGCTTTTTGTAAACTCAAATACCTTGTATAGTCGGTTCGAGGTGTTAAAATAATAATTTTTCTTTATGTCATTCTACGACTATTGGTTAGACTGGGACAAACATAGAAATGGAGAAATCCGATGTTCAAATGAAGATAAATGGCCTCATAGAAGTTATAAAACAGGTGATGACAAACTTGACGAGTTGTTGTCACTATTTCTAGTGGAACTAGTTACTTGTACATTGTTTACAAATGATGTCTGAATAATCCAGTTTTAGCTGGTGTAAAACTGGAGGAGTGATTTTTTCTGACCGAGAACTACTTACAGGGCGCATTAATTTACTAACACGATCGTCTGGTTTTAAATGCGGACTTCTGCATCTACAGAAATAGTGTTCCAGCAGCACGTGATGTCTTGAAATACTAAAATCTGTTTCTTTAGCTTATATCTGAGGGGCCATTAGACTAATTGACAGGTTGAATAACTTCGTAAACTTCAAATTGAAGAGACCTCCTCGACTTGGTGCCTATTCAACCAGTGTGATCAGGTCACTTGTCACTAGTGTATAAAAAGTGAGAACTCGCAAGCATCTTTAGACCGACCAACAGACAAAATGATGCAAGCTTAAGTCGATATCATTTATCGTGTCTGTGAGCTAGAGCGTCCATCTTGTATTATAAGAAAATCTGTCTGATAGGTGGATCTAGTTTGGCTTAATCTAGGTACATTTTTTTACTTAAAAAAATATTGCCATATTTTACAATACATAATCCACTGGTTAGATTTAACAAAAAATGTAAGAGTTAAAAACGTTTTGTGTATATAGCATCAGCACAAGTGATCAGGTCATTCAAATCATTATGATTTAGGTCGCCTTCAACAATCTCTCATGACCTGTTCCGTATATTCCAGTTTTTGTTATGTCTTTTTAAAAATCTTTTTTAAACTCTGTCTTCAATTCACTTTTCTGTGTGTATTTAACTCTCACTGTCTTTGTTTTACCTTGGGGATGTCAGAACAAGGATTACCTTGTAAAGATATGAGCAGGTTTTCTTATTGTGGGGCCTGTCTAACAGTTTCATGTCTTGTTCGTCTTTCTTGTCATTTCCATCAGCTCTACACCAGAGACCATATCATACCATTTTAATCCTTCTATTTTGTCCAAGCATACTTCTATGAAAGTCTGTAACTTCCTGGTTGTCGTTTGTGTTGTTCTCCGTGTTTCACAGCCATACTATAGGATAGCCTTGACGTTTGAGTTGACGGTTCTTAATTTTATATTGAACTTAATTTCTTGTGATTTCCGTATACTTCTCAACGCAATGAAAGCTGTATCTGCCTTTTTCTTTCTTATTTTAATATCGCTGTCTGTTCCTCCATCGTTGTTTATGTCACCACCAAGATGTATGTGTGACTTCACATTCTGTAGGGTGTTTCTCCACCTAAGTGATGTATGTATGACCTTACAATCTGTAGTGTGTTTCTCCACCTAAGTGATGTATGTATGACCTCACAATCTGTAGGGTGTTTCTTTACCTAAGTGCTAAATCGCTATCGTTTGCCCTCTTTATTCTCACAATCATTATCTCTTCTCGATGAACGTACAGAGATAACTGTTACACTTCTCATCCAGTATTTTCGTTGTGTCTTTCCTGTGATTTCGGTTTTAGATCAGGACAAGACGATCGACACAAATCTAAACCAAGTAGATTATTTGTTGGAGTGCATTGGATACCGTTCCTGGTTGTTGTTGTTGTTTTTTTTTTCTGTTTGGTTTTTTTTTTTTTTTGGTCATAATCGAATAGATAAGAATGGAAGTGACGACAAGAGGCAACCCTGCAGCACTCCAGTTCATAAATCAAAGAGTTCTGTAAGTTGTCATTCATTAACACATCTGAATTTCATATCTTCATGTGTTTTCTTATTAGATTAATTAACTCGTGGAGGACTCGATGGTACCTCATTGATTTACAAACTCATTCTCTTTCTAAACGGTCACATACCTTTCCATAGTCAACACATCCAAGGTAAAGTGACGAGTTCATATCCAGGCTCTGCCCTACTATTATACGAAGTGTGGCTATCTGGTTGTCTCCGTGTTGTAGAGCCCCTGTCTATTCTTCACTCAACTGTCTAGCCATATCCATCTGTCATCTCTCAAAGATGATCATGTTGAAGTTTTCTCCTGGACCTGATATTGCCACTCCTTGTGGTTCTGGTAGTCTTGGGAGAGACAAAGAAAGTATAGGACTAACTTTATTAACTGTGGCTAACAAAGTTAACATGCCCTCAAGCATGTCGTACAAGACGATTAATAAGTGGTTTTTAGTGGGAGTGGCGTCCTCATTATGTAAAACATATTGTTACAGAAACCACAGCTGTACGAGCACGTGACTGATTGGTTTAGGCTTTCTGCCAGGGGACCGGCTAGAGCGATAGCTCCATAGTCCGTTAGGAGCGCAAAGAAATATGATGATTATGATGACTGATAATGATGACTGATAATGATGACTGATAATGATGACTGATAATACCATTCGTCTGTTCTTTGTGGAACTCTTGCAAACCTCCTTACCTTGAAAACGTCATATGATCCATCTTTCTTATCTACAGTCATATCTTTTTCTGTGCCAGACTTTACTAAGAGGTTTGTATAGTATCTCTATAGAGGTTGTAACGACACGTCTGTACGTGTCCTTTTGTGTAATCTCTCATCCCTTCAGCCCTCCGGCAGTAAACTTCTTTTCTTCATAATTCGCTTGTTTGGCATAAGTCAAGCCTTTTCATTCGTTATTTTCACTATTTTGCTCTATGCTGGACATAGCATGGTGAATTCTCTAACACGCCACTCCTCTATGGCAGTACTTGCTATGGAAGTAATGCATATCTTATTGTTTCACACTCCACTCCCAAACTGTTGTTACGATTCGCCAGGTTTGGTGACCCGGCCAGCGATAATATTTTATCGCCTAATCTGTCTGACCGCCAGTGGAAACGGGACGGTCAAACATTTGGTCCCATTTGAAAGCATTACGCCAGGAACACTTCTTCTTCTTCTTCTTTGATCCTTAGCCGCCGACCGTCAAAGCAGTCAGTGGCCATCACGCCTATTGGCGTCTTGTAGGGCAACAACAAATTGATTCCACTTTGCTCAGTCGGTGGCCATCCTTCGTACAGTGCCCCAACTTTGGTTCATTCTTTGCATCTCAGCCTCCACAGTCCTCCGCCAGGTTGTTTTTGGTCGGCCTCTCTTTTCGTTTTCCTTCAGGGGTCCAAAGCATAGCTGTTCTTGTGATGGCATCGGGGTCTCTTCTGAGGACATTGCCAACCCAGCTTCAGCGTCTGCCAGCTATGATGATGTGCATGTCCTCTTGCTTGCTCCGAGTAACCAGATCTTGGTTGGTGATGGTATTCCGCCAAAAGATTCGTGATTTTTTCTTAGGCATGTTGTGTGAAAAGAGGAGAATTTCGACATTTCCTTCTCTGTAACTCTCCAGCATTCCGCACCATAGAGAAGCACAGAAAGCACACAACTCTGATATAATTTTAATTTTGTGCTTGTGCTGTATTGAGAGGACTTCCAGAGGTTGTTTAAGCTAAAAAAGGCTGTTCTTGCCTTATTCATTCTGATGTTGATGTCTTTGCCTGCCCCGCCGTCTGGTGTTACTATGCATCCTAGGTATGTGAAGGTGTCTGTCTGTACCAGTTGCTGCCATCACCGGTGTCAATACCTTGTCGAGGTATGGCGGCTTGCGTACCCTGATTACCCCCAGAGCTATGCCAGCGGGAGTTTTACTCCTGGAAGGTTCTACCAAGCTGGTCAGATTTGCGCGGGCAGGGGTCAGACTAAAGCAGACACCCTGGTCCTCCAGGTTGGGGGTTTTAGCATAGGGCTGACACCCCTGTGTTACGGTGTTATTTTAAATGACAGCGTCTGCTGGGGTTTACCCATGCGCAACGTTTAGGGGTCATTAATATTTATAGAATATGTCGATATTTTACGGTATAGTGAACGCGAAATATATGCGGAGATTATGACGCATTCGCGTTGGGAAGGTCACGCCGGGTGACTTGGTTACAGGGCCTTTGTTACGCTATCCGTCAAGCAAGAAGGTCGTGTCTTGTATTTCTTCCAAGGAAATAAGGCTGAGTATATAGCCTATATTTTATAGATGAATCGATGTAGACTTCAGGGTCAGTTCGGAAATTAATCTAAGCATGAGATTAATTAATTTAAACTAATAATGGAAGGAGAATCGTATTATGATTCAATTTGTAGATGTCAAGAACTCATGTGCTCATTTCTGGCTGTTGACTACAACAGCGCACGTATATAGCCACGATGTTCTTCTGACACATTGTTTTGACACGGACGGATACTTACTGATATTATTTGGAATTCAAGTGTTACGCTGAATTGTACATGAAACCTTTGTGAATGTCGATTATCGTTTTGTATGAATCTTAATACATGTGGACTCTAAGCAGAAGGCTTGATCCTTTATTTACGTTTCGGGTTCGGTTCTACAACTGTTGGTGTTTACCTTTGTCAGCACGATAACTCTCCCACAAGGGAAATCAAATACTATAGACTATGCAAATCAGAACGTCGAAGGGATGTTCTGATGCCCAGAGCTAACCATTTATAACCAACATTGCTATGTCTAAAGAGTGACTTTGTTATTCAATAATAATACCTTAACCAAGGAATCGCAACACTAACCACACCACCACCACCGACCCGTCACAACTGGTGGCCATTAGTGGTTTTTTAATTTTTTCAGAAGAACGAACTACAAAAAATGAGACATTTTTCCTTTCGAGCCGAAACGAACATTATTTGCATAAACACCGGTGACGTCATGCCCTTCACGACAGCATGAACGGTTGGAAAAGCCAGCAGCTGACAATGTCCATCAAAAAAATTTATTTGAAGCTGTCAAACATCAAAGGAAACCTATTGCTGACTTTCTCAATGATACAAACAAGCTCTAGAGTCCGTCGGCGAAGCATATAATGTACGATATTACCGCCAAAACAAGATAAGTCACTGATTTTAAAGGTTAAACTATTTCGTCCTGTTTGTCCAAATAATGCCATGTTCTTTTTTCTATGTATCCATGTTAAATATTGTTCCTGTCCTTTTCATGTAGCGGGTATGGTTGGGCGGCGGTTCATAATGAATAAAATGGCTCTCAGGATGCCGATATTCATTCTGAATGTTCCTAAGGCTGTGAATTAATAGCACCTTGCGAAGAAAGCGTCGAATTATCGTTATCGGTGATCGGTTCGTTCGGATTTGCATTAATTCACTTTGCATGTTAGGTGTATAGTCATGTTATAGCTGGTGTTTTCTGGTGTATTTGGTTCTTATTTTTATTCATTTAAAGTCTAATGTTCGTAATCTATCTTGTTATTCTGATCTAGCTATCTTTAATTTTAATTAAATGTATTGTATTAACGTCAAATGAGTCCTGTGACGTCATCATTCTTAGTGCCAAATATGTTCGTTTCCTTCAGTTAACCTTCACCATTCTACATTTCTGGTTAGTACACTTGGTTTTATAATATCATTTATTTTTGTGAAAATGTCACTTTGGTATTGTGCTACTGTTCTGTAATCCTTGGTTAACACATTGTATTGTTTGTATTCATTTCATCCTTCTATAATTTAATATTAATGCCATAATTTCTTCATTAATAATAGTGTAGATGAATATGATTAAAATTTTATCAGCTTTGATGAGGAATTAGGGACTTTGCACATATTTGCAGTAGTGGTCCTAGAAATGGGCAATGCACTTTATGCCTCATGATTAAGGCATACTATCTAATGATTAATTATTAAAACTTTATAACATATTAATACATATTTAATATAAATTAGTACACTTTCTCAGTACTATATTGTGAACTTAGTGACAATTAAGACTAATTATTTGGGGATAATACACATAATGATTAAATATTAATATTAAGCGCTTGATATAATTTCAGCAGCTTATATAACTAACTATCATAACTATTTATGATAGATCTCAGTGAGTATATATATAATATTTTTACAAAATATTATAGATTGTGGAACTTATACATAACAATACAGTAATATTACAATTTCTTATAATAATTATTCATTCGTTGAGTAATTATAATTATCGACATAGATTATATTGTTGATTACAATACGTAAGTAATTGAATACTTAAATAAATTAAACTCCAAGAATGCTTACCTTGGATCATTTCATTAAAATTGGAAAAGATTGTAATAAAAAGGGAGAGGCACTCCTTGAATTTGCTGAACAACAACTAGCAAGATATAAGGCAGAAGAGGAGGAAAGGAAAGCTATTGCTAAAGCAGAGATGGAAGAACTTGAAAGAAAACAGGCGGAAAAGAAAGCAGAATTAAGACAAGAAGAAGAAAGAAAGGTGGCAAGAGATGAAATCCTACGGATTGAAGAAGAGAATAAATTGAAACGACAAGAAATCATACTACAGCAAGAAATGGAATTGCAACGGCTTAAATTGGAAACAGCAAAACTTAATTCGCAGAGTGCTGCAGCAAGCCAAAATGATAATGCTCAATCTGGATCTTCATCCACCCGACTTAAGGGCAATTATTACTTTAAATTAACCATTCAAATTACACGTGGACGACCTTTCATCGTGGCTGGCGCGCTTTGAGGATATATGTAAGGTCAATAACCTTGACAAAACTGCATAGGCACTTAAACTTAAGGAATTTCTGGATGGCGAACCTGCAAGTGCAGCACAAAACATTGATCCTACATTAGCAACAGATTATGAGGCCATTAAGACGTTGTTATTACGTCGTTTCCACTTGAACGAAGAGGCATGTAGATTACGTTTCAAAAGTTTATTGCCAGATAACAATAAAGATTTCACAGGTTTTATTGCTAACATACGCAATACTTTTAACAGATGGGTTGAACTGGCAGGTGTCAACAAATCTTACGACAAATTAGTTGATTTATTATTAAGGGATAAAGTGTTATCTTCTGTCAGCCCACCATTCTTTGCTTATCTGCAAGAAAGAAAACCAGAATCTATTAATGAGTTAGAAAAAATTTCTTTAAATTACTGCACAGCTCATCCGAATGCTAATATTTCTGGCTCGTTGATAAGAGAACCACTTCAAACAATGACTTTAACAATAACTTTAATAGAGGAAGACAACAAACCAGAAATTATTCACCTCAGTCAAGATACAACAGTAATCCACGTAACTCAAGTTATAATCGGTCATATCAATATAATAATGGTAACAATTGGAAGAATAGCGATAATTATAACTCGAGACATCGAGATAACAATTATAATAGACGTCAACGAGATAATTCAAATAATTATTCTCGTAATCGTTCTCATTCTCGTGGATCTTCACATTATAACCATAATACCGGGTGATAAGGTTGATAAAGTTGGATATTTTATTCCCGTAAATGATATCCACCAAAAGATAGATATAAGTGGATGGAAGCAGACATCATCATCATCATCAGTTGATAAGATCTCTATGGTGTTGTTTGCTCCACTGTAGTGTATGGAATGTCAACTTGACCTACGCAGTGGTGTGTAGACATGGATTGAGTGTATAATGTGCGAATGATAATAAGGGTTCGTGGTGTTGACAAATGTTCTTTTCTCACACTCATGTATGGCTGGAAGTCATCGACACCAACGACTGTGTACCTTTTCTAAAGTTTAATTGGACGTACACACTCGACAGCACAGATAGTGACAAATCACAGGTTGGCATAATACATCATGGTACAGTGGATAAATGGTCTTGCAATGTTACATGGGCACTCATGTAGAATAATAGTATAAAGGACTGTCAGTAGCCAAGCCCTCAGTATCGCCCATACATATATATCATCTGACTTCACTGACTGAGCACGTCAGCTTATAAACAATATTTCAGATGGCTTCTAAACCTAATCTCGTTTAGCGACGATTCTCCAACATAATATTCAGCACATATTTTCCATTTAATAATATTGAACCGCTAATAACGGGTTCTCATGTGTAGCAGTGATCTCTGGACTAAACAAGCGATAATACGGGCATCCCTTTTCTCTTCTTGAAAGTCACTACATGTTTGGTTCCAAGATGGCTTCACTCGTGAGCTGTCACTCACGTTTGGATACAGATAATGAATCTGTCCTAAAGTTAGTCATTCATAAAACATTTCATTGCTCTGTAGATTTGATCATGAACAATTGACTGCAATCTACAGGATATAGTGCTGCTAGGAATCGAAGTCGTTTTCATCGAGTCAAATATATTCTCTTAGACATTCAAATCGTACCTATCGAAAATGGTGGCTTCGTACGAGAGTTCATAAGAGTGTCTATTATTACCTTGGTATCAGAAATATGAAAATGCCATTCCTTGGCAATACGAATAAACACTGGGGTAAAGCATACACGATAGGTCTAGACGACTATCACTTTCCCCACCAATACTGAGATCACTTTTTCCCGGCGACAAGCCGACATAGAAAACACAGTCCCTATCGGGACGAAGCCAAATCACACCACACTCTAGCGACACATCCGCCGAATAGCCTTTGACCTCTCTAGAGACAACAGAACATATAGTTCGACCTAGATATGTAAAGATATACAGATATAAGACAGACTCGTCCTACTCAGACAAACAATACACATAAATTCAGGCCATAGATATTCTGAAGCAAGAACAATCTATTATTACCCAAACAACGAATAAATCGCAGTAAAATGGATTCATCCGCGGAGTTCGATCGAAGAGACGGCACAACTTTCAAGGGAAGTAACTCAATAATGACTTTCCCTTAAGCACTAAAAAATTACCTATGTATAATATTGTAAGATATCAAAGACTGCACGTAACAGTCTTACCACACCTCCCGGGAAAAAAAAAAAATGGAACTTTTTTTTTTTTTTTTGAAATACATCTAGGAGCAACGTACGATAGGCTCACAACGCATGAATAATGCGCAGATGAAAATATCAGGAATACCTATAACGCCTAATATGAGGCTAAGTCGACTTATGGAGCGACTGGTGAGAATGTGTCTCATAAACTGAGAGAAATTATTTCTCTACAAGTATATTTTTCCAGGAAGGTGTCATCAAAGTATAATACAATTCTGGCAATTACACAATGCCTAAAAAATTCATATCATCATTTCGTATTAGATATCTTAAATTTATGATTTATGAAGAAAAAATCATCAAAGCACAGCGGTGAATAAACATCAATGAACCGCTATGTAGTGATACAATCATTATATTATTAAATTACGAATGTCTTATCTTTAGTGGGTAGCACTAAAATAGGTGGTGTTGAAAACAGTGTTTTAATCTTATCCAGAGAGCATTGGCATTCCTGAGACCAGTGGACCACATTAGGCGAACCTTTCTTTAGAAGTGTTGAGAGAGGTGCCATGATAGAGGATAGATTCTGAATGAATCTGCCATAAAATTGAATAAGACCTAACAGACTTCTCACCTGTTTTTTAGTCTTAGGGATTGAGATGTTAAGTATCTTACTAGTATTATGGTCCTCTGTCTTTAGGAAACCATGACCAACTCGGTGGCCTAGGAAAGAAATTTCGCTAAAACCAATATAGGCTTTAGAGGGTTTCGCTGTCAGGTTGTGCTCACGCAAAGTAGACAGCAATTCATCTAACCCTGAATAGTGATCTTCCCAAGTATCGCTGAAAAGACAGATGTCGTCTAGATATGCAATGACATCTGACCGATAAGATAGGATTCGGCGCATCATGCGTACGAATGTAGCTGGTGCGTTCATAAGACCGAAAGGCATAAAA
The DNA here is from genome assembly GCA_024509875.1 of Oreohelix idahoensis. Lineage (NCBI taxonomy): Eukaryota > Metazoa > Mollusca > Gastropoda > Stylommatophora > Oreohelicidae > Oreohelix > Oreohelix idahoensis. Next base: position 53,404 of record JAMPIV010006108.1, on the reverse strand, counting down.
TTCCATTGGAACAAACCTCTAGGTGTTGAAAAAGCCGTGAGAGGTTTGGCGCGTTCAGATAAAGGAACTTGCCAATATCCTTTAGACAAATCAAGTTTAGTGAAAAAATGAGATTTGGAGAGTCGAGTAAGTAGCTCTTCCAGTAAAGGCATAGGTTCGGCATCGAACTTCGTTACTTGATTCAATTTTCGATAGTCAACGCAAAGACGTATGTTATTGTCTTTTTTACGAACAATAACCATCGGCGAAGAATATGCAGAGGTGGATGGTTCGATTATTTTCAAATCTATCATCTCATCCAACTCTTTCTCGACCTGTGCTTGAAAATGTATAGGTATAGGATAAGGTCTAATCCTAATAGGAGTATGGTCAGTTAGAACAATGTCATGTTCAATGACATGCGTTTGTCCAGGGATGTCAGTGAGTACATCCTGAAATGTTTGCAACATAGTTGAAACTTGTCGCTGTTCTCCTAGAGACAAATCAGGAGAGACAGTAACGTTCTTCCATGATTCACTAGAATGAAGTGGGATCATTGGAAGAGGAAGATTTACATCTGAAAAACTTGTTTCCTCATCCTGTATCACGGACAGTGATGAGTAATGACCATGTGGTACTGGAGAATTGTCCGTTGCTTGGAAAATGGGTTGCAAATAATCCGGACGTTCATGGAATTCAGTAAGCATATTGATGTGGAAGGTTTTATGCTTCCCATCAATATCGACAATATAGTCGACATCGGAAATTTTCGATATTATATCGTACGGACCTTTCCAAGAAATAAGTAATCTGTTTTCCCTACAAGGTAGTAATACAAATGCTTTGTCACCAGGACAAAGTTGTCGTAAGCATCTCTTCTTATTGGCAAATTGCCTTGCCTTCTGTTTCGCAAATTCAGAAGAAGAAGTTGCTAATTTGCATGCTTCGATAATCTTTTGTCTCAACGCGATGACATATTCGTAGGATGACTTTGTGTCATCGTCAATATTGTCAGATGTAATGAGATCGTGAAGCAACGACATAGGGCCACGCGGACGCGCGCCAAAGACGAGTTCAAAGGGAGAAAATCCCGTATGTTCATTGGGTACCTCTCTGTAAGCGAAGAGGGCCGCAGGTAAAACTCTGTCCCAGTCTTGAGGATGATCCTCAGTTATCTTCCCCAGTAAGTTTTTAAGTGTTCTATTAAGGCGTTCGACCATACCATTAGACATTGGATGGTAGATACTACTTAAAGATCTATCTATCTGCAGAGTAGACATTACTTGAGACATGGTATCTGATATTAGTTGGGTGCCATGGTCTGACAATATCTCTCCGGGGAACCCCAGACGAGAAAATATAAGCCAAAGAGCATCTGCAATATCAGCAGTAGTAATGCTCTTCAGAGGAATAGCCTCTGGCCAACGTGTGCACATATCAACACACGTCAAGATAAACTGATGTCCTCTGGCAGACTTGATCTTAAATGGACCAATTATGTCTATGGCCATTTTTTGGAACGGCCGAATAGGAATGTCCGCCGCCTGAATGGGTGCAGCATGCCGTGGACCTTTGGATTTAACTTCCTGACATACTTTACAAGATCGACAATAAATCCGTATGTCCTTGTTTACCAATGGCCAAAAGAAAGCCGCAAGGACTCTTGACTTAGTACGGGAAAAACCCATGTGTCCAGCACACTGAGAGTCGTGAGCGTGCTGCAAAATTTTAACTCTCAAATTCTTGGGAACCAGGATTTGAGAATGACTTGACGTAATGGAGTCTTGAACCATACGTACAAGTACGCCATTCTTCTTTGTAATCCACGATTTACGACTTGTGTCTTTATTCGGATCACCTTTAGTTGCAAGAATGAAGAATTTCTTCAGAGTGGGATCATCTTCTTGCTGTTTTATAAACGAGTCACGAGAAATTACCAAGGGATTATCTTGGTTATGCACTTCATTATCTTCAGTAGATGAAGTTTGAGGCATATTAAGAGCCTGAGCTCTAGTGACTACAGCGTTAGCAATCTGCATGTTTTGCCTTTCCCACGTGGAAATTTGTTGCGGAGTGCATTCTCTGACTCCGTGAATGCGACCGATGATGAGGTCAGCGATCGGATTCGGAAGAAGACATGCGTGTACATCTCCTGTAAAGAAAGGAGTAGCAATCCTAATGATAGCAGTAGAGTATTTCTCTAATGTGCCGCCAAATGTTACACATTTGACTACTTGTCCAGTGGCACGGGAAGGATCTACGAGTGACTGCCTAACACCAATTGTGGTGCATCCAGAATCAAATAGCACAGAGACTGGATTGTTATTCACTAAACCCTTATGTAAGACAAGAGAACCTCTTCCATCATGCGCGACTGATGCCGGAAGAGCAGGAAGAGGATGGCCACAGCTTAAAGTAGACACTGTGGTTGGCTCAAATAGCGTTTTGCATTGGGGGCACTGAGATGCTCTCCCAAAATCAAACGCGGCACATGCCATATTACCAGCATCATTATTATCTTTACTCTGTTTATAGGCTTCATTGGACTCTTGTTGTGCAGAGTTTGCCTGAAAATGTGGTTTATGTCTTTTGTATTGAGATCTACCTCGGTTATTATCACCTCTGTAGTTATTGTTACCTCTATTGTAACCCCTATTTGGGTTTGAGTCATAGTTCCCTTGGTTACCATTATCATATTCATTATAATGAGTATCTCTGTAATTATGATCTTGTTGACTCCAAGACGGATAACCCTGATAGTTTCTATAATTACTTCCTCTACGGAAATTCCTATAATTATGACCACCCCTGTGTCGAGAGCTATCAGCTCGTCTCCAGTTCTTTGAAGAAGAACCCTGAAATGATTGGTTACCTTGGTTTTGATAACTATTATGGTTACCTTTTTTATCAAATCTGTTTTGAGGTCCCTGAAATCTGTGTGAATAATTGGGATTGTATGGTGTTGCTGAAGCAACTGGCATACTCTCCTTAATCTTAGTGTTGCCAAAAGTCACGTCGGGGTGTGCAGTGACATATTGGGAACAATATTCTTCCATTTCTTTTAGAGATTTGGGTTTACGCTCATGTATAAATTCAAGGAAAGGTTTGTTCACACATGACATAATCTTATCTCTGAGCAACAAATCCATAAGTCCTTCATACGTTTTTTCTGTTTTGGAAAGCTCAATCCAACGATCAACTGTGAGACGTGCCTTTGCAGTGAATTCTGAGAATTCTACACCCGTCTCAGGCACCATCGTTTTAAATAAAAGGCGATAGCCTTCCTCACTTAGCTGATATTTTTTTATCAAAGCCGCCCTAATGACATCATAATTATCCTTATCTGCTTCTCCTACAAGGCATAATCTAGTCAAAGATTCACCTTTCAAGTTTTCTGATAATTGATTAGCGTATTGTGATTTATCCACATTATGTGTACGACAAGAACGTTCAAATCTATCCAGCCAGAATGTAATATCGTCACTGGACTGATTGAACGGTGGAACCTTAACCTTGTAAGTAGAAGGTTTACCATTACCACTAGATGCCTGATTAACATTACTCATACTTGTCAATCTCAATTTCTCTAACTCAAATTCATGTTCTCTTATTGCTTTTTTCTCTTCAGCATCTAATCTTTTTTGTTCAGCCTCCCTGTCTAATCTTTTTTGTTCAGCTTCCCTGTCTAATCTTTTTTGTTCAGCTTCACTGTCTAATCTTTTTTGTTCCGCAGCAGCTTCTCTTTCTAATTTTTTTTGTTCAGCTTCACTGTCTAATCTTTTTTGTTCCGCAGCAGCTTCTCTTTCTAATTTTTTTTGTTCAGCTGCAGCTTCTCTTTCTAATTTTTTTTGTTCAGCTTCAAATCTCCTTTCCTCCACCTGCATCTGCAATTTCTTTTGTTCAGCAGCAGCCTCAGCTTCTCTTTCTAATCTTTTCTCTTCTGCCATAGCTCTTCTCTCTTCTGCAGCTAATGCTTTGTCATATTGAGCAACAGCCCATTGTTCTAATTGTTGACCAGTCTTATCAAGGGCTTTCCCTTGTGTAATGAAGTATTCCAATGTAGACATGATGTCTAACAATAATACTAATCACCTGAAATAATAATAATACCACAAGTTCTTAATGACTTGATTAATCAGTATACTATCCCAATATCTGTGGGTCACAAGCCTTTAATAAGGTCTTGTATAATAGTAATAATAATCAGGTACTGGTTTATACCATAATCCAAGTGCAGTGCACAGGCAATTGTGTCTTATGAAATATACCTATATAAAACATATGTCAACCAACAGAATACATAAAGTACAAATAGGACTGACAATACAAGAACGTTTGCAGAAATCAAAATAAATCAAATAGGGAAATCAATGAAAATAATCACAGAATCTGCAAAGAATAACAACACAAATGACGTCACAATATATGAATATAAATTGAGAATAGAACTGAAAGATAGAAAAGGTTAGACCAACAAATTACAAACAAATCAAAACAAAACTAAAGAACAAAGAAATATTACAAAAATAACAATAATTACAGACTTCACAGCTAACACAAAAGCAACAGTTGTCGCAGCAAATTTTCAATCAAGAAAATTGCACCTATAGAAAACGCCCACAACGGACCCTCTATGACGTGGGATATTCTGTTGTGAGGACGCCACCCAACCTTAAACACAACCCGCTGACATAGAAACTAACGTACTATACAAACAAATAACATGTAAACATAAATATATATAAATTATGTGTATGATAGTATGTGTTGCAAAATAGGCTCAGTTTTACAGTAATGGCAAAGTTATTTTTATGGAAATAAACAAACTGCCACTTTATTCAATTAAACATTCTGGCCTTAAATATTAAAGTTCATATACAGAAAACAAGAAGATCCATCGATGAAAATAGGACTTCTTAGTTCACTAATACTGTCTTCCTGTTGATATTGACAAGAATTGATCCAACTGTTCTGTGAAACTCTGTAATGTCTAATGTAAAAATGTCAACAACGCTGACCTACATACTGCATTCACTTGACAGGTCACGTGACGAAGTGTTGACAAATAGCAAACCAATACTGCAAGTGTGTCGTATCAGCCACAGGAAACGGTCTGGTATCGGTAATCTGTTGACTTCTGAACTTCTGCGAGGTCAAACCCAGAAAGCTGGTCCACCAGTTGATAAAGTCGATAAGAGTTGTTATTTTATTCCCGTAAATGATATCCACCAAAAGATAGATATAAGTGGATGGAAGCAGACATCATCATCATCATCAGTTGATAAGATCTCTATGGTGTTGTTTGCTCCACTGTAGTGTATGGAATGTCAACTTGACCTACGCAGTGGTGTGTAGACATGGATTGAGTGTATAATGTGCGAATGATAATAAGGGTTCGTGGTGTTGACAAATGTTCTTTTCTCACACTCATGTATGGCTGGAAGTCATCGACACCAACGACTGTGTACCTTTTCTAAAGTTTAATTGGACGTACACACTCGACAGCACAGATAGTGACAAATCACAGGTTGGCATAATACATCATGGTACAGTGGATAAATGGTCTTGCAATGTTACATGGGCACTCATGTAGAATAATAGTATAAAGGACTGTCAGTAGCCAAGCCCTCAGTATCGCCCATACATATATATCATCTGACTTCACTGACTGAGCACGTCAGCTTATAAACAATATTTCAGATGGCTTCTAAACCTAATCTCGTTTAGCGACGATTCTCCAACATAATATTCAGCACATATTTTTCCATATAATAATATTGAACCGCTAATAACGGGTTCTCATGTGTAGCAGTGATCTCTGGACTAAACAAGCGATAATACGGGCATCCCTTTTCTCTTCTTGAAAGTCACTACATGTTTGGTTCCAAGATGGCTTCACTCGTGAGCTGTCACTCACGTTTGGATACAGATAAGGAATCTGTCCTAAAGTTAGTCATTCATAAAACATTTCATTGCTCTGTAGATTTGATCATGAACAATTGACTGCAATCTACAGGATATAGTGCTGCTAGGAATCGAAGTCGTTTTCATCGAGTCAAATATATTCTCTTAGACATTCAAATCGTACCTATCGAAAATGGTGGCTTCGTACGAGAGTTCATAAGAGTGTCTATTATTACCTTGGTATCAGAAATATGAAAATGCCATTCCTTGGCAATACGAATAAACACTGGGGTAAAGCATACACGATAGGTCTAGACGACTATCACTTTCCCCACCAATACTGAGATCACTTTTTCCCGGCGACAAGCCGACATAGAAAACACAGTCCCTATCGGGACGAAGCCAAATCACACCACACTCTAGCGACACATCCGCCGAATAGCCTTTGACCTCTCTAGAGACAACAGAACATATAGTTCGACCTAGATATGTAAAGATATACAGATATAAGACAGACTCGTCCTACTCAGACAAACAATACACATAAATTCAGGCCATAGATATTCTGAAGCAAGAACAATCTATTATTACCCAAACAACGAATAAATCGCAGTAAAATGGATTCATCCGCGGAGTTCGATCGAAGAGACGGCACAACTTTCAAGGGAAGTAACTCAATAATGACTTTCCCTTAAGCACTAAAAAATTACCTATGTATAATATTGTAAGATATCAAAGACTGCACGTAACACCGGGGCAGCAGTTACAAATGATATCACCCCTAAGGTTCAGGTTCCACCTAACGATAATACAATAAATTCTTCTGCTGCATGCTTTGCTATAAATTATAACGTGGCAAATAGTTGCCCACAATGCAATCTTATTTTTCAGAAGGCAAAGGAGACAGTGCTAAACTGCGGACACATTACACCAGAAGTAGGTCTTGCAGCCAATGATGGAACAGGCTCTCTGATTTTTAACAGAGGGATAGTAAATGGTTCTGTAGTTTCTGTATTGAGAGACTCGGGGTCCACAACCATTGGAGTGCGACAGTCGCTAGTACATCCTAGCTGTGCAACGGGGGAATATGTCCGTTGCATGACTTTTGGGGGAACTATTGAGTTTTACCCCACAGCTCTTGTCCATGTTAATACACCTTTCTTTTCAGGACAAGTTAAGGTATGCATGCTTCAGAATCCAATTGCAGATCTGATGTTGGGACGCATCCATGGTAGTAAGGATTGTTCCCCACAGGAAATTGAGGAATGGGAATTAAAGAATGTGCAATCTTATTGCAATGCTAACGCTGTCATTGCAACAGCTACATTACGGGCCAACAAAATAAATACATGTGGCACAGTTTTCTCCAATTTCAGTCTCAGTACCATTCTGGAAATCGATAAGGAGAAGGATAAGACTCTCCTACAGGATAAAAAGTATACTAAACTACCAGTCCATCCTAGGAAGATTAGAAAATCATTTCGAGGCAGATATACATTTTCTCAAGAGAATGCCACCAAGTCGGAAGATAGATGTTGGCGACAGGATCATATTAACAGTGATCTTAATAAAATTGTTGAAAATGGGAAAAGAAGGGATGTCCCGAACAAGGGTAATGATGTTGAAGTTCTTATGAACTTAACTAATAAAATTAGGACAAATAAATATGTCAATCATTATGAGACATCATCTCATAATACTACCATATCAAAAAGATTAAATAGAAGAACTATTTATCACGTTAGTGACACTGATCCCACTTACATTGGGAAGGGTGCATATTCTCGCACCGTGTTAGTGCGCAATCTGCCACAAGGTACCAGATGGCAGGCACTTAGCAATTTCTTTAATGACACGGCAGACGTTATGTTTGTACGGTTGTTGTCACCTACCAATGACAGGTATGGTGAAGCTATAGTTACATTTCGTAACAATAGAGATGCCCGAATGGTCATCGAGCATGATAATGGTGCTTACTTTAACCATCATTGTCTACGGTTACAATTAGTACCTAATGCTGCGTCACGCAGATAACATGCTATGGTAATACAATTGTCTCATATCATTGATGACTCATCATAGTCATTCATCATTTCTTTGCTTTACTGGTCCTTATAAGGTTACTGATAAAATTTCAGACGTTGATTACGTCTTAGATATCAAGGGACACAGAAAGATATTCCATATTAATATGCTCAAGCAATTTCATACACGTCCTATATACTTACAGTCAATTTTTCATGAATTAGATGACAATACTGTATCTACTTGTCATTATTCTAATCTATCTGTTATACAGGAGGAAGAATCTTCTTTTCCTGAAGTGCAGATGCCTCTACCTGTACTTACTGTCCAATCTACTGAATCTTGGCGTGATGTGACCATTTCTTCTACGGTTACACCGCAACAGCATCAACGCGTTGCTGATCTTCTACAATCTTTCCCAGATGTGTTAACTGATGTACCGGGTTGCACATCTGTAATTAGTCACGATATTATTCTTAACGATGATACACCAATTCGTGTTCATCCTTATTCTGTACCTCTACATTTTCTGAGTAAGACATCTCAGGAACTCGAACAGATGATATCATTAGGTATTATTGAGACTAGTACATCTCCATTTTCTTCTCCTTTAGTCATTGTCCGGAAAAAGGACAACAACATACGTTTATGTGTTGACTATAGGAAACTTAATGCGCAGACAGTACCGGATAGCGAACCACATCCTATCCTTGACGATTTACTTCCTCGTCTATCCAGTGCTACACTTTTCACTAAAATTGACTTAACTAAAGGTTATTGGCAGATTCCACTAACCGAAAGAGCTAAATACTACACAGCATTCTCAACTCCACAAGGTCTTTACCAGTGGAACGTGATGCCTTTTGGGCTAATGAATGCTCCAGCTACCTTTATTCGCATGATGCGAAAAATTTTAGCAGGTAGATCAGATATAATTACCTATATTGACGACATATGTTTGTTTAGTTCATCATTTGAGGAACATTTTTTGGGTCTCAAATCAGTTTTGGAAATATTGCGGGATAACCATTTAACCGCTAAACCAACTAAAATTCAAATAGCATGTAATGAGATAACATTCCTGGGGCACATTATTGGATCGGGACGTATCCAAACAATTCCCAGTACGGTTTCTAAAATATTAAATTTATCTGTTCCTCAAACGAAGAAACAGGTTAGGAGTCTGTTAGGTTTAATCCAATACTATAGCAGATTTGTACCTCACCTATCATCCATCACGGCTGTCCTGTCTTCGTTACTAAAGAAGAACATGCCTTTAAGGATAAATTGGACCGACGAATGTGACAAAACTTTTCGCACTATCTTAAAAATATTTTCATGCCCACCTGTTTTAAGATTACCAGATGCTTCTAAAAAGTTTGTTCTACGTACAGATGCGAGTAATTACGGACTCGGGGCATGTCTACTGCAATATCATGATGATGTCCTTCACCCCGTAATGTATATCTCACGCAAACTGAAACCTCCGGAGACGAATTATTCCACTGTGGACCGAGAATTGCTCTCCGTAATCTGGGCAATTACCAAGTTGGAAAAGTTTTTGCTGGGATCTCCATTTCTGATCCAGACTGATCAGAAATCAGTGGCAGCATTACGTCGCTCAAACCATAAAAGTGCTAAACTTGCACGATTTGCTATTACGTTGCAACCCTACGAGTTCGAGATACAGTCGATACCTGGAACTGAAAACGTCATAGCCGACACGTTGTCCAGACATCCTACGGATTCTGAATGAATATTACAATTTCAAGAAAATTTTCTGACTAGTCAAGCATTACATTTGCAATAAACGGTATTGATATCAAGTCAGAATATACAACAATTCAGTTGGACTTCCTACCTAAATAAGGACATTTCGAAATAAACTATTGTAATCAAAATATCAAGTTTTACGGATCGTTTGAAAATTTGAACTTCAATTCCACTTTGAGTATCACTCATTTCGATTGAAAACTGTTAAAAAGGAACAATCTCTAATGTAGAAAGGACAGATACGCTGATGACTTAGTCAATTTACTTTCAAAAGTTTAATAAAGGAACTAACGATGAATGGATAATCAAATCATAATTTGATAATATGAACCTTGTGTCTTAATGAACTTTCATACAATTCAACAGGAGGTAACAACGATTGGATCTTCATGTCCAATATTATTAAATTTTCTAGTTATTAAATTAGTATATAATATATAATAAAGTCAAAGTGTGATGAAATAAAAAAAATAAAATATACTAAGAAAAGATGAAACAAAAGAATATCACACCAATTAAACCTTTTAATTGGTGTAATTATTAAGGTAATAGATATTACATTATGACATTTCATATATATAGTTAAAATGTATGAATTTTTTCTGCTCTTTTCTTCTGATTGCGTTAATTTAATTAGGTATCTATCCTTACACTTCATTTTCACACGCATGCTAATTTAATGTATACTTTAATATTTGGTTTCAATTGTCCGTACTTCTCAATTTTTATTTCTTTTACTCTCTTATTCTATTTCTCATTTTGTTGATTTTATTATAATATATTACTGACATGACCGCGACACTGTTCTGGATAGAACATCGTAGGTCATACGTCGGGTTTTGTTAAATTTTTGATTAATTGATTAATATTGTTCAAAAAAAATCTATTTAATAGATTTTTTTTGCCCCCGTCTGACATGAAATCTGTTACGGTGTTATTTTAAATGACAGCGTCTGCTGGGGTTTACCCATGCGCAACGTTTAGGGGTCATTAATATTTATAGAATATGTCGATATTTTACGGTATAGTGAACGCGAAATATATGCGGAGATTATGACGCATTCGCGTTGGGAAGGCCACGCCGGGTGACTTGGTTACAGGGCCTTTGTTACGCTATCCGTCAAGCAAGAAGGTCGTGTCTTGTATTTCTTCCAAGGAAATAAGGCTGAGTATATAGCCTATATTTTATAGATGAATCGATGTAGACTTCAGGGTCAGTTCGGAAATTAATCTAAGCATGAGATTAATTAATTTAAACTAATAATGGAAGGAGAATCGTATTATGATTCAATTTGTAGATGTCAAGAACTCATGTGCTCATTTCTGGCTGTTGACTACAACAGCGCACGTATATAGCCACGATGTTCTTCTGACACATTGTTTTGACACGGACGGATACTTACTGATATTATTTGGAATTCAAGTGTTACGCTGAATTGTACATGAAACCTTTGTGAATGTCGATTATCGTTTTGTATGAATCTTAATACATGTGGACTCTAAGCAGAAGGCTTGATCCTTTATTTACGTTTCGGGTTCGGTTCTACAACTGTTGGTGTTTACCTTTGTCAGCACGATAACTCTCCCACAAGGGAAATCAAATACTATAGACTATGCAAATCAGAACGTCGAAGGGATGTTCTGATGCCCAGAGCTAACCATTTATAACCAACATTGCTATGTCTAAAGAGTGACTTTGTTATTCAATAATAATACCTTAACCAAGGAATCGCAACACCAACCACACCACCACCACCGACCCGTCACACCCTGTCTATGTAAAAAAAATTGAAGTTACGGAAACAACAACGCCAGGAACACTGGGTTACATTATTCTGATCAACAGAGATGTGCCGGAGGTCTTAGGTAACGATTTTTAATATTTTCAAATACGCGTGGGATGAGCAATGATAAACTTCCCCACCCAAACAGTGCTAGATAGATTTGATTGGTTCGCCAGAATCTAATATGATTTGATTGGAACTTTCGGCGGAAACACAGCTGGGATTTGAAACTAAGAATTGTGAGACATTTGACCCCATTGGAAAGCTGTTGATCATGTTGACACAAGCCGGTGTTGTGATATTTGAAAGAAGACAATACGGTCTGTCCAGACATCTGTCTGGCGGAGGCACACAGATGAAAGTGGAATAATTAAATAATCTTTCTGGATAGACATCTGGGCGGAAAACATTGCGCCAGGAACACAGGGTCACATTATTCTGATAAACAGAGGTGCGCCGGAATTCTTAGGTAACGATTTTTAATATTTTCAAATACGCTTGCGATGAGTAATGATAAACGTCCCCACCCAAACACTGCTAGATAGATTTGATTGGTTCGCCAGAATCTACTATGATTTGATTGGAGCTTTCGGTGGAAGCACAGCTGGAATTTGAAACTAAGAATTGTGAGATATAATCTAACAAACTCGGAGTCACAGCACACAGAACAGACAGACTGCATCGCAACGTCAACTCAACACCTCCTACAGTCCAGAGGAAAGAGGATAGGACTTATCATTCCACAATTATAAGTACCAGATCGAGTATTGGGCATTTTTAAAATTCACAAGTAAACCCGCCATTTTAATGCAAGACTGGAAACTTGGGAATTTTATCACAAGAAGCCATAAGAGGAATTATACAAACAGTTTTCCCAGGCCAGGAATTCGCGGAACACCAGCCGTCAGAGGAATTAACTCATATTTCCAGACCTTAAATGACTCGAACAGCATCTAAATACAGGGCTGTGGGTCCATTCTAATCTGCGCCAGGAGAAGTGTATATTCCCCAAATTTTGGGTTTGTGGTTACATCAGACTTAAGTACTGAAGTTCCTACGCCACTAGTGTGAGAGAAGAATATCACCATCAACCGCCTACAGTGGACGAATTACGTGGAGAAGTGTACTCATCACCAAAAAGAAGTGACGGAAACCACAGCTGCTGGACTCACCTGGAGTTAAGTTGTGTGTGACAGGCTACAGCAAAAATACGGACATTATACTTATTAACGCCCTACCAAACCTCAATGAGGAAAAATTTAATATCACTTTCACCACATTTAATCCTTATTTTAACTTGTTGAACTACTTGACTATTAAATTTGTTGTATGTTATTTTGCACTAAACAGTAATAGTTGATTCAGTTTATTTGTACGAAAGCAAACGTATGAGCCAAATTTTCTTGATAAATACACACACACACACATATATATGTATATATATATATATATATATATATATATATATATATATATATATATATATATATATATATATATATATATATATATATATATATATATAGAGCCATTAATTATAAGAGGGCATTCGTTGGATTACTCCAACTGGGGGCTTGACGGGCCAGAATCATTGCATAGCCCCTTCACAAAAGGTGACGGACCAGATAATAAGTTAACAAATTTGCTCATCCCTTAAGCAGCGTTTTGTTCTTGACTTCTGGGAATATCATTTGAAGTCTCCCCTAAGGTAGTTTAGTCATTCCTCTTCTATCTACATCTTTGCCAAGAGTAATTTTGCGCGCAGATAGATACCTTGGACGACCTACTTTTAGATACGCTTGCGTTGTGACCATTAGTGGACTACCACCGCAAAGCCAGGGGAGACAATCCCGTGACAATGGGGCGACTCGTGCCGGGATTATTGAACTCGGACACGCATTTGTGATAAATTACTATTGCGGACCTCGTTTGTATTATAGTACTACGGTCTATTTATTTTCCTGGAATACTGGCAGACATTTTAGATTTACTGAAAGAGTATTGTTAGCTATTAGTTTAGATAGATCGGCTCATACGTCTTGCAATAAATAAATAAATATGGTGAAATATTTTAAGAGTAAAGTATTAATTTATAAAATAAATCTAAAACTTCTCTAAAATTAATTGGTAAAAGAAAAGAATTGTCCACCTCTGAAGCCTAATTTCTGTTTGTTGTCAGTGTTGTGCATTTTATAATTTTAGTCAGCTAGAGCGGCTAATTTTATTTTAGACAAATAGCAATTGCAATTTTCGTGTCGCCTGTAAACACTCTCCTGACACAGCATGGCCGAATCACAAAATCTCTACAGTTTTTATTTAAATGTTGCTAAAGAGATGGGCTTATCAGGCAAAGAATTATCTGATTTTGTAGCCACTTCTGTGAAAGAAGATAAGGAACGGATGAAAGAAGATAAAGACAGGATAGAAGCCGAGAAAGCCATGGCCAGAGAAGAAAGAAGATTAGAAAGGGAAGAGAAGGAAAAGCAAATATCTTTTGAGGAGCAGAAGGCTGAAAAGCAAAGAGCTTTTGAAAAGGAACAGGCTGACAGACTACAGGCCGAAAAGGAGGCTGACAGACTACAGGCCGAAAAGGATGCTGACAGACTAAAGGCCGAAAAGGAGGCCGAAAGAGCAGAAAAGCAGGCCGAAATAGCAGAAAGGAAGGAACAGGCCGACAGAACATACACACTCAGACTTAAAGAACTAGAGATTGAAGGAAGAAGAATCGAATCTAGTTCTAGCACCAATGGGTCGGGGAGCTCTCAAACTAGTGATGGGGTAAATATATCTCACGCGATTGTTCCAAGCGCGGCCTCTTTTCAGTTAGATGCTTACTCAGACATTTCCGAGGAAATAGACATTTATTGTGCTAGATTTGAGTCTTTAGCTGCCACCTATGGATTAGATAGAGAGAGATACATCATGAAGCTATCTCAGAGTCTGCGAGGAGCTGCATACGACGTCTTCCTCAAAATTGCACCGGAAGACAACAACAATTATGATTTGTTAAAGAAAGCTCTGCTGCAACGTTTTGCGCTGAATGTACAAACTTTTCAGTGCAAATTCCGGGAGGCCAAGAGGCAAAAAGACGAATCGTACAAGCAGTTTGCTATACGTCTGGCTATGTACTTGGAGAAGTGGGGATCACTAAGCGCCTTCGACGAATCGTACGAGGGATTACAAGAAATGATTATCGTGGAGCAGTTTAAGGACTCGCTCACCCCAGACATGACACGGTTCTCGGCTGAGCATGGGGCGGAAACTATTGATCAGGTAATACTGTTTGCTGATCGGTACCAGAGCGCCCAGTCGGAAGTAAACCCGACTAAAAGGCGCCAACACAATAATCACCCCAAACGAGAGGAGCGCCCCTTCACTGACGCAAAGAGTACGACCAACACCTCACACAACACGACACAACACGACACAACAGCAACAACAGCAACAACAACCACAGGATCACCATAGGCAGAAACAGAGCAATTCAGCCCAGGGAAATGGAAGGCGATGTTTTAAGGCTTGCAAATCTGACACGCACTTCACATCGGACTGTAAGAGGCCTAAGGCCGGCCCTTATAATGTCGCATGTCTGATCAGGGGGCCGATAGGGAAACATGACCCCCTGGCATATGATCAAAATTCCAACCACCCTTCTATTACTGACCAAGTAACCGTGGGTAACCAAACCATACGGTGCCTCTATGATTCGGGTCTCGAATACACCGCTTTAGTTTCCCCATCTTTGGTGAAGGCCCACCAAGACACTGGTGAAACTGTAGAAATACAGGGGCCCCGGAAGAGTATAAAGCCTATGACTCTTCCAGTTGCAGAAATTGATTTTCAACGCGCTATGTACGGGGGAAAATCAATGCTGGAGTAGTAGACGAGTTAGTCTACCCTCTCATCTTAGGGAGGAAATATGGGTTTCTTAGAGATCCCGCACGTGACTCTAAGTCAACACAAGAGATAGAGAACACAGGAAACGCCCAAGCGGCCCCTGAGCTCTTATCTCTAAACAGCCTAAATATTTCAGAGCTGAAGCAGGCACAAAGGGCCGATAAAAACCTAAAGCCTTGCTTTTCTAAGTTGTATGGAAATCACTCCCATATTCCCCAGGGAGCATTTTACAAGGAGGAAGGTTTGGTTTACAGACGGGTTGGGAATAAGAGACAGTTAGTTGTCCCACTCCCATTTCACACCCGCCTGATGCAGAAAATGCATTCCACCCTGCCCAATCCCATAAACTGTTCATATGCCCTGGAGGAAAATGTATCTCTGAATCCATTCTGGCCAGGAATGCGAAAGGAAATTCGACAGTTCGTGAGAGATTGCTCGGTTCACCATAACCCAGACACCCAGAAGGATGACACTACCTAGAAAGAATTTGAGCAGAGTACCCAACACTTAGCATGGGATAACTCGTACCTCAAATCAACATTTTTGTGTAGCAAAGCAGAGTTACGACAAGCGCAGAAGGACGATATTACCCTTGCGCCATACTCTGAACAGAGTCGGATAGAAAGAACCCATGCTTCAGCTGGAACTTTCTACACCGAGGATGGAATTATTTATCGACGTACTAGGCAAAAAAATCAACTCTTAGGGCCCCTCCCTTTAAGACCCTCCGTTATGAAAGCAGCTCATGTATCTTCATCGGGGGAACATCTTACCGTGGGTACCACTTTGCGTAATATTAAGGAGGTTTACTTCTGGCCCAACCGATGGAAAGACGTTCGTCAGTACGTATTGAACTGTACATATTGCCAAGCAAGCAAATTAAATGTTCGCCGACGAGATAATGAGGAGAAGAACACTGTCTTTCAGAACAGTAGGAGAGGAAGGCACACACTTCACAAAAGTTCACGTCCTAACCTGAATATTTAATGAAATATCTTTGGTGAGGAGGTATGTGACGACACGTCTGTACGTGTCCTTTTGTGTGATCTCTCACCCCTTCAGCCCTCCGGCAGTAAACTTCTTTTCTTCATAATTCGCTTGTTATTTGGCATACATCATGCCTTTTCATTCGTTATTTTCACTATTTTGCTCTATGCTGGACATAGCATGGTGAATTCTCTAACACGCCACTCCCCTATAGCAGTATTTGCTATGGGAGTAATGCGTATCTTATTGTTTCACACTCCACTCCCAAACTGTTGTTACGATTCGCCAGGTTTGGTGACCCGGCCAGCGATAATATTTTATCGCCTAATCTGTCACCGCCAGTGGAAACGGGGCGGTCAAACATTTTACCCCATTGGAAAGCTGTTGATCATGTTGACACAAGCCGGTGTTGTGATATTTGAAAGAAGACAATACGGTCTGTCCAGACATCTGTCTGGCGGAGGCACACAGATGAAAGAAGAATAATTAAATAATCTGTCTGAATAGACATCTGGGCGGAAAACATTACGCCAGGAACACCGGGTCACATTATCCTGATAAACAGAGGTGAGCCGGAAGTCTTAAGTAACGATTTTTAATATTTTCAAATACGCTTGGGAAGAGTAATGATAAACGTCCCCACCCAAACAGTGCTAGATAGATTTGATTGGTTCACCAGAATCTACTATGATTTGATTGGAGCTTTCGGCGGAAACACAGCTGGGATTTGAAACTAAGAATTGTGAGATATAATCTAACAAACTCGGAGTCACAGCACACAGAACAGACAGACTGCATCGCAACGTCAACTCAACACCTCCTACAAGCCAGAGAAGTAAGACACGCCACACAAGAAGCATACAGGGCTGTGGGAATTCCATTCTAATCTCTAAATACAGCGCCAGCCAGGAGAAGTGTGTATTCCCAAAATTTCGGGTTCGTGGTTACAAGACATCAGACTTAAATACTGAAGTTCCTACGCCACTAGTGTGAGAGAAGAGTATCACCACCAACGGCCTACAGTGGACGAATTACGTGGAGAAGTGTACTCATCACCAAAAAGAAGTGACGGAAACCACGGCTGCAGGACTCAGCTGGAGTTAAGTTGTGTGTGACAGGTTACAGCAAAAATACGGACAGTATTATTCACGCCCTACCAAAACATCAATGAGGAAAAATTTAATATCACTATCACCCCATTTAATCCTTATTTTAACTTGTTGAACTACTTGATTATTAAATTTGTTGTATGTTAATTTGCACTAAACAATAATAGTTGATTCAGTTTATATGTATGAAAGCAAACGTATGACCCAAATTTTCTTGATAAATATATATATATATATATATATATCTGTATATATATATATATATATCTATATATATATATATATATATATATATATATATATATATATATATATATATATATATATATATATATATATATATATATATATATATATATATATATAATAAATTCTTTAAGCACCAAACACGGCGCATAAGGCAGAAACCAGTGCTCTCCAGGTTGTTCGTTGTGACGCCACTCCTCTTAGCTCTTGCACATTATTTAGGCCCAACGTTCTTCCTTCTTTTATTATTGTTCTTCTGAGTGTTTCTTTTGGTCTTCCTTTTTTCCTCTTACCCTCAGGAACCCAAGTGAGCGCCTGTAGTGGTATTCTGTTGTTTTGCATTCGTAGGACATGACCGATATATGACCATCGTCTTTTCCTTATATAGTCGGAGACATATTTCTGCTTAGAGTCTTCTCTTATTTGTATCGTTTATATATATATATATATATATATATATATATATATATATATATATATATATATATATATAGAGAGAGAGAGAGAGAGAGAGAGAGAGAGAGAGAGAGCAATTAATTATAAGAGGGCATTCGTTGGATTACTCCAACTGGGGGCTTGACGGGTCAGAATCACAGCATAAGCCCTTCACAAAAGGCGACGGACCAGATAATAAGTTAACAAATTTGCTCAGCCCTTAAGCAGCGTTTTGTTCTTGACTTCTGGGAATATCTTGTGAAGGCTCCCCTAAGGTAGAAAAGTCATTAATCTTCTATCTACATCTTTGCCAAGAGTAATCTTGCGCGCAGATAGAAACCTTGGTCGACCTACTTTTAGATACGATTGCGTTGTGACCATTAGTGGACTACCACTGCAAAGCCAGGGGAGGCAATCCCGTGACACGTGACAGAGGTGTCAACGTCTGTTTGTGTGGTCTCTTAACGGAATGCCAACTGACCCACCAGCTTTTCCATTTTAATACGTTTGATGACTTTCTTTATTTCTGTCTTATTTGGTTGTCCACGGTTAATTTGTAAGTTGGTTTCTCCTACTGGATATTTGTGGAATCTTGTGGAGTTGTTCTATTTAGCAATTCTTTCAATAGTTCCCTATATCTCTTTATATTTTGTGTCCAGTTGCTAAGCAATGTTCCAGTAATGTCCTTGATAAAGCCGTTAGATCGCTTAACTTTTCCCCTGCAGGTTTCTTTATGCACTTGTACAGGTCCTTCAAATTTACTTTGGCCACAACTTCCTCTGCCTATTTCCTCTTTTTTTGTGTGATGTTTTTTTTTCTTACTTATATGTTTGCTTCTATGCAAATTTCATGAGCTTGGCTCTGGAACTTTGGTTTTGAATTTTTTTTTCAAATGAGCGTTATGTTTTTTCTGTTTTCTTGTTGATTGCATTGTAGCAAGACATTTGGTCAAACCCGGTCAAGAAACAGAAGAAACCGTCAAACTTTGTGGAGATTTCAAAGGAGATGCACCCATGACGCTTCCCGTCGCATTGGTGGAGATACACTCTGATTTTGTCAGAGGTGTGATCAAAGCGGCTATTATGGATGACCTGATCTACGCAGTCATACTTGGCTGTAGATATGTGTTTACTGGGAGACCGAAAGAGCCAATTGTGGCAGCAGTAACCCCAGGAGGGCAAACCAAGAAGGAACGGGAGCCTGCGCCATTTGTTTCCTAACGAACTAAAAGAGGCGCAACAAAAATACCCTACCTTGGAGCCCTGCTTTAGGAAACTGCCCATGGCCAAGGACCCCAGACACAACGGGAACATTTGTTCTAAGGATGGCGTACTTTATCGTAGAACAGGCAACCCTGATCAAGGGCATAATCAGCTCCTAGTACCGACGCAGTACAGAGACCAAATCTTAGAAATGGGGGACTCTCTTCCCTTTAGCAGACATATGGGACAAAACGCCACTAATCAGCGAATATCGACTCACTATTGGTGGCCAGGAATGAACTCTGATGTTGTGGCAGGCCCTAGAAATGTATCATGTTCCACAAGAGATTGCAGCAATGCTGAAGCTGTATTTCGCAGGGTTTGCTGTCAGATTTTCAACCAGAGAGTACACAACGAAGTGGATTGGCCTTGAAGTTGGAATTGCGGTGGAATGTGTCTCATGCCACCGCTCAAAGCATTCATGGATGACACAACAATTCTGACATCAGATGAACATCAGGCCCGGAGGATGTTAGCACGCCTGGATGAACTAGTCAGCTGGTGCAGAATGAGCTTCAAACCCAAGAAGTCGAGAAGCCTATCAGTCAGGAAAGGGAAGATAGCAGAGGTCATATTCACGGTTTCCAACCAAAGAATCCCTACTGTCATTGAGGAACCTGTTAAAAGTCTTGGCAGGGTGTACGATGCCTCATTAAAAGACTCAAAGGCAGTGCAACAGACAATAGAAATGGCAGACAGAGGGCTACAGATCATAGACCAAAGCAGACTCCTGGGGAAGTTCAAACTGTGGTGCCTCCAGTTCATGTTGATACCAAAGTTGCTGTGGCCACTGCTTATATATGAAATAAGCACAAGTACAGTGGAAGCCATAGAGCAGAAGGTCAACAAGTTCATGAGAAAATGGCTAGGAGTACCACCAGGTCTGTCAGATGTAGCACTGTACTGCAAAAAGTCAAAACTTCTGCTTCCTTTCAAGTCAGTTGTTGAAGAGTACAAAGTTGGAAAGGCAAGGCTTGCAATGATGCTACGCGAGTCAGCTGATGACGTGGTTAAGTTCATTCAGCCCACACTGAAAACGGGAAGGAAGTGGAAAGTGGAAGAAGCTGTTGATGCTGCCCAAGAGTCACTCAAACTAAGGGAGGTAATCGGATACACACAAACCAATAGACGGGGATTTGGTCATGGAGACATCCGCTGGTGGTCCAAGGCATCAAGCAGGGAGCGCAGAGACATGGTAGTTCAGGAGATACGAGAAGCTGAGAATGATAAGAGGTTGCAAAAAGCAGTGCAGCAGGTCCAACAAGGCCAATGGACTACATGGGAAGGAGCCCTGCAGAGGTCCTTGACATGGAATGATATATGGCATATGGCACCTCTTAGGCTCAGCTTCGTTGTCAGATCACTGTATGACCTGCTGCCATCGGCCACCAACCTTGTGAAATGGGGAAAGTCGGATGATGAGCAGTGCCCCCTGTGCCAGGGGAGGCAGACACTTGAACACGTGCTCTCAGCGTGTAAGGTGTCATTAGGGCAAGGGCGATACACTTGGCGCCATAACAAAGTGCTAAATGAGCTTGCTGCGACAATAGATCTGGCAAGAATGAAGGCGAATAGCAAAGTCCGGCCAGACACCGCAAACACATACTTTCTGAGGGCAGGAAAGTCAGCACACCCCAAACCGAATAAACCTGGTAGCAGTTTACCATCTCTTCTTGATTGTGCAAATGATTGGGAGATGGCGGTAGACCTACCTGGACGAGGGGCATATCCAGAGAGTATCCGAAAATCGCGGAGACGGCCGGATATAGTGCTTCATTCTGCAGCAACGCTTCAGGTCATACTGATTGAACTGACTGTGCCATTTGAATCCAGATTAGATGAGCAACATTCGTTCAAAGCGGCCAAGTATAGTGATCTAGCCGCGGATCTGAGACACGATGGGTTCACTGCAAGGGTCATGGCTGTTGAAGTGGGTGCAAGAGGGCTTGTGGCTGCATCAGTGTATGATCTATTGAAACTGTTGGGGCTGAGGGGACAGTCGAGAACAAGGGCCCTGAAGAGGCTTAGTGAAACTGCCGAAAAGGCATCAGGCTGGCTGTGGAACAACCGCAATGGGGAATGGAGATCGTAACAATAAACGCTGCGGTACAGAAAACACCAGGAATTTTTCTAAGTCCACAATACGCTGAGGTTTGTGGTGGACTAGTGAACGGGCTGCGACTCAGGGGCGACAAGCGGTGTATACTATAAGGGGTGTCAGTATCAAAAGTCCAGTGGGGAACGCGCAGTGGCGACTCGTTGACTTCGCGCTGGTGTCTCAGTGTGTGCGACGGAACGAACGGAATAATTTGTCTTCTCTTTGTTACTTTCACAATTGCCTCCACGGCTGGCGGAGTTGTGGAATTTAAAGTTGCTACCATAAGTGAAATGGGTTCATTTTTGATGCAAGACAACAGGAAGCTGAGACGCTTGGGAGTCATGACCCAAGTGGGCCCGCCCCCCTTAGAGTGTAAAGGAGTATATAGGGCCGAAACACTTGTCGGACGGGGGGACTTCTTCTGATGATCAGATTGCTTCCTGTTGTATCGCTCTGTAAAGAGTTTCCTATCATAGGTACGTGAAATCCTGCGCCAAGTGCCAACGGGTGGCACCGAAGCATTGGACACCCCCAGTTCCCATGGGTGAAATGCTAATAGTGGGGACACCATTTGAACGAGTCGTAATCGACATTTTAGGACCACTAGAAAGGACTGAAAGAAGGCACAGGTTTGTCCTGACCTTAGTCGACACATGCACTTTGTTGGCAGAAGCTATACCGCTAACATGCACGGATTACAAGCATGTTGCAGAAGCCTTAGTGCATATATTTACATGGTTGGGATTCCCTCAACAAGTTGTGACGGATAACGGATCCCCATACCGTAGCCTGTTAATGGAGGAGATCGTCAAGATCTTGAGAAAACAGCACATCTACACAAGCCCGTATAATCCGGCCGGAAGTGTGTTAGTAGAACGTGTTAACGGAAGCCTCACCATGATGTTACGTAAGCTGGGACAAAGGAAACCTGAAGATTGGGACCTTTTCATTCCTGCAGCCTTATTCGCCTACAGGGAAGTTCCACAGGCCTCTACAGGTTTTCCCCCAGCTACTCTTTTATTCGGCAGACCTAGTAAGCGGCCGCTAGAAGCCTTACTTCGGTCCCTGACAGACCAGAAGGCTGATGAGACAGTCGTCTCAGCCAGTAAATATGTATCGGAATGAAAGGAAAGGTTACAGCTAGGATGGGATCTAGCCACAACCAACCTTAAGAAAGCACGCGCAAGGCATGCCAAACGATACAATAAAGCAGCGAAAGAGAGAGAACTACAACCAGGGGAGAAAGTTTTGTTGTTACTGCCAACCGGAAGCAACAAACTACGCATCGGATGGCAAGGGCCGTTTACCGTCCTTTAAAAGATCTCGAGAACTAACTATCAGATCTCTATTAAATGAAAGGAGAAGGTCT
Source organism: Oreohelix idahoensis (assembly GCA_024509875.1). Taxonomy (NCBI): domain Eukaryota; kingdom Metazoa; phylum Mollusca; class Gastropoda; order Stylommatophora; family Oreohelicidae; genus Oreohelix; species Oreohelix idahoensis. The sequence goes on along the minus strand of JAMPIV010006108.1, from coordinate 30,536 downwards.
ACCTTGTAAATCTGTTAAAGAAATACTTGGAAAGACCGGTGCCGTCCTCCCAACATCCCTGGCAAACGCCATAGCTACCGAAGATGATGAAGATGACGATAGTTGCATGGAATATCCATTGGAACAAACGGAATCTTTCAAAGATGTAGAATTCGGTGACACTCTCTCTGAAGCACAACAGACAGATACGAGGGTGCTACTGAACCTGTACACAGCAATTTTTACGGATATATCTGGTCGAACACATCTCGTAGAGTTCGATATGAAACTGACAAACGAGACACCGGTTCGAACCAGAGCTTCCCTATTACGTATGCTAAAGCTGATACGCTACGGGAAGAGATAGACAAGCTACGCCAAGCAGGAATTATTAGCGAGTCTACATCTCCTTATAGTGCGAGCGTAGTGCTGTTACAGAAGCCCAATAAGGAAGTTCGGCTGTGCAACGATTACCGTCTACTTAACACTGTAACAGAATTCCAGCCGGAGCTTCTACAAAGCGCTTCTGAGCTGTTCACCAAGCTAAGCAAGGCACGGATTTTCTCCAAGATTGACCTGAGTAAAGGTTATTATCAAATACCAGTCAAGGAGGAAACCAAGTTTTTGCTAGCTTTCAGCACCAGTGAAGGACACTATACGTTCAACGTGATGCCATTCGGGTTACACAACGCACCAGGAGTCTTCACAAGGATGATGAAAAAGCTTTTAAAACCATTGCACAGTCCACATATACACAACTTTATGGACGATATACTAGTTGCAACGGATACCTACGAAGAACACATTGCTACGGTTGCTATGCTCCTCAGGGGACTACAGGAAACTGGTCTCAAAGCTAGACCTAGCAAATGTTTAATCGGCTTCGAAAAGCTAGACTTCCTGGGGCATACCATTTCTCACGGTTCCATGTGGCCAGTTGCTAAGAACGTAGAGAAGATACGTGCAGCAAAAAGGCCAAGAACGAAGAGAGAAACACGATCGTTCCTATCACTGTGTGCTTATTACTAGAAATTTATTAAAAACTTCAATGGGTTGACGGCACCCCTTACTGACCTTACAAAGAAGGGGCGACCTGAGAGAATTATCTGGGATTCGAAGTGCAAAGACGCTTACGTCACGCTCAATGAACAACTGTCTGAATATCCAATTTTACGATTACCTGACATTACCAAACCCTTTATATTACGGGTCGACGCATCGGGTCAAGGCATCGGGTCAACTCTGCTTCAAGCAGGCGACGATGATCCAAACGAGCTATTCCCAGTGGCATACGGCAGTCGTAAATTGAATAAAGCAGAACGTAATTATTCCACAGTGGAAAGAGAATGTCTGGCACTGGTTCATGGTATAAGGAGAAACCATGAATATCTGTACGGAGTATCATTCACGGTGCAGACAGATCATGCTCCCCTGGCGTTTCTCAGAGCGAATAAGGAATTTAAAGCGAAGATAATGCGCTGGGCATTGTTCCTAAGCGTGTATTCCTTTAAAGTAAAATACATATCAGGAAAGAAGAACGTAGGGGCAGACTTTGTGAGTCGGAATTGAACCACGAAGAAAGAGGAAGATGAGAGTGAAGAAAACAGTCACCCGGAAGCTACGGATACAGGTAACTCTATTTCCATAAAGTAGACATGAATGGTTTCATATCTTCAAGCCGGGACGAACTGTGACAGAGTTATGTAAATATATTACGAGTACATGTATCCACACGTTTTTGCTCCCACCTGGTTCCCTCATTTGCTTTCTTATTAGTATGCACGTTTGGTTAAACGCAGAACCCCTACACTTCGATATCTGTCGAACTCATATTTTAGCCACGCCTATTTTCTTTTTCTCTATGTCTTACAGGCACTAAGAATGTTTACAAACAGACCTATTAGCTAGTCCAGGGCCGTTAACTGTAATTATCACGGGAACGATAGGGCAATCGTTGAGATAGTGACAGATCAGAGAACGGGTCGTATATTTGTATAATCAAGGGCGGTAAGTCAAAAGACGGACCTTTGACGGTTGCATTTCCTCAAGGGGAGATAGCCACAGTTCGTGATCCCAGGGCCCGTAATTCGCTACAGTATGAGCCGAGATCAAAAGACGGTCTGCTCTATGGCCCACGTTTCTGCGTCGGCAGAGGCGTGAAATAAAGCTTTGATTCAGGAATCGACCGCAGATTTTCCCAAAATCTGGGCGAAGGCGCTATATCTCGCAAGAGATAGCGAATTTCTACATATTTCATATATATATATATATATATATATATATATATATATGAAATATATATATATATATATATATATATCCCAGCTTTTAAAATCATTTATCCAGTAGCCTCAGAATTTTCGGAACATCTAGCTTCGAACCCTAGATCATTGTTAAAGTGGGTTTCTTAGTATTTCGATTGCAGATAGTTTCTTTTTTCTGTGTTGTGGTAACTATATTTACTAGCATTTTGAGTGATTACCTACCAGCGGCCTGAATCTGAGAAAACGGGTCTAAGTCCAACAGTACCAAAAAACATTCTTATATAAATATCGGGTCTTCGAGGTTGACCTGTTTGGCCCTCTTGTTTCACCCAGAAAGAGAGAGAGAGAGAGTACCAACAAAAGACTATAAGAATAATTGTAACTGGACCTATAGCTATCTAGATTCTTTTTCCATTTTTTCATGTACATTCAGCCCGATGTGGCGAAATTATCAAATTTAACATTTCCCAACTACCGACCACTGTGTTGTGGCGAGGATTTTTATCCTGAGAGATTTACATACCTGACAATCTCTTTAAGTATTGGAATTACAAGCTACTGACACTGTGAACACTAGATCTCGTAATTATTTTCCTACCTGGACTAATTGATGTGACATAAACAGATCCAATTAACAATAACGAAGTAAGAGTTCCCCAAATAACAGGATTAATCAAACTTTGAGGAGCTGGGGCTTATTTTGCCAAAACACAACCCAACACTGGATTTGCTGTTTGTACCATGGAGATATGTTCCAGATGTTGTTAATCAACAATTAGGTAATCGTGACTGAAAGTGGCCACTGTTTGTCTGAAGCGAGAGAAAGAAGGAGTGAATAATTCTTCTATTGTATAATCATTGTACTCACTTTGTTGTGCATTTCTTTTGTTTGCTAATACTGTTATTTTTCTGAATAGATTAATTAGGAACTCTGTTCTTTACAGTATAGTCAAATTCTATACCATAGTGCTAATCTTTTGACCTTTTGGGGGTTATTTAACTTCTTCTTGTGGGATCTTGTCTCAGCAGAGGGGATTGCACCTATGGGTTTATTTCTTTATGATTTCTGTAACCTATGATTTTTCTATTTGATATTTGATACTGAATGTTGTGAAGATTTTTTTCTTTATGATAAATAAACTTAACATAAAACTTAATTACCTGTGTTGGTCAGTTCGGCCCAATATCCCTACTCCATTTACTATAGTTTCATGTTTGTGCGTCTAATTGTCGTCACTTATCTGTGTGTGTGTGTGTGAGTGGTTAATAGTGTATATGTTAATATATACAGAAAGGTAAACTGTCTGATAAACAAAATTCAGTCGTAGCGATAGGCTGGACTAGATTATCTTCTCAATCCAGGGACAGACTCTACCTTTTCACCATTTCACTCGTGAAATCTATTTCTTTACCTTATCTCTCACTGAGTTACCACCTTTTCCAGTTCTATTCAGACGGGACCAGAATCTATCTTAATCACCTATCCAAAATCTACGACAGTTTATTATTTGACTTGTAAAGCAATTATTGCTTGTACATGTTCTAATATTAATATTCATGAGGGTCTATCAGTGTTGGTATATAAGGATATGTAAAGTTAATTGTGATTTCTGTCTTCCAGGACTACTACGTCAGACGAGCTGTCCAGAATGTGATCAACATGAGCAACCCTCGAGTCTTGGAACATCTGCGGTTAGTTTTCATTCTTGTCTTAATTGTTTCATTATCGCCTTTTAAGTCATTTGTGAACTCTTAGTTAGGTATAAGACTTTATAAATTCTGAACAAGACATAAGTGTCGTGAATTTAGATAGGTTTGAAAATATTTATGGTCCCGCCTGAGTAGAGTGGATGGTGATAGTACGTGAGAAGTAAAGATGTGAGAATAGATTTCACGATTGAATAGTTTAAGGAGAAGATATGTCTCTGCAATGAGAAGTTTCTCTAATCCAGCCTATCTATACGACTATCTTTTAGTATAAGACAATCTTGCACCTCCCTATATCTAGAAATATAAGTTTAACTGAACACACATACAATTATGTGACAACAAGACGCACAAACGTGAAAAAACTATGGTAAATTGGGTATGGGTCTGACCAGCACACAAAGGTAAAATCTTTTGTTGTTTATTATCATTAAACTTTACAACATCGAATATCTAAAGAAAGATCAAATAAAATAAGAATGTCATACACAGAAAATAACCAGAATACATGTGCCCTCCCCTTTATTGAGAAAGAAAGAACCCAACAAGTTAATAACCCCAAAGGTCAAAGGTTAGCACCATGTTACAGCATAGACAGTAAAGAAAAGAACAAAGTTCCTACTAAATGCTATCCCGTAAAGTAAACAATATTTAAGCAAAGGAAATAAATGATGGTACAGTTTCTACAACTAAGAAAATATTCACTCTCTCTGTCATACGTGGCCACATCAATCACGCTTACCCTATTCTGGTGATATCCCTTTGAATTACAATGGTTCCTGAATATATAAAGTGTCAGAGGTATTATCCAAGTCGGCCCCAGTCCACCCTCTATAACAAATCAGATTTCTAGGAGGGGGACGCCAAATTTGGTGGTGTATTCCTGGATCAACAAATGTCATCTCGAATAGTTAATGTAGAACCGAGATCTGGTGTTCACAGTACTAAGGAAACATCTGGTTGCTAAAAACTGTTATTTATGATGGTGATGGTAAATCCTATCGGCTGACTGTGGGTGAATGCCGATTTTGAAACAGCGTAACTTGCTGGATAAATCCAATGATATGACTGTCAAAAGTCCGATAGTAATGATATTTGTATTACGCCACAGTGGGCTGATAAAATTGAATGAATATCTGGGTATTTGTAAGTCCAGTTACCTTTACTATTTAAACTGTTAATTTGTCTCTTTGGCAACTCCTGTTCACAACTGAACTTGGGGACGCGTAAGCCAAGAAGAGGCCAACATTAATCCAATCAGTAAATGTAGACAAAGGACCAAAATAGACCACAATAGGCCAAATAGACCGCTGGTCACCGTTTGATCAGGTCTGTTAGAATAGAGAAACATTATTTAAAAAATGCTACTATTCTATATAACTACATCTATGTACACGGAGGGGGACGAGACGATCTCTTATCCTCTCCGTCAGTCCTGATTAAAGTTAAAAGGCACACTGTGTTTATAGCCTATCCTATCGCGCGTCGCTTAGCGAGTACAGGTTTGGTTGAGGCATGCAGCCTTTCCCCTCCTGTCCCGGTCAACGATCAGCGCACAATGTCAATTATTATTTAATTATTCATACGCGCACTTAATAAAAAATACCGCCTGTCATTAATAGCTATTAGATGTTGGTGTCTGTGGGTCGTCGTATTAAATAACTAACAGTCACTTACTAAAATTACACAAAATGGAATAAACGTGAATTCTATGGTCTATTATCAGTAAATGACTATCATATTAATTCAGTCAGCTAAACCGTATCTTCTTGTGTGAGAAAGCGGGTGATGGAAATTTACATTAAACTGAACAACTGGCAAGAAATATCTACGCGTTATTTTATTTCACTAGTTTTAAAGCTAGGAAATCACAGTGAATTATAATGGTAAAACTTAACACATTTTAACACTTAAGCACACATTTATATTACCAGAAAATCAGAATGAAATCCCCACGAAACTATTCACACATCTACCACAATGGTTCTACACTACGTGTTTAGACTATTCGAACAATTCTGAGCAACAACTGATAACTGAGTTGAGAAGGCACCGTTTATATACATCATGTTATTATGATCTCTAGAGGATGTTAATTTTCACACTCTTAGTGCATAGCAGAAACTCGGGAAACTACGTTTCCCAGATGAAAAGTTTCTCACGGTCTCTCGGTCGGCGTTGCTTATAGACTTAAACGTGTAACGGGTTCTAGTAGATTTGCCCGCTTCTGGAGATCAAAGTGTTGTCTCCCCCTGTATGTACGAACATCACAGGGTCCCTCGGGAAAAATTTCTGCCAGTTCGGCTACTTCAAAAAGGTCCGGTGTTTCCACATGCATCTGTCTGATATCTGATGATTGACAGATCAGCTCGCGTGAGAAACTCAGGTAAACAGACCAGCTTCGCTCCCTGTTATAACTGGCAGGACGCGGAAGTTGGTAAACAACTTAGTTTTGTTTACGTCTCAGAAAAAAGAGGCGTGGATTAACATGAGTAAACGCAGGCTGTAAGTTGCCTGGCTTTGCTAGCGAATCATAGACCGTTAACGGGATTTCAGGGCTGTCAGAGACTGTAGGCTATATTTCCATCATACGTCACAATAAGAAGGTGTGAATTTTGATCAAGATCTAAGAATTCGCACGTTTAAAAAAATTGCTCATAATTTGTGAAGTTAACTACCACTTTTATTTCTACATGTAGTCCTCGCACACAAAACAATCGTTATTTTTTATGTTTCTTCGCTTTCTCGCTTTTGTCTTCTTGATTGTCATCGTCTTGTGCCTTCATGTAATCACATCTATTTCTCATAAAGTTGCCGGTTTATTTCAGAGTTCTGTCGTCACCATACAGTTTCTCCTTCAAACATGTTGATGAAAGTCATACTGCCAATCAGCTCTTCTCGTGCAACTGACATTCTTGGAGGACATAATCTTCTGTTTGCTTAGTCTTTCTCACTTGGACACGTGTCTGTCAGTCTGACATTTTTTTTAAATTTGATGAACAGAAGGTATGTGATTCTGCCGTGGCCGGTTTTTGACTCTGGCAGTTATCACCTGTTTTCTCCTCTCTCTCTCTCTCTCTCTCTCTCTCTCTCTCTCTCTCTCTCTCTCTCTCTCTCTCTCTCTCTCTCTCTCTCTATGCCACCCTCTATGCTATGTATTGTCCTCATCAGTTCTGCTTGTTCACTCAAGACTTTCTATCTTTCCTGTAGACAGTTGAAGATGGTCAATGTTTACGTTTATTACAGAAACGAGTCTAGCGAGCTGTTTGCGGAGGAGCTGCTACATCGGTCATTTAACGACCAGAACCTACGTCACGAGCCAATCAGTGACCAGGTACTTCTAGATATGGCGGTGGAAGCTTCCAAAGGATTAGGTGAGGTTTTATGATTGACAAATTAACAGACAAACTGAATAAACAGACAAACTTCCACAGACAAACTGAATAAAGAGACAGACTTCCACATGCAAAAAGCTTATACGTAAAACACACACACACACGCACACGCGCACACACGCGCACACACGCGCACAGACGCGCACAGACGCGCACACACGCACGCATACACACACACGCACACACGCACACTCACACACACACACACAGAGAGAGAGAGAGAGAGAGAGAGAGAGAGACAAAGAGAGAGAGAGAGAGAGAGAGAGAGAGAGAGAGAGAGAGAGAGAGAGAGAGAGAGAGAGAGAGAGAGAGAGAGAGAGAGAGAGAGAGAGAGAGAGAGAGAGAGAGAGAGATCTGAGCACAAAGACTTCAAGACAAAAAATAAATTTGAACAAAAAAAAAAAACAGACTTGAGCACAAAAGACTTGAACCAAAAAAAAACTATTTATAAATAGACATTAAAACAAAGCTATACTTATGTTGACGTTGTCTTTTATATTAAATTGTTTTCTTTTCCCTGAAGTAAATATTAAAACCGACTGACTCTTGTAACAAATCACGTGTTTCTCATGGCCAGGTATGCAAATGGAGCAGACGTTACGTGCCATAGGCAGGGAGTACTTCAAGCTGTGCCTCGCCGACTACGGGAAAGTGTTGCAGATGCTGGGAAGTAACTTGTTGGAGTTCTTCAGTAACATTGATGGTCTTCAAGATCAGGTGACCAATTCTGTCGTGTGTGTGTATGTGAGAAAGAGAGAGAGAGATAGAGGAGGGAGAGAGAGAGAGAGAACGTTAAAAGGAAGGAGAAGTACAGATGTATGTATCATTTATACCTCCTGGGGCCACACACTACTCACAAGCATCGCAAGAGACAGAATATTAAAGAGGAATATGATCATGGCACTTGCTTATTACTAGTCAGTGTAATAATTGTTTACCAGGAGGTTCACACAGAATGCACAACGCACTTTCGATTGGTCAGTTTAAATACAACCAATGAAAATACGAGCATGGCAGTTTAACTGTAAAAAGGAGAGATGTTCCATTTTCCTGAGTGTAACACGGAGAAACAGACAACAAAACAATTGGAGAAAAGGGGGAGGGTTATAGTTTTTATTTCAACGGCGTTTTTTGTTACAGAATTGGTTTTTTTTCCGCCACATAATTGGTTTTTTTCCGCCACTGCAGGTGAAGGATTATCCCCGCTTCCAAGGGCAGCAACCTCCGTCTTTCCGGTGTGAGTGGAAGAAAGATAAGGTGACCTTGCACTTTTACTCCCTACGCCACTCAATCCTCAGCTTTGTCGCGGGCACGGTTGAAGGCGTGTCAAAACTTCTCTTCAACGCAGACCTGCAGCTGGAAATCTCTCCCAACAAAGACCCTACTGCGCCTCACCACATCTTCTACATCTCCACACCAAGCAACAACAACGAAAATAACAGGCACGTCCTGTTCCCAGACCGTGTAAACATGTCATCAAATCCAGCAGACTTAAAGATCGGTACGCGCACATTCTGTGCATGTTTCCCGTTTCACGTGGTCTTTGACGAAGATTTGAACATCACACAACTTGGTACAACCTTGGCCAAAATGATTGCCCCAAACGTTTCCACCAAGGGCAAGCACTTGTCTACTTATTTTGATGTATTAAAACCCAAGGTCAAGTTTAGCCTGTTTTCATTTTTGTCCAGGGTCAACGCAAGTTTTGTCATACGGACCAAAGGATTGTCCAACCATCGACTCTCAGATGTAAGTAGCTGACTTTTTTTCTGCTCTTATTTGTGTCTTGTTCAAGACGTCTTGTCATTGCCACTGCTATTTTTGGAGTGGCAACTTTCTCTAAGATTAGCCTAAACGGCTACAGTCTCCTGTCCCAGGCTATTCTGATAATCTCTCTATCACTGGCTACACGGAATTAGCAGCTATCCTGGCTACAGAAATACTTTCTAAAAGCTCTGGCTACACGGAATTAGTAGCTATCCCTGGCTACAGAAATACTTTCTGGAAGCTCTGGCTACACGAAATTGGCAGCTACCCCTGGCTGCAGAAATACTTTCTGGAAACTCTGGCTACACGGAATTAGCAGCTATCCCTGGCTACAGAAATACTTTCTGGAAGCTCCGGAAACATAAATACAACTTTTTATAAACTCAGATTACATGGATATGGCTACAAATATGCCTTCTATCAGTTCTGGTCATATGGTCACTTTCTATCAACGCTGGATACATATACACTGTCTGTCATCTTTGGTGCCACTGACAAATTTTCTAGCCCTCATAGCATGGCTGATTTTCTTTAAGTGTGGCTGAAGAGATACTTTGTTGAAGCTCTGGCTACATTGATACTTTCTCTCAACTACGGTTACATGTATAATTTCTAAAAGTTTTAGTTACCAGGACACTTTCTGTTAACTTTGGCGTCATGAAAACCTTCTTTAAACTTTGACTACCTGGACACTTTCTGTAAACTTTGACTTTATGGAAACCTTCTCTAAACTTTGTTTTCATGGAAACCTTCTTTAAACTTTGGCTACCTGGACACTTTCTGTCAACTTTGGCTTCATGGAAACCTTTTCTAATCTTTGGCTACCTGGACACTTTCTTTCAACTTTGGCTTTATGGAAACATTCTCTAAACTTTGGCTACCTGGACACTTTCTGTAAAGTTTGGCTTTATGGAAACATTCTCTAAACTTTGACTACCTGGACACTTTCTGTAAAGTTTGGCTTTATGGAAACATTCTCTAAACTTTGGCTACCTGGACACTTTCTGTAAAGTTTGGCTTTATGGAAACATTCTCTAAACTTTTGCTACCTGGACACTTTCTGTCAACTTTGGCTTTATGGAAACATTCTCTAAACTTTGGCTACCTGGACACTTTCTGTAAACTCTGGCTTTATGGAAACATTCTCTAAACTTTGGCTACCTGAACACTTTCTGTAAACTTTGGCTTTATAGAAACCTTCTCTAAACTTTGGCTACCTGGACACTTTCTGTAAACTTTGGCTTAATAGAAATCTTCTCTAAACTTTGGCTACGTGGACACTTTCTGTAAACTTTGGCTTTATAGAAACCTTCTCTAAACTTTGGCTACCTGAACACTTTCTGTAAACTTTGGCTTTATAGAAACCTTCTCTAAACTTTGTCTACGAAGACACGCTGTAAAAACTTTTGCTACATGGATACCTTCTCTAAACTTTGGTTACGTGCACAATTTCTGAAAACCTTGGCTATGTTAATATTTAACCTATTTCTACGTTGACTCTCCCCGGTAACTGTGGGTATTTGTATAAACTTCAAACTATTTTATCTTTCTTAAGATACATTTTTTTTGTCTTAGGTGTGATTTTCCCAAGCTGTTTATTTACTACTTGCAATCGAGGTTATTGTGGGCTATCTATATCTGTATTGTAGTTGTTACTGCAGATATGTCTGACAATTATCTCACTAGCATGGCTTAGTTCTTCACTTCTGTCTGATGTCTTCTTCTTTGATTCTCTATTACCGCTGACTGCACTAGTTCTCTGTTCAGCACTGCATGTACAACATATAACGATGTAAATGAATCACACCAGAACACATAACACTGTAACTCCCACAAAATGTAACGGTTTGATCATCGATACAACATGTAACGGTTTGATCATCGATACAACATGTCACGGTTTGATCATCGATACACACATGCCCCGGTTTGATCATCGATACAACATGTCACGGTTTGATCATCGATACAACATGTCACGGTTTGATCATCGATACAACATGTAACAGGATGTAGCGTACTTTAGTGATCTCATTTTTTTTATTTAGTAATGTCCTGTTTGTTTAATGTGTTCTGATAGCCTTATATGTGCACTCCTCATTCTGCTAATCTTCTTCATTGTCCGACCTCAGACTTCCACATTAATGACTCTAATAAAGGCAGTGGTCTGCTCAAGGTCCCTGGCATATCGTTCGCCCCGAGGATTCCACTTTAATGACTCTAGCTAGTAAAGGCAGTAGTCAGCTCAAGGTTTCTGACATCTCCAAACAGTTTTTCGGGGACAGAAGTAGGTTATTAGTATATGCTACTTCGTTAACTGTTGTATATTGTGCAGGACCGCGGCAGATGTTCGGCTGTCATTGAGCTGATGCCACAGGTGCAGAGATCTGTTGCACCAATCTTGTACTTGTGGTAAAGATGGTACCTCAATCTGTTGTGTCCAGTGCGTAGCCGAAAAGTGATTGAATAAGTCGTCTCTATATCATTTTGTTGTAACGCTCCTCCTTCCATATCAAGTTTATCTGCCTTCTCGTTGCCCGGAATGTTGCAGTGGGGGGTGGTATCCACTGGACTGTGCACTTGTTGAAGCATTTGGCCAAGCTTTAAAGTGAGTTTATCAGATCTTTCAATCGCTTAGCATGGTGGTTGTTAGGGGTTGTTATTACTGAGATGGCATCTATACAGATTACTATCTGTTTTTCTGCATGTATTTGCACTCAGTGAGAGTTTTCGCTGCCTGTTTCATGGCTGGCTTCTGCTTCAGCACTGAGGTTATTGCAGTATTTGCCAGTGGTGATTGCCAAAGAGTGGATTATATTCTTTAATTTAATGAGAATACCTGCTCGCTCAATTGCGTTGTTTTTTGTGTTTTTTTTTGCTGAACCATCAGTATATGCATGTGTCCAGAGCTGTGCTGGAATTTTTGGTCAATATACTTCGTTGCTATAATCTCATATTAAGTTTACCGGGTTCTAATAATCTTATATTTGTTTACCGTGTCCTGATAATCTCATGTATTTTACCGTGTCCTGATAAGCCATATTCGTTAACTGTGTTCTGATAAACAACTTTTGTTTACCGTGCTCTGCTAATCAAACGTTTGTTTACTGTTTGCCATCTCATGTACAGAACTTGGAACTAAAAGGACAAATGTTGTTCCTACAAGAGACCAACTCCATCTTGTTCCTAGGATCACCCAGTGTGGAGAAACTCGATGAGTTGATAGGGAAGGGCATCTATATCTCGGACATTCCCATCCATGACGCCACCCGTGACGTGATTCTCGTCGGTGAGCAGACCAAGGCTCAGGTAAGTCCACGGAGACAGAGAGTGAGGGGGAGATTCTTAACAGTGGAGTCATGGCTCTGGTGATGATGATGGTCGGGACGGTGATGTTAATAGTTGATGACGATGATATTGACCATTATAAATGATGAGTATAATTGATGATAATGATGATTATAGTTGATAATGACGATGATAATGCTGGCGATGATGATCATAATGATGAAGATGATGATGATAGAAATTTTTAAAAAAATGAAATAAATTAAGTCCAACACAAAAGTAAGACTACTGTATTGAACTCTATAGTTCTGGCTGTTATGTTTATAGATGTAAAACTTGAAAATCAACAAAAGCTACAACCACAAAGTTACAGACTTCTATAATGGATCCTTGCGCACCGTCGAATGATTAAAATGGTGTGAACAAGATCATCAACGGAGAACAGAAAAATGAAGACAGAAATTAGACAAGTGTCAATAGAGCAGGAGTTAAGTACAAACCCTAGCCTACAGAACACACACTGAAGAAACACAGCTGATAATATTACATGATAGTCCTTATTATTAAATCCCCGAGAGGTTAAAGACATAGAGGGTAACCTGAACAAACAGCACGGGGAACTGAATTAGACATAAAATAGATAAAGAGGGCGTAGGGAAAAACCCAAAAAGATGGCACAATCAGGTTTGGCGATGAAGATGATCTAATGTCATTAAGTCTAGTTCATCTTGTAGATGTCAAAAGTATTTATAGAAACGTTTACCTGTCTCACCAGAGACCCCGTGTAGCCCCATGGGGCTAACATGACGGGACAATAATGTTACAAACTTATAGTTTTAGCGGAAAACAAAACATATTTCACAACACATATGTTGGGAAACGCTGGAGACTTCTCAGCGTCCAGTTCAGGCCAGACATAATTTTGTAACTTTATATTCAACACACATCTTAAGGCAGGCTTACTCCTGCTGCTCGATGTTATAGCGTTCAAAGGTTGCTGTCGTGTTCTTGACAAAGAGCATCTTTGCCGGAAGAACCTCGTCTGAGAGGTCTCAAGACTCCATTATCTCGTGAATGAACCTTACCTCTGCGATTTCCTTTAATCTGTGTATTTGTTGACAAACTTTATTTGCGTTTCCTCTAATCGTTTCTTTTGACCTGATTGTGTCATTCTGGCTTCTGTCAGCTCACCCGCCAGTCTTTTATCCCCTGTACATACAGCCGCACGATCGAAGACTCATTTCTAGATTTATTTGTAATTTCAAGTTTGGTTTGCTTATCGACAAAGCCGTAATTAAAAGTTGACTTTTTGAACAGAGCTAGAAACTCTTGTCTGTTTGTTTTCGGAAACCCTTCTACAGATGGAATTAAATCTGTCCTTGCTCGCCATTATTCCGGAGAGAGCATAACTTCATTGATTATCTTCTTATTTGTTCCTCCGGTCTGATTTGAAACCACTTAACCTTTCAGGTTTACTGCGAGAAATAAACTATTGTCTGCGAAGAAATCTGACCTGGACAAAGAAAACAAATAAACACTGTATCTATTTAAATTGTGTGTACAAAACTTCAATATTAGTACTAATAGAGACTTTTGTTGTTAAACTGAGTTTGCTCTCTAAGTTTGTCTTTTCATGAAATATTCATACAAGTCAGCGAGAAAATTTAACTCGTGTTCATCAGTTGGCTAGATTCCTTACAAACCTACGTCTGTCCCAGTCAGAGTCTAGATTTTTATAAGTTGGAATAAAAGTACGTTAACTTATTTGGTGGAACGCTGCCAGTCCGTCTAGTATTTCTCTCGCTTTCATTCTCTCTCGGTTCCCTCTCTCTCTCTGTCTCTCCCCTCGCACTCTCTCTCTCTCGCTTTCTCTGCCTGTTTGACTTCCCCTGTCACTATTTTCCTCACTATTTCGAGTTGTTTTCATATATCCCCAGTTTCCCGTTTTCCAGAACACGTTTCATCTTTGCTTGCAGCGATTCTCCAGGTTTTTCCTGTTTGTCACCTTTTACCGCTTTTTATTTGTACTTGAGTTCCAGGGCTTTCTTGCAAACTGAGAAAGCTTTACAAAACTCAGACACTCTCAACATTGATATTAAATACCAGACCTCCTAAAAGTGGCGGCGTGAAGTAATGCCACGGGTTGGAGAGAGACCTCTACCCTACAAGGGTCCTGCCTCGCTACCTGAGCTTAAAGGGCCCATTTGTGGGAGCACCACGCGCAGCCTTGCGTGGCAGCGTCGCCGTTATTTCGGACACTGGATTTGAAAAGAAAGCCCAAACGACTCTTGATGAACTACACAAAGAGCATTGACACGAAGCCATTGCCTCCTTGCTTGAGATGGGAGGGTCCCTTGCCGGGATCACCGCACGCAGCCTTCTGAGGCAGCTTCCGCCTAGTCTCGTACAAGCATGTCTCATAAAGTGTTATTGCCATCTCTTCGTCTATCCAGCAACATTAGTCATAACATTGTATCACAATCAATAGTAAAAGTAGAAACTGTATTTTATTTGTATTATCAGAACTTTATGTTATTCCCATATTTATTAGTTAGATCTACTCCAGATAAAACGTTGAAACCCAGTCATATCATCTTTTTGTCCGCTGTTTTGAATCTGTCTCTGATTGCCTCTATTCTGATTCTGCGTGAAGCTGATAATTTCCGACACAGGTTTGTCTAGAATTTACGAGATGCAGGTTGTCTGTTCAGGTCACGATATTGAGCGTCTGTCAGTCGTTTTCATGGCCTGCTCTGAAAGAAGCAGCTTCAACTTAAATCTGCTCGTTTACTCACACTTGCCTCCGTTTCAAACTGATCATTTTTGTGAGGGTGATCGATAGATACTTACAGCACGAGAAGTGTCTACTGAATTGTGTTTCAAAGTTACTGGAGATGTTTATTGTCACAAATGACACTGTCTTATAATT
Organism: Oreohelix idahoensis; assembly: GCA_024509875.1. Classification (NCBI taxonomy): domain Eukaryota; kingdom Metazoa; phylum Mollusca; class Gastropoda; order Stylommatophora; family Oreohelicidae; genus Oreohelix; species Oreohelix idahoensis. The sequence continues at coordinate 15,207 of JAMPIV010006108.1, read as the reverse complement.
CTTTTTGTTGTTTCTAAACTGATAATACTTAATGCTGCTGCGAGTCTGGTCTCGCTTGCGACGTTAACTTTGTATGAGTTGTCGTATAATTCATATTGACCTACATAATGCAGCCATTGTTTGTTTTGTTCGTGATGAAAGGTTTAATTCCCTAGCGTGACTTATTCATATTTTTTTACCAGTTTGTCACGGACTACGTAACTGACGGCATCGCAACATGTCGTAAGGTGCTCAAGTGCTGTCACTAGCAAGCAAAAACTCATATTAAATAACTAAATAACATGACAGCAGTCATCGCTGGTCGAGTTCTGTAAAAAATATATCACAATATAACTTTTACTCTCCTCTAAAAAAACATCACACAATATCACTTTTACTCTTTCAGCCTCTTAAAACATCACACAGTATCACTGTTACTCTCTCAGCCTCTTACAACATCACTCAATATCACTGTAAGTCTCTCAGCCTCTTAAAACATCACACAATATCACTTTTACTCTCTCAGCCTCTTAAAACATCACACAGTATCACCTTTACTCTCTCATCCTCTTAAAATATCACGCATTGTCACTTTTACAATGCCAGCCAGAGAAAACCTGCCTTTTACTATCCCAGCCTCTCAGAAACACGAATAGAAATTATATGTAAATTCAACCAAGTAAAAGTTTAGTGGCTTCCTGGTAACTGCAGGATACAAAGCAGATGAGATGGCAGATAGACTTTGTTAAAGGAGAAAGAAGTTAAATTTAAAATGAGGACGGGAAAACATATTAAAGGATAAAAACAATAAGAACAAATATCACCAAAGAAAAATGGTAAAGATAACGCTGAGGTATAATAGAAGATAGAGAAAGGTTGTGATAGGAATATGTGTGGGCACTATATGAGTGAATACTGACATAACTAGGTGTGGTAAAGTGGGATGTTATAAATATTTATAGGGGACTTAGTGTACTGACTGAGATCAGCTGTGAAGGTATCTGTATCTAATAAGTGTGGTGTAGTACAGATGACCTTACTTTGCTACCACATTTATACCTCAGTCAGACTTATTCTGGAATATTGTGATGACTACGTTGAATGTCTAGGGTTATGATAATGATGAAGTGTAGGTTCACAACAACCAACAGACAGATAAACAATTTAATTTAATCCACAACACTTTACAACACTGTGACACTCACATACATATAACACTCTATAAGACTATCTTAATAAGTCAAGGGTAACTTTTAAAAATATGTATTAATTCCTTTCAATAATAGATATCCTGATTCAACTACAAAGTGAACCAGGAATTACAATCAAATGTTATCACAAGTTATATGTACACATTTTATAGATAGGATCTTTGTATTGACATATATTATTATTGCAATATGTGTGTAAGTTGTGCGGTGGTACTATGAGGTAATACTGGCTTGTCAAGCTAAGTTGTTGTTTGTCATCATGACTTCAAGTGTTTGTTTCTGGTGGAAATAATATTGGTAAGGTTCACAGTTTCTTTTGATTTGAAACAAATAAATGTCCCTCTTGAATTAAGGTAAAGTCACTTTTAGAGGGAAGGGGGGGGGGGGGTATACACAAGGTTGAGCTGCTCTGGCCACGAACTCTTAACTTCTGTGTGGGCGGCAGGAAACAGTCTCCACTGCTCGCTTGCTTCACCGTTTCCTTGAGAAACAACACTGGTCGCTATCTTGACCAAGGAGTATGCTACCAGCCTCTGGATTCAGCAAAACTCAGACCAGGTGCTGCTTCAATACGTTAGTACCACGGTCCCTGAAACAAGAAGGTTGTACCTCCTACTTCAGAACTAATTGATAATCTATTTCCACACTGAAGCACAATACATAACAAACACTGAGTTCAGCGATGTAGGCCAACTGTTAGCTTCTCATGTAACAACATTCACCAGTATTCCTCTCCCTAATGGTTACAACGCCTCTGCAATTCCAGCTTTATTTCCTTCTATTCAATAAGATAGGTGTCATAGTACTATTTGGCAATCCCATGCCGTTATACTCCACTCCGACAAGTTTTGTTCAGGTTGGAGCAATATCTAGGCTTTGCCTCATGTTGGCTACTGAACCACACACATACAGACATAAATTATCAATTCACATTCAATTTTCATCTAATAGAGATCAAATATGTCTAGCTTACCACAATTCAAGGAAATATTAAACAAATACGTTGACTGGCGATGAGTTATGGCACAATTCCGATCTGCCTCTGTCCCAGGCTTTCATTAGAAAAATTATGAACTGGATCTCAACGCACTTGCTTCTACACAGTTTAATTTCAAAAAGTGGCACTGAACCGACGCTCCTAATTGACTATATCAACTGGTCTAGCCAATAAGACCATGTTTACAAAAGCATTTGAAAAAATTGACCCTTCCTACGTTTCCCTTAGCAACCAAAAATAGTATTTGCAGTTGACTAATCATGTTTCGCCTTACATATAATTCTAACCAATCAAATCGGATTTAACGTGGTGGCCTCATTCCCCTAAAGCAGTATCCAAACATGAGCAAATATGATCTGGTGCTGTCAGACAACACCCCTATAATATTTTGGCTACAATTTGTTAATTACTAGACTATGTGCATAACACTTAACATATTCTTTGTCAGCAAGTCCTAAGGCACCCAAATATATAAATTTAATGGGGCTAAGTGGCTCCGTTCAAAATATGTATTCTAGGATAGTCGTGTATTGTTTTTTTTTATTTTTTTTATCGATTTAGAACAGCCACCTGTCCAGCCTTTTCGACTGTTCTGTCAGACTAATGTCAGGATTTCAGACATAAAACAGTAGAATGTCATGTTTCCTAATAAGCATTAAACATGTTTTCAAAACCTAACCGTGTATTGGTAGTGTTTTTTATCACTGTTTATTTGAAAGAAAAAAAGTTAGTGCTTCATGCCTTACGCGTGGGATTGGCGTTACTATTAATCGCGAGACTGTGGTAGTATTGCATGCGTTCCTCCGTCTCTCTCTCTCTCTATCTCTCTCTTCTAAGTCCGTCTGTCTTTTCATTACGCAGTGTATATAATGACATTAATGTAATCTAGGTCATTACGCAGTGTGTCTATCTCAAGGTTTTCTAAGAAACACAGTACCGGTTTTATTTTTTTGAAACGCGTGTAGTTGATGCAGTAGGCTTTACCAGTAAACGTGAAAGCGTTACAATTATGCAGACGGAGCATAAAAAGGGGTTTTTCTTGTTCAGCCATTACGGTGGTATACACGCTGGCGTATGCCATTGAGAAAGCGCTGGTCTTTCACCATTCTTCTTTCCTTTTATTGAATTAATTCGTTAGGCTTTACATTTACTTTTTAATTTAGATATGTGGATTTAGAATGTTTCACGACAAATTCTCCCCACTTAAAACAGACGTTATATGTCAGTCTATAATTCTATATACACATAGAGAAATTTAATATTATTCCTGGGGCTTACGGTGATTTTCATCACACGGATGGCGGCTTAGAAAATCCGCTCCCAGGTTGGTTTTTCCAGAAATATACTCTATGCTGAATTGGAATGGCTGCAAAAGTAAGGACCATCTGAGTAACCTCGAATTTTCATGCCTAGCCGTCGCTAGAAACGACAAGGGTTTGTGATCCGTTTGCAACTTAAATGCCTTCCCATACAGATAAATATTGAATTTCTTGATCGCCCATATTACGGCAAGACATTCTTTTTCGCTAGTTGAATAATTGGTTTCAGCTTTATTCAACTTTCTACTAGCATATGCCACTGGGGTTAATTCCCCATTCAGTGCATCTGATTTCTGTAACAGGGTCGCGCCCAACCCGATATTACTGGCATCCGTTCTCACAATGAATTCTTGACTTAAGTCAGGTAATTTCAAAATAGGTTTGCTTGTGAGCTTTTCCTTCAATTCCTGGTATGCCAATTCACATTGTGCTGTCCATGTAATTCGATCTGGATTTCCTTTGCGTGTCAAATCAGTTAACGGTGCACATATGGAATTAAAGTTTTTGATATACTTTTGGTAGAAACCACATAATGAGACAAAGGATCTCACGTCTTTCTTGGTTTGTGGTCTCGGGACTTTCTTTAGTTTCTCTAAATTCTTGGGGTCAGGGGTCATGTTTCCCTGATGGACTGTGTGTCCCAAGAATTCTAATTCTTTACATCCAACGCAACATTTGGTTGGTCGGGCTGTTAAATTCGCTTCTGTAAGTCGATTAAACAGCATGTTCAGAGAGTCAATGTGTTCCTCAAATGTTTCTGTTGCTATAAGGATATCATCCATGAAATTTGTGATGCATGGATTATTCAGGGGATCCAACAATTTTCTCATCATTCTAGAGAAGACACTAGGCGCATTCTTCAATCCAAATGGCAATCTGTTAAACTCATAGTGTCCCTCTGAGGTACTAAAAGCTAGGTATGGTCTAACCTCAGGCTTTACTGGAATCTGATAGTATCCTTTGCTTAGATCCACGTTTGAGAAATATTTAGCTTTATTTAGCCTGGCAAACAACTGATTTGTATCCGGCAATGGATCCACCTGACCTTCTGTGATAGCATTCAGCAACCTGTAATCTATACAGAGTCTATGTTCTCCAGAGGGTTTCCTTAAGAGTACCACACTGGAACTATACGAAGATTCACTGTGTGAAATGATTCCTTCCTTCAACAAATAGTCTATCTCTTCCTTCAAGGCGATCTCCTTAGCAAAAGGAATCGAATAGGCTTTCATACAGACAGGTGTGGGGTCTATCAGTTTCATATCATATTCCAATAAGTTTGTATGCCCCGGTCGGTCTGTTAACACCTCTGTATGATCATCTAAAACCTGTTGCACTCTCTTCTTCTGATCTTTCGTTAAGTGTGTACTGATTTTCACCTGTGCCGCTGTCTCACAGGGGTGTAATGGATATTCAAATGATGAAAGAGGTTCCTTTTTCATCTCCATTGCAATGGACAAGGTCAACAAGTGTGTCTCTTCCTGATTTTCTCTTTCCAAATATTTCTTCAGGAGATTCACATGATAGATTTTTTCTTTCCCCTTCTTATCTATCTTATAATTTGTTCTAGACACCTTCTCTAGAACTGTATATGGACCTTGCCATCCAATTTGTAACTTATTCTGACTACCGGGTAGAAGAAGCAGTACCTTCTCTCCCACAGCCAAATCTCTGTCTTTTGCTTTCTTGTCTATTTTTCCATGCACCGATAGGGTCTCTTCCACTAGAAGCACTGTAGTGATGATTTTTCTTCCCAGAAGCATCATTCACAAAACGACCGCTACCAATTTTTTTCTTGGGGCTTTCTCCCCACTTAGAATTCTTGATGAGAGATTTCCTCTCTACATCTTCTTCCTCCAGTTTACATAAGTCCGATTGAGGGATTTTCGGCTTATCCTGGGGTAAGACATCTTTTTGCACTCTCTGCATAGTGGCCATTGTAAAACAGTCAATTGAAGATTGTCCGAAAAAAGGGGCTTCCAATCCACTCGGTCCACTTTATTATTCTTTCTATTGTCAGGCCTACGTTTGCCCAGTGGCGTGTCCAGGTCCTGATCAATGTTCCCACTTGTGGTGTTCCCTCATGTGCTATGCTACATCTTTCTACGAAATTCTCAATGTCCCACCTTGCCTTGGGCCAATAATAATTTTGAGCTACCTTTTGGATGATGGTACCTATCTTCTCATAGTCCCCATCTTTTTTCACATGTAAGCTCCTTATTAAGTCTGCCCTATACCTTTTAGGAAGTACCAGCTGTCCCTGACCTTTGGATCTAGTTCCAGTCTTCCGGTATATCAGTTTGTTCTTCATATAGAAGTTTTTTCCTGGAGGTGTGTGACAATGGGACAATTTTCTAAAACAAGGCTTGAGGGTCTTATCCCCAGCCTGTGCCTTCCTCATCTCATCTGGAGTGGTATTTATCATAATATCCTCCTCCTGTCTAGAGGTCGACCTGACCTGAAGGGTAGCCATTACTATAGGATTCTTTCTACAACGGTCAGTATCATGATTGTCCATCCGACAATTCTTACACCACCTCCTTCCTTGGTTGAAAGATTTTCTTTCATCATATTTCCTTTCATCGAATTGTGGGGTTTTATTTTTATTGTCATACCGTGGCCTATCAAACTGGTGCTTACCTTTGTTCTGATCTCTAGGATCAAATTTATTAAAGTTCTGTGGTGCCCTAAAATTATCTACCTGTTTCTTTTTATTACTTGTTACCTCTGCTTGAGCTGCTTGATGCCTTTCAGCAACATTTAGTAACTCACCCAGCCTCTCTGCACCTTGTTCCATGAGAAACTTTCTCAGGTCTGGAGCCATGGACTCTCTTAGTTGTTCTATAAGGATCATTTCCTTAAGATCTTGGGTTTTCCCCAGAGAAGTCCATTTCTCCAAGTATGTCTCTAACCGTGCAGAGAACTGGTGATAGGTTTCACCTGACAGTAGTTTAGCATTCCTAAATTTTTTTCTATAAAATTCACCATTCTTTTCATATCTTAACAAAAGAGCCTGCTTTAGCATGTCATAATTTTCTTGATCACCTCTGCTCATTTTGGCAAAAACTTCATAAGCTGCACCACGAAGCCCTTGTGATAACTTTAAGCTCCACCTTTCTCTCTCTAACCCATACGTGGTAGCTAATAGTTCATATCTATTTAGATAGCTCTCGATATCATCTTCTTTCTCAACAAAATGATCTAAATGAAAGTTCATAGCTGAGGTTCAGGCTCCCTGACTCGCAGAGGCATCAAAGGTAAAGGGACTGGCACCATTTTCAGGAGCATGGCCTTGAAATTCCAACTCCCTAAGTCGTAACTCATGCTCCCTTTGTAATCTCTTTTCCTCCTTTTCTGCTTCCCTCTCTGCAGCCTGTCTTCTTTCTTCTAATTGGAGCCTGTTAATCTCCCTATCTGCCTCCAATGCCTTAGCCTCCTTGTCAGCCTCAATCTGCAACCTCTTAATTTCTTTTTCAGCCTCTATTCTCTTATCTTCGGCCAATCTATCAGATTCTAATTTTCTTTCTGCTTCAAATTTTCTTTCTTCACGTTCAATAAATTTGTCACATTCAGTAGTGACATAAGCAATCATAACTTGCCCGTCCATTCCTAACTCTTTAGCAGCCTGCACAGCAGCAGATCGAAATTTTGCTAGGTCCGCCATTTTCTAACAGGCAAATGTATACAATATTTAACTAAACAATTCAATCTATAAATAATTATCTAAGGACAACCACAGGCACTGAGAGCTCAACCTTATTTATTTTCACCCCAGGATACCTTTTAATTTTTTTATTATTCCCTGAAGTGAATTACCCCCCAATATATATAATAGGAGAAGATTCAAATCCCGGACAGGACTCCAATATATGTGGTAAAGTGGGATAATATAAATATTTATAGGGGACTTAGTGTACTGACTGAGATCAGCTGTGAAGGTATCTGTATCTAATAAGTGTGGTGTAGTACAGATGACCTTACTTTGCTACCACATTTATACCTCAGTCAGACTTATTCTGGAATATTGTGATGATTACGTTGAATGTCTAGGGTTATGATAATGATGAAGTGTAGGTTCACAACAACCAACAGACAGATAAACAATTTAATTTAATCCACAACACTTTACAACACTGTGACACTCACATACATATAACACTCTATAAGACTATCTTAATAAGTCAAGAGTAACTTTTAGAAATATGTATTAATTCCTTTCAATAATAGATATCCTGATTCAACTACAAAGTGAACCAGGAATCACAATCAAATGTAATCACAAGTTATATGTACACAATTTATAGATAGGATCTTTTTATTGACATATATTATTATTGCAATATGTGTGTAAGTTGTGCGGTGGTACTATGAGGTAATACTGGCTTGTCAAGCTAAGTTGTTGTTTGTCATCATGACTTCAAGTGTTTGTTTCTGGTGAAAATAATATTGGTAAGGTTCACAGTTTCTTTTGATTTGAAACAAATAAATGTCCCTCTTGAATTAAGGTAAAGTCACTTTTAGAGGGGGGGGGGTATACACAAGGTTGAGCTGCTCTGGCCACGAACTCTTAACTTCTGTGTGGGCAGCAGGAAACAGTCTCCACTGCTCGCTTGCTTCACCGTTTCCTTGAGAAACAACACTGGTCGCTATCTTGACCAAGGAGTATGCTACCAGCCTCTGGATTCAGCAAAACTCAGACCAGGTGCTGCTTCAATACGTTAGTACCACGGTCCCTGAAACAAGAAGGTTGTACCTCCTACTTCAGAACTAATTGATAATCTATTTCCACACTGAAGCACAATACTTAACAAACACTGAGTTCAGCGATGTAGGCCAACTGTTAGCTTCTCATGTAACAACATTCACCAGTATTCCTCTCCCTAATGATTACAACGCCTCTGCAATTCCAGCTTTATTTCCTTCTATTCAATAAGATAGGTGTCATAGTACTATTTGGCAATCCCATGCCGTTATACTCCACTCCGACAAGTTTTGTTCAGGTTGGAGCAATATCTAGGCTTTGCCTCATGTTGGCTACTGAACCACACACATACAGACATAAATTATCAATTCACATTCAATTTTCATCTAATAGAGATCAAATATGTCTAGCTTACCACAATTCAAGGAAATATTAAACAAATACGTTGACTGGCGATGAGTTATGGCACAATTCCGATCTGCCTCGGTCCCAGGCTTTCATTAGAAAAATTATGAGCTGGATCTCAACGCACTTGCTTCTACACAGTTTAATTTCAAAAAGTGGCACTGAACCGACGCTCCTAATTGACTATATCAACTGGTCTAGCCAATAAGACCATGTTTACAAAAGCATTTGAAAAAATTTACCCTTCCTACGTTTCCCTTAGCAACCAAAAATAGTATTTGCAGTTGACTAATCATGTTTCGCCTTACATATAATTCTAACCAATCAAATCGGATTTAACGTGGTGGCCTCATTCCCCTAAAGCAGTATCCAAACATGAGCAAATATGATCTGGTGCTGTCAGACAACACCCCTATAATATTTTGGCTACAATTTGTTAATTACTAGACTATGTGCATAACACTTAACATATTCTTTGTCAGCAAGTCCTAAGGCACCCAAATATATAAATTTAATGGGGCTAAGTGGCTCCGTTCAAAATATGTATTCTAGGATAGTCCTGTATTGGTTTTTTTTATTTTTTTTATCGATTTAGAACCGCCACCTGTCCTGCCTTTTCGACTGTTCTGTCAGACTAATGTCAGGATTTCAGACATAAAACAGTAGAATGTCATGTTTCCTAATAAGCATTAAACATGTTTTCAAAACCTAACCGTGTATTGGTAGTGTTTTTTATCACTGTTTATTTGAAAAAAAAGTTAGTGCTTCATGCCTTACGCGTGGGATAGGCGTTACTATTAATCACGAGACTGTGGTAGTATTGCATGCGTTTCTCCGTATCTCTCTCTCTCTCTCTATCTCTCTTTTCTAAGTCCGTCTGTCTTTTCATTACGCAGTGTATATAATGACATTAATGTAATCTAGGTCATTACGCAGTGTGTCTATCTCAAGGTTTTCTAAGAAACACAGTACCGGTTTTATTTTTTTGAAACGCGTGTAGTTGATGCAGTAGGCTTTACCAGTAAACGTGAAAGCGTTACAATTATGAAGACGGAGCATAAAAAGGGGTTTTTCTTGTTCAGCCATTACGGTGGTATACACGCTGGCATATGCCATTGAGAAAGCACTGGTCTTTCACCATTCTTCTTTCCTTTTATTGAATTAATTCGTTAGGCTTTACATTTACTTTTTAATTTAGATATGTGGATTTAGAATGTTTCACGACACTAGGTCAGGTTAATAAATAGTGCCCACGGTATTATAGTTCTCAATACTATCTATCTATCTATCTATCTATCTATCTATCTATCTATCTATCTATCTATCTATCTATCTATCTATCTATCTATCTATCTATCTATCTATCTATCTATCTATCTATCTATCTATCTATCTATCTATCTGAAACCGCACCCCCTTGTCATCACAAATTTCTCCGTGGTTCACTGCTTGATTACCACAAAATCTTCAAGAAGATATTGCTAGGCCACAATAAAGCCTAAAAATTAGTTGTGGTATATATTTGTGTTTTCGCTCTGTAAATAGTTGTGGGTTATATTTGTGTTTTCGCTCCTTTAAGAGCATTCCATCGCGTATTATTTGAGTGATCCAATTAATACGCGCCGCGGACTAAGTTGAGCAATTTGCCCTAGCGGCTTATATAAAGAAGGGCCTGGTTAGCAGAGGCCTCTTTATCTCGTCAGACACCCAGAGTAAGAAACCAGAGTCGATCTACAGTATAGATGCCTTGAACACGTGAGTTTGATTTCAAAGCAAATTAGCATTAGTGTTCTGTAATTCTGAAATTATATTCAGCGTGAGTCTGTTCTAATGTTTAATGAAATAAGTGAATGTGTTTCCAGAGGAAATTTCTTTTAGGGCATTAGATTTCGTTTTAAGTTATAAATGAGTGAAAATAATGTGTGGATAGATTTTACTAGTGTTAAGTCCAGATCACAGCTGTAAGAGTTTAGTAGCAATTATTTCATTCATCAGACCGGGCAAGAAAGGCAAACTATTAGATACATGGAACTGGACAGAGATGTTATCAGGGACTGGAATTTAGATAATATTAACTGTTATCAAGATGGCAGCCACGTGTTCATGAAAAGCATCATGCAATGTGTATAAAGGCGGCGCGTCATCATGCATGTGTATAAAGAAGGCGCCAGGGAGTCTGCATTAACACTCTTAGTTATCACGTGTTGCAGCCTAGTAATGTTACGCTATTTTATATTGTGTGAATTGACACGTGGGTGAAGGCAGGTTAATGCAATTTTCTTCAGTAATGGAAGGGATAGTTTAGGTTAAAGTGTATTTCACAATAATTGATCATAATACTACTGTATATATTTAATGGGTTACTTTGAGAGTAGTTTAATTACATCTGTTGTGTACACAGTTTTGTAGTGCTAAAGTTCCCTTTGAGAAGATGAATCTAGCTTTAGGTATTTAGATTTCTGGTGAGCGCAATACCACTCCTTGGTGCGTAAGGCACTTTGAGACAGAGGTGTTTCTCTGTTTGCTCCTTGCGGAGCATGGAAACACCAATGCAGCTGGTGTCCATCACAAGCCCGCAAGAAGCATTTTTTATGCTATTGCAGTGGTTGTTTCGGTAACGATGTGTTTCATGTGATGAGTTCCCAATCTCATCAGGGGTCATATACGACACGCTTGTGGCCAGGCGCACCAGTCCTCACTTACGACATGTTCAGAGTGCAGGCACGAATATTGAGATGGATCAGTTGCGAGGTGGTGATTTATGCTCATTATTGAGAGTATTCGTTGTACATATAGTTGAATATTATTTTATGTCCATTTTATTATTATTTAATTATGGTTATGTGTAGAATGGTTTGTGAGAGCACGTGGGCTCACTTGGAGATATATATTTCTCTTCTCCGCTCCTGAGGGAGCATGGGGCCACCAATGTTGTTTGCTCCGCATGAAGCATTCAGTTGTGGAAGAAGGACAGTTTGACAGGTGAGAGCATGGTGTTTCTGATTATCTAACTATTATGATTTTAACTAGCCGGTGATTTGTTTCTGTTTCAGATTAGCAATAGAACACTGGCTGGGTGTTTTGTTTGTTAGTTTATTTGTTTAATGTTTGCTTCGTGTGCTCTTTGTCACTTAATGGATTGTATAAATAAATACAGCCCCTGCCTTAGAATAACGAGTTTTATTGTTGATCGGGTCGGTTGCGAGTGTGCAAGAGAGTGATCACATATCACAATAGCTTCATTATCATCTCGCCCACCCTATCACAATTGGCGTCGTCGACAGGATAGGGCAGACAGTGACACTGAGCAAACAGCTAACGAGCAAATATAATATTGTAAACACCCAGCAGTGCGGTCTTGCAGCAAGCTGGCCGCAAGTAGCACACGTGCTACGAGCATAGGGGAGCTCAAGGATGCAGATCCAACACAAGTGGTCGGTGCATCAGTGGTGCAAAGTGAGGGATCAGTAGCAGGTCCACTGCTCCAGCCAGAACACATACTGTACATAATGGTGCCAACCCACAAGAAAGTGAGAGCTTTTGGGGAACGCACGGGGCCAAACGCGGAGGACTATGCAAGAGAGGTTAGCGCTGCGTGGAGGTCCGGCTACACGAGTAAGGAGGACCAAGCCGATGTGATCCTCGATTGTGTGACCCCAGTTGTCCGCAGGGAGCTGCGAATACAATTAAGAGACAGTGACCCGGAGGCAATGCTTCAGGCCATTCTCAGGGTGTATGGGGAATCGAGGAGCACACAAGAACTAATGGCGCTATTTTATTCAGCGCACCAAGTGTAGTGAAATTGACAGAGATACAACGGTAAAATACCTCCAAAGATAACATGTAAGGATAAAAACATAATGCGTAGGCTGCTGATAGTACATGATCGCCCAGACCGCGGGTCATCACCCTCCATAAAAATTGACTTGCTAGACAGGAGGGGAACGGCGGATAAAAAGGAAAAACTATGACTGGAAAGATTGCGTGAGACTAGAAAGGCTAAGGAGACGCAATTGGGGGGGAAACGGAGAAAAGTCACGTTTCCCAAGTTGACATAAAGTAAGGAACTCGACAGAAGGGACCTTGGATATGTTACGCCACAGTCATTTATTGGTCGCTTTTGCGATACCAAGCCTTTGATTTGAATTCAGCGGCAGAACGCGGATGTTTGGAATATTACAAAAATTAAAAAGTAACTTTTTCGTAATATTAATGTTAGGAATATAAAAATTAGCTGGCCGGATGGCCCATTCTGAGCAGTGAACTAATATGTTCTTAATTTTACAGACGGATAGATAATATTGAAGATAATGACAAAAGACAGTGTTGTTCACATCAACGACAGACTGTATAGAATAAAAAGTGTCGCTATTTGCACAAAAAAAACACGACCTCGAGACGCAGGTGTTCAAATCTACTTAGTAGGGAAGCGAAGGGACATTGGTGGGAGCTGTGTCTAAATATAACTTTTAACGACAAAATTTTGGAGGGGAGAGAAAGGTTGGTTCAAAAATCAAGTACATTTTGAAAAAAAAAAAAAAACAAGTAGAGACGGACAGACTAACAGATAAACATCCATACTTGACTGAAGCATGACTGAAATGACTTTAGGGTAGGAAATTTGAATTTCAAATAAACCTAGGCAGTGATTGGCCACAGACAATCATTTTATCGGCGCTCAGACGCGCAAGTGGGGCCATTCCTCAATAGTTGTTCGATGATAGACACAGTATTTTAAAGTGTGGTGATTTCCAAATGAAAGAAAGTGAAATAAGTTCAGGGACGCCATACTATAGCCAGCAGCTCAGCTGAGTTTTGCTAGCATTTCTGTGTTCTTTATTCATAATCTGGTAAGATTGAAATTATTTCTTTGTATATTTTTGAATATTGTTTAATGTTCGAGTGATTTGATACTGCCATATCGAAATCTAGCCTTACAAACAAGTAGGGATTTGCTCTAGACCCCCCGCCCAAGTCAGGGTCTAGGGACCAACAATATACATAAACTCCAGCAAGGGTTAGGAAAGACAGATCAAGTGTTGAGAATAATGAAACATATTACCTATCCACTTTTAGGGAAGGAAACTAATAAATATTTTTCAGAATCTATAGTCTGGGAGGACCTATCTGATGTAAAACCACCATGGTAAATGTGCTGTTTGGTCAGAGAGATCTGACCTGTCTGTATGATGTGGTTGTTGTGTCCGTGTTGTGTCCAGACGTGGGTAGAGAATAGAATTTTGACACATAGCCAATACTTTGATTGCAGAGCTGTGAGTTTCAGCTGTCAACAAGGCGGTGTCCATTCAGTTGGTGATCTTACTCGAGTGTATCTGTGCAGTACGTTGTGACAGAGACCACTATTATTGCCCGCCAGCACGGAGAGGTGGGACCACCAGATTTCAGCACCAGAGCTACATATGCAAGATGAGTGAGCCTCTGGTCTGCTGGAAGTTCACCAACGCCTTTTAGTTGCTAATACCCCATAAAATTCCTGCAATTTACTGGACACTGTGTAGTCAATATAGACAGGTGTGATGAGGCCACCCCAACAGCACAAGCATTAACTATCCTCCCAAGTAGATGACTACTAGAACATTTTAATAAAACTAACTAGTCTAGTACTTATATATGTACACTCTTGCATTTATTATGTAACATTACATGCATTTCTTTCATAATTTTTAAATCCTTTTTTTAAAAAAAAAGTTCTGGTCAACATAAAACTTGATCCAGAACAAATAAATGTAATATAATTCTATCAAAAATTTTACACACGTGAGTTAGTTCAGTGTATTTTAACATTTGTTAATATTATTAGTCTGCTTAAATATCTGTGGGTGTATCTATAATTATCACACCACATTACATATCATTACCCTAGACATTTTACATAGATACATTCATTAGAAAGAAAAAAAAAATAAGTGTGAGGTCGTAGTGGTAGCAAGAAAGGCCTTCTGTCAATTCACAACTACATTTTATCTCAGGAGCCTTCACAGCTGGCCTCATACATTACATTTAGTAATATCACCATCATACAATACCATCAAACCCACTACATACATTGGGGTCTTGTCCAGGGATAATTAGCCCAACAGTAATATTAGGATCTCCTGGTTGGAGAAATAAAATTAGGGGAAAAAAAATTGTGAAATTCCCTTTAAAATTAAAAGTGTCCCTGCAGATAAAAGTTGGTGAATCTTCACAGCCAGTGATAATTAATTAGTTAACTGGTTAGTTAGAATTAGTTAGACTATAGTCATAAGAAGTACTTAGTGTATTTACTGGTTAGAGATTTAGCTTGTATATTATTATATTGTCTGAAAAGTATGGCGGAGCTAGCAAAATTCCGATCAGCTGCTGTGCTGACCGCAAAGGAGATGGGAATGGATGGTCAAATTTTAATTCAATATGTAACGGCTGAATGTGATAAATATATTGAAAGGGAAGATAGAAAGGTAGCTGAAGAGAAGAGGTTACAAATTGAGGCTGATAGAGAAATTAAGAGGCTGCAGATTGAGGCAGAAGAAAAACGACAGCAAAGGGTGGCAGAAGAAAAACGACAGCAAAGGGAGGCAGAAGAAAAACGAC
>JAMPIV010006107.1:0-29033 GCA_024509875.1 Oreohelix idahoensis | reverse complement strand
GGGTTTGATGTGTAGTCAGTCCATCTGCAGTTCTATCAGTATTACTAATCTGTCCCACTTAGCCCGTCTTTAGTTCTGTCAGCATTACAAATATATCCCAGTCCGCTCATCTGCAGGTCTTTGAACGTTACAAATATGTTCCAGTTGGCTCGTTTGAAGGTCTGTAAAATTACACATTTATCCCAGTTAGATCATCTGTAGTTCTGTAAACATTACAAATCATTCCCAGTTAGTAGCCTTCGAGTCTATTATCAGAGAGGCAAGACAGTATTGCAAACCGTGTTGAACTGAAGAACTACAAAAGCTTGATGATGAACTAAGCATCAGAGAGAGAAGAAACAACCGAAGACAATCACAAACACTGGTCACGTGCGAAATCTGATTTCTGTATGCCTTGTCACAGTTTTGTAAAGGGTTTCGAAGGAAGGCATTTTTTTTCTTGGTGGAAGGACAACAGCATAATTATTAAAACAAATAATAAATTATATACAAGCTTTTAATTGTATGCATTGATTATTTCCAGTCAACCTACCAAATAATATAAGTATATATAAACAAATAAAAAGATATTGAATACGTTTTACAAATAAACAGTGCACAGGAAACAATGGACGATTCGAGCAATAATAAAGCAAAGAAACTACAAATCCAAAAAAGAATTAATAAATACAAGAAATTCAACAACCAATGAAAATCAAAGGAAGAAAATGGAATAAAAAGTCCTGCTATAAGACTCTCCGCTGAAAGAATCGGTCACACAATGAAAAATTGTCTCAATGGCGTCCCATAGCGATGAATCAAAGTCTAAATAAATCAGAATTTATTTACTTACAAATAATATAATTTCTTCATATACATTATATGCATGTTATAACATTTGAATGTTTTTTATTGTATTTTATCAATATACTTTAAAAAAAAAACATTTCCACCCACTACGTGTTATAAAGTAGTAAATACTTATATGGTTTGTCACTCTAAATGCTAGTATAAAGTTACCCTCTCACTGATATCGTAAATTTGCGCACCAAAATATGTCGTCAATGCTGAAAAATGCTCTTCGTCAAATCAGGAACATAAAGTTTTAAATTTAAAAAAAAAAGATATTCCAGACAAGTATGTTAACGACATGCGCTCTTATTTATACGCACAGACATAAATATTACACAGGAGGAGGAACAGTCGTTATAGAAAAACACAACCATAAACATTAGGATATATATATTGTTGGTTGATGTATATCTTGTATATGACGCTGTCGCTATTCTTGATATGCTAGTGGAAGATTGAGTATACTTGAAATATAACGAAAACCTATCCAACCTTCGGTGAAGCGAAAGTCCTTCACAGGCCTGGTAAATAATTCACAATTAAGCTATTAGCCCTTTTCAGAGAGGGATTGTAAGGCTGAACCCAAAGAGTTCTCTGTTTGTATCTTACGGCTGTCCAGTGTTAATGTGGCTAATTGTCACGTTGACTGATAATTTATTTTACCATCTCGTCCCATTTTTTTATTACTCTTTTAATGTTCTGGTTTCCTCGACTTTTTGTACTTTCTTTCTTTCTTATTTTACCTACGTAGCCCATTATCCCCCTCTCAGACCCCACCCCGCGGCGTTGTTTTCGTTCTGGCTTCATTATAAATTCCCCACTGGTCAGTAGCGGTCTGCGTACGATAATATAACCTAAGCTGCACCTGGCGTTTGTCTGACCAGAGGAACGTCTCTTGCTGGTAACAGTGTTTGATCACGAGCGAAAGGGTTTCTTTTTAGAATCGGACCGATAGCGGGAGGCACCCTTTAAGGTCTGGGTAACCGGTTTCATCTCCGATTCAGGGGATATTAAACTCGCGTTCGTTCTTTGTGGTTGTGGCCCTTGAAAACCGCAGGTAGTCTCAGAATATATTACGTCTATCTATGTAGGAAATTTTATTGCGGTTGTTGTCTCTGAAGTAGTCTCTAGAAATAACTTTTGTCTTACTCATGATTACGTTATCCACCATGCATCTGTGGGAAACAGGCTATGCCAGTCCTGAGGTAGCGTCCCTTGTAGACTATAAAATTAGATAGATTTAATAAGTCAAGCACATTCGTAAAATTGTCATGCCCGTGATGACCAAATGAGACTAAGGCAAAGTTAGAACAGCAGAACTAGATTGTGTTTGCCTATTTCTCGTCATTCTCGGGGTAAGTAGAGATATCCTTATAATATAGCTTTTATACATACCTGATAAGAGTGTGACTTAACTTCATTTAGAGGATTTCTCCCGGTAATTAATTCAGTAATAATGTAGCGCCGTCCACCGCCTTAGTTAACGGGTGACGAAGCCGTCTGGTGTCAGTGTTATTGTTTACAATGGGTTAACGGCACACTTACGATAACAGATACTTACTAGGCGTAGAATCAGTGTAATCCATACAGTGCTTACAATTGGGTTAAGAGTTGGCTAAATAACTGTCATTACTGTAAGGAAATGTTAGCGGTGTGGGTTATTCACTTTATAAAACTGAAAAGTGACGCGTAGGCACCATAACACTGTATTATAGAAGATAGTCACTTATTACTTTCTGACAGAAACTTCTAATGGTTGTGTGGAAATTGTATATGCCTACTTGGAAAGTTAGACACCAGTTTATAACTTTCACAGAAAGCAGTCACCATCCATAGATAACCTTATATCTTGGGTTTCAGTCACAACCTATTATTATAGCTATAACATGACATTTTCCATGTATTACATTTTGGGAGATTATTACTTTCTCTTTATTTTGTGTATCGATCCCAAAAGGGCGCATATCATTTATTATGTAATGTCAAATGTTGTATTTTTATGTAAATTCACTTAATGTTGTAAGATGAATAGCATATCCAGTCAACTAGAACTACAGGGTTAGATATCCCTTATGTTGAATTGGAAGAGGATGGAGTAGATTTTGCTGTCATAACATTTACTGACAGGTACATGTGTGTACAAAATATATTAGCATTTGAAGGCGCAAGCTTATAATTTGTAGACTGGAAGTAACAGGAGAGTGACTCATATAGAAAAGGACAGCCCAAGACTATCATAGCAATGATTAAAATAATTCACATCCCATAGTGGAGCATAACTCTTTAGTATAACGTTATTGTAATTGTATTGTTTGCTTGATGTAAAGGCCGTCTCCTTTTGGATCTCATTTTCAGGACATACCTATTGCAACTGCAAAAGTCCAGTCAGGCGACGAACGTAACATTCTCATCGCTCTCACGGTTAATGCACGCAATTAACACCACGAGTTGTCACCCCTACCTGAAAATACAACCCTTTGTCAACGCCCATCCCTCTAAATGGGAAATAAGCTGACGCAGTGTGTAACGAGCCATAGCAAATCTGAAAATCGTAATTGGCAGTAGTGGTTTCTTACTCGCCTATTGATCACCAGTCAGAGCATTGCAGCTTCAAACATACCTATCAGCCCAGCGTCTCTTTAGTAGAATTTAAGGCACCAGACTTTGTGTGCTTAAACGGAGCACCCAGTCACGAATAAGAGTTCAAACCCAGCCAACCGGATTTACCACCAAGCACGCCAGCCAGTTTTAATGCGCCGGATAATAGCGCAATGTACCATTTGTCCTTAAGTAATCTCGTCTTGTGTGTGTGTGTTTCTGGTCATTTAAACCCCGCACGTATGAGCGGTCAGCCAAAGATAGACAGCGTCATATACAGCCTATCTCGCCATTAGGGTGTCACCAACGATAGCGCCTACAGTGGATTTATTTGTGTTATTCCGTCACCTATGGAGGATATCTACACGTAAAAACACTTACTGGAGCTATTGCATTTGGTCCCACGAAAACGGAAGGATTGAAGACTCTGTTTATTCATTACTGGATTTTCTACGGGTTTTATGTTGGTGGTTTGTGTGTTCGTTGGTGTGTAATTTCGTATGTGTATACTCAATGTGATTATTGAGATTGTATTATGTTGTTGTACTGATATACTTCAATTTCATATATTTTCTTCTTTAATAAATTTTACTCATTTATTAACGCGCTGTTCACGACCCTTCATCCATAATTAATATTATAAGCTCTTTACTATAGTCTCTATTTTTGTTAAGAGAAAAGAGAAAGAGCGGGCGGTGCTTAGACTATATAAGTGTGTTGAGGCTTGGAGAGAGAGATAACTTCTAACAAATCTTCCAGGTTGGTCTTAAGTCCACCCCCTATTTACACCTTTTCTATGTGTAATCTATAACTTTGTCAGTTCACTATCATTGTCGATTTCACTATAATTGTCTAACTCGAAAAATACTCTTACACTTTAACTCAACCACGACACTAATGATCTATCAAGTACTTTTGTCTACATTATCTTAGTCTATATATGACTGATGACTTAGAATGTACGACATGAGTTATGATGACTTTATGTCCCATAATTATAAACAGACATATGAGCACATCATTCACATACACATACTGAAGACATAGACACACATTAGGACATGTGATATTTATTGGACAAGCACCATATACTTGGCTTGTCAAGTTACAGGTTTCAATCCCGGTTGTGGATCCAGTAGTATCTGGATTTGCATTGTGCCTAATATTCCAGGAGCAAACATCTGATTCACATGAACCACCACTGCTAACGTTCCTCCACGTAGTGCTGGTAAACTGTTAGCCGGATTGCCACCGATTGTCAATAAACTTTACTCCTAGCTGGCCTTATTATTGCAGCTTTAATTATTAAAGAGCGTAAGGCACATGTGTGAGTTCCGATTCTATATATATATAGTTCTATCCATACCTGATAACCAATGAAAATAATGATCACGTGAATTTCGCTGAAGTAACTTAGCTGGGAACTTGAACGAGCTAACATTAATTATTGCACAAATCTCCACAAACGTTGACGGCAGATACTAGAGTTAACACATTAACTACCGAATTGAAAAACACACTGTGGCCGAATTAATTTTTTTCCCATTTTCATCCTGTAGGTGTTTGCACAAAGTAAGCTGTAGTTTTCGTAACTCTTTACAGATTTTTATGAATTACACGTCATTTGAAAGATAAATGAATGCACTATTACAATAAACACCGGTTGTAACTCTAATAGAGGTTGTTGCTATTTAACGGCCCTCCGATGGCCGAGGACTTGCAATATTTTCTCAATTATGACTGCTTGCGCCCCATCTCTATCAAAATCACAATTTCAATCAATGTGCACACCGTTTTCACTCTTGTCCTCGTCGCTAGATCAATCAGTCAATTGTTGAAACACGTTTCTATCCTATTCAGCCGTTAGACGAGATGTACACGCATTTTTTGTGGTCCTATCACTAGTTGCCACGGTAAACAGTTTTACACGATTTGGTAACTAACCCAAAACGCTGAAAAATATGAACATAATATCAATTTTCCAGTGTTCTACAACAACCATGCTTTGGGAATTTGTTTTCCGGTGGCAACTTAAAATCTCAAACCAGATCAGAAAGTTTTTCAGTACATTTTTCATTCGTTTTATTACTAAAATTAGATTGGCGCCCTGAGCGGCTTGCGGTCCAAATGTGATTATTTTGTGAGCCGCTGACAGCGGCTTTGCGGTAGTTAATGTGTTAACATTTGCTCAGCTCATGCAGCATCGTTTTCGCTTTCTGAACATCTAGTGACACTACCTTGAGGTAGAAGCATCATTATCATCTACAACTCTGCCAAGAGGAATCTTTGAAGACCCACATTAGTTACTCTTGAGTTTTGGTCACTGTTGGACCACTACTGCAGAGCTAAGGTGAGGAAATCCGTGACAGTGGGAATAACATGCAATAATTTGTACAAAACAATGTATAAATCCATAAAAACATCAGAATGTCATAGGCACATATTTACACTATTCGTTTTCTTGATTTTTGTATTGCAAATTTTGTTATTATGTTATCACAATCTATAGGACGAAGTTATGCTTGACCTATTACTTATTACTTAATTTTGATTGACTTGTCTTCGACTTAAATATGTTAACATGGTGGGAAGGGGGGAAGGGGGGGGGGGGGTCAGAGTGGCTAAGTGGTATGGCGTAAACCTCGTATCCTAGAGGTGTCGGGTTCGATTCCAGTTGAGAAAATATAATTTATGAAAACATTTTTTAGAACCAGTGGTCGTAATGATGTCATACTCCCCCCACCCTGGTCTCCTGGGTAGTGACATCGGATTCCTAGCCTTCTCGGATTTATTATCTTGTAATAAACTTCTTTATGTTTGAAGAAATTGACTGTTTCAACCTAAATATGTAGATACCTTGTGTGTAATTGCTTCGAGCGAGGACTTTTAAATTCACAAATCATTTCAGCGATCCCATCAGCCATCTTGGCTATTTTTGTGCAAGAATATTGTGACGTGAAATAAAAGTGATTAACGCAACTTACGTCACTTAAAAACCAGCAAGATGTCGAAGGTAACAAACAGGGGGACCAAATTGGCCTTCAGAAGCTAATTTACTTGATTTCTTACAACTCGCTTCAGTATTATTATAGCTAATTATCAGGAACAATGGCACACGTGAGCTCGGTCACCACTCTTCGTCCTAAAACAAAAAGAAAAAAAAAATTACACATTAAACGTGACAAGAGCAGTGAAGAAAACGATCAAGATCACTAAAGATAACACCCTGTACACGTCTTCATTGAATATAACTTATAAAAACAACAGGCAGTGTGCCATACTAAATTTCTCCACATTGCTTGAGGATGAGGCACTGCAAAGTCTTTCAAAGATGTACTATGAATGGAATGCAAATATTGAATCAAGAACAGATGCTAGCGGTGCATACGTGGAAGATGTTATTTCCACTCAAGATGTTTTCCTCCATTTTTACAACACTTCTAACAAAATCATGATTCAGGGTTCAGAGACTGCTGTGAAAAATTGGATACAGAAAGATTTAAACAAATTATAGATAACTGCAACCACTGCTGGAATCAGTCGACAGGCCATCTCACCCAACTTAGCTCTTCCCAACTTACCAGACATATCTTCGCGTTGTCAGACACCCGTTGACAAAAATGTAAAACTACATATGCAATGTATTAATGAATGCGACACGTTATCTCAAACTGAACTGAAAACACAAGTTACAGCAGAAACAGAATATGGAATTACAGAGGCGGATCACCATTCACTCACTGAATTTGTTGTTAGCGGTCCAGTACCAATATCACCACAACCCTTACAAGTAGCACTTCATCATGATTTATTTACAAGTATTATGCCTGAGATAGATTCACTTAGAACAGAGCTGAACATCCTCAGACAGTCGTATGAGAAGCTTCAGGCAGAACATACGGTACTTAAAAGTAGCTATGAAAAAAGCCAGCAGTATACGGAAGAGCTTTGTGCACCACCAGAAAAAACGGACAAACTGTATCAAAAAATGAAAAACACTAGCAACGAAACCCAGCAAACCATTATGCAACTAAAACTCCATCACAGCCGAGAAAGTGTCCTGGATTCTCCGAAATTAATTACAGACAATGCAGATAATGTTTGCAGAATCCCTGTAACAATTTCAAATCGGCACTCTCCGCCAAGACGAATAAATCACAGCGTGAGTTATTATCAGAAATCCAGTAATCAGAGCACACAGGTAACACAAGAACGGGCACGTCCTATCACAGGCTCCAACACAAGGATTCAGAATAAAAGGAAGCACCTTATTTTCGGGGACCAGAATGTCAAGGAATTACAAAAATCTAAATTCTTAACAAACGATATCGATTCGGTCACTGTTCGCTTCAAGAACTGGGCATCCACTCAGGACTTGCTGTCACTCCTTAAACGTTTTCCGTCTGATCCCACTGTCACTAGAGTAACTACTCATATAGGTCTATCAGACTCGCTCAAAGATATTGAAATATCCCAAGCAGATCTAAACCAAATCACATCAAAATTCCATTCGTTATTCCCTAATGCGAAAATCTACTTCTCGTCCATTATTCCTCCAGTCAGAGCCCATTACCGCAAATCCATTGATATCAACAATTCTAAACTTAAGAGGCACTGTGTCAAACACAACTATAAATTCACTGA
The DNA here is from genome assembly GCA_024509875.1 of Oreohelix idahoensis. Classification (NCBI taxonomy): domain Eukaryota; kingdom Metazoa; phylum Mollusca; class Gastropoda; order Stylommatophora; family Oreohelicidae; genus Oreohelix; species Oreohelix idahoensis. The sequence goes on along the minus strand of JAMPIV010006107.1, from coordinate 20,960 downwards.
TCACTCCTCGTACTTCCTTGCGAAATCAGGAGCCCCTAAAAAACATCTTTACAGCGGTGATATTGCCTTATCTACTGAAGGAATGTGGCAACACACATCAGGTACCCAGAACGCACCTTCATAGGAGTCGGCCACACACCAGGATCTCAAAATCCAACACGTCATCTATCAACAGTGAATACATGCTTCTCGGATAGTAATTATGACCTTGACTTTCCACCATTACTTACTAATTCTAACAACACCCACTCAACATCATCTCATAAGCAGGAACATCAAATCACACCTGTTCTAATAAATCGCGATGTGCAGGGAACAGCTTGTGATGTCTCCCTACAGCATCAACCACCTATGTTTTCTGCACTTACTCAACAGGAACGATGTGATAGACTCTATCCTCAAAAGTGTACAGACGAAGCAACTCAACAAACTCAGTCTTCATGTCCTGATAGACTCCAACCATCAATGTCACAGACACAAGAAGCCTACCCCCCGTCACCGCATCTTCCTATGTATTAACATCTGTGCCCAACCTTTTCTAATTTCTCGCTACAACAAAGACTCTTAGACTATTTACCTTCTGCCGGGAGATCATTGTTATGTTTAAATATCATAACATTGGTTATACGATCACTTCCTGGTTTAGTGTTTATGTACGGTAGTCCTTGGTTTCAGGAAGTGACGTCTTGACTTCTGCTCAAATTGGTAGCAGACGGTAGTTTGTTAATGTGGGACAATAACGCGCCTCTAGCCGGCATTCGGCTTGTGTCTTTGGACCTGTGAAGATGGCGTGTGTCCGTCTAAACTTTATATCGGCTTGTGTTCATGCATGCTGCCTGTTATGACTCACCTGCATATATATCTCTGTGTGTAAGATCAGTTTATGAATTAGCAGAGTGATGGAGTATTCAGGATGGACGTAAGTTGACGTATTTAATAAACTGTGTGCTTTATCAGCTACAGGACAGTAGCTAGACAAGCTTAGAGAGACTTGATGTCATACATTCACAACAATATGAGCAGCATGGAATAAATGTTGTAAACTGTGCAAAGCAGTAGGCCTTATTTTGACTGAGTGCCAGTGTGCGGGCCAGGCAGAATGTTGTGAATGGCCATATTACCTCCATAAGTATTAATACAATGGAATCAAGAAGGGTATCCCTGCGGCACTCAGTAGTCCTAGGAACGGACATTTAAATAATCTTCGGACTGGAGAAGATAACCAGCCGTAAGAAGTGGAGCCATTCATTAAACCATATAATCCTATCAAATTTGCCCGCAACATCTTAGGGGGCCAAGCTAAGGAGGCTAGAACCACATTTTAGTAACCAAGAAAAAAGTACAAGTATTGCAAGTATGGAAGGGATTTCCATCTATGATGCTATTTAAATGTGCCTCAAAGTGTCACTAATACATAAAAGTGACTTACCCTTACTTATACGTCAAAGGAATTGACTGTATAATATGAATTCAAGTATTCCATTGTGGAATGTGGACCAGAGCGGTGTCCTTCAATTGTCAGCATGAACCAGTCCTAGGCCTAACCATAGCCTAAGTTACGAAACATCACTTCATTCCTTGCTTGGAGAAGTCTCAAGGAGGATTTTTTTTGTGGCAACAGATAAGTGGATTTATAGTTACATACTGCTTGACTGTAGATAACATCTGTTGGCCTGAATTCTGGTTTTGCAACTCTTTGTTTTTATCAAGTGTACTTGTTTGTAATTAATGGGTGGCTGGTGGGACTCGATTTTCCTATTTTTTTACGGCTTCGGCTAGGTCTAATGAGAAAATCGAGCGTTTATTATCTGTGTAATTCATATTGAGGAGCCAGTATATTTTGCTGATTATATAAAAATACTGCCTCATTTGAATTTAGCAGATCCATTTCTGTCTAGTTGTAAAGTCATGTTTGAATATGGTTTGTTGTCATAAGTCCTGTCATTGTCAAATTTTATTTAGTTCTGTGCATTATTGTTGGTGACATTGTGCACTCTACCCTGCCTATCATTTAGTTTATAGATGTCATCATTGTTGTAAAATGCGTCTTGTCTTGTCTTATTGTCATAGAGCATCAGTTTAATTAATATTTATTCCTTAGTTTAACTATTTGAATTTACTTTAGTTGCTCTAACCCTGTCTTCTTGTCATTACATGTCGTAGTCAATATTTTTTCTTGCTGCTCCATATTGTCTATTTGACTACATCTATATTATTACTTACTTAGTCGTTCCTCTTCTACCGTGAGGTGTAGAGGTTTGGAAGAGAGAGCGCCAGACTATCCTATCGGCTGTCTTCCTCCTGGCCTGGTTCCATTCTAGTCCTCGGTCCTTCAAAGATTGTCTAATGTTGTCCTCCCAGCGGACTCTGGGTCGTCCTCGGGGTCTGGATCCCTGGCTCTTTGTTTCTCATGCTTGTCGTGGTAGCTGATCTTCTCCCATTCTGCAGACATGGCCAAACCATCTTAATTGGGACTGTTCTACTTGGGTCTGCAAGGGGTAGGATTTAAGGCCTTGACGTATCGTCTGCTTGCGTACCATGTCTCTTCTTGTTACTTCAATCACCTTCCTCAGATACCTCATTTCTGAGGTTTGGATCTGGATCTATATTATTGCATTTATAAATTGATTTGAGATTGGTGGATTGAGTATTGCATATTTAGCTGACATATTCATATATATAAAAGTTGAAATATTGTATATATATTGAGAATCACAACAATAAGAAACCATGACTTCTTTAGAGGATTTATTGAAGATTGGTAAAGAATTTAATTTGCAAGGTGAAGCCTTGCAAGCTTATGTGGATAAAGAAATAAAGAGACAAGAGGAACTTCGAAAAGAAGAATTGTCTGAAAAAAGAATACAAGAGGATTTAGCTGGAAAAAAAGAGATTAGAAGAAATGGCCTTGGAAATGGAAAAATTGCCCTTTGCTAGAGCTCAAGAGGAGATGACATTTCAACAACCTAAGCTAAAGCTCATGAGGAGATAAAATCTCAACAAGCAATAAGATTGGCTGAGACTGAACTGGACAAATTAAATTACAGCAACCACAGTTGAATCCTATGGTGGGTGATAATAAAAAAAAGATCATCCTACTGCTATTAGAATTAATCTACCAAAATTCAATTCGTCCATAGACGATATTTCGTGCTTTCTAAATAGATATCAGACATATTGTGAGGAATTTAAAATTGACAAATCTACTTGGTCCAGTAGACTTATTAATTTATTGGTGGGTGAACCATTAACTGCAATATCTACCTTAGATGAGGAAACCAGAAAAGATTATGATGCTGTTAAATTGATGTTATTGCAGAAATATCAATTAGATGATGAGGGTTACAGACAGAAATTTCGATCTTTGTACCCAGATTCTGGAAAAGATTTTACTGAATTTATTTCAGCTGTAAAATTAAATTTTTTAAGATGGATTGAATAATCCAAAACTGAAAAAAACTTTTGAAGGATTATCAGACTTGATTTTGAGAGACAAGGTCTTGTCATCTGTTAGTGCTGATTTTCTTGCAATCCTACAGGAAAGAAAACCAGAGAACCTGACTAAACTACAAACTTTAGGGCGTCAATATCAAGTAGCACATCCTAACAGATTATTGAGCAAAAACAGTGTTAAAGATTCATTACTAGCTGCATCTGCTAGGTCATTTCAGGACAATGCACCTAGGTATAGATCAAACAGTATGGACAGGGATCAAAGATTTAATTCATCACATAATTATAGCAAGAATAGAGGTAGATATAACTTTAAAAATATCAACCTCAAAGAAATTTCCATTCCTATGAGGAGGAACCCTTTTATCCACAAACCTCCTTTAAATCAAATAATTGGCAAAATAGAGGAGGATATAACTCTAAACCAAATAGAGGACAAAAATCCTTTTATAGAGGTAATGATCATAATTCAAATAATAAAAGATCTTATCAGAAAAATACTACCAGGTAACCCAGAAACCCTGAACATACAAATGCTGTTGTGCATGATAATAATCATAACCATGATGATACAGTAAAACATGCAAATTCTTGCAGTGTAGACTTAGCAAATAGTGATAACTGTACTAACTGCAATTCTTTATTTCAGCCTCAAGGAGTCCCAAGATTGTTATGCAGACATCCCCTGCCAGTCATTTCATCGTTTGAAAGTACTGGTTCATTAATTTTGAATAGAGGCTTTGTCAATAATCAGTTAGTATCTTTATTATTGAGAGATACAGTGGCAACCACTATTGGAGTTCGCAAAGCATTGGTGGATAAGTCGAACTATACTGGAAAACATGTGAGATGTATCACGTTTGGAGGAACGGTAGAGTATTACTCCACAGCTGAGGTGTTTTTAGATACACCATATTTTTCGGGGAGAACACTTGTTTGTCTTTTGGAGAATCCAATTGCTGGGATCATTTTAGGAAACATACCTAAATTGCATGAATGTACAAAGGAAGATATTCAAAGATGGGAAAGACAACATTTACTGTGTTCTAATGCTATGACTACTAGAGCTCAGGCTCGCATGGAGAAGGATCAACACATACCAATTGTTGATGTGTTACCAGAGGATATAACTGAGGAAATGACATCAAAAGAAGAAGATGATAATAATGATGATAATGAAAATCTTCATCATCAGCAAAGTAATGGTGATATACAGGTAATGGATGATGTCAATACTAATGATGATTCTTTATTTCAGATGGAACTCATTGATAAAGAAACTTTTATACAAATAAGAAAGATGATATTTCCTTAAGAAAATTTTTTCATATTGCTCATTTAGATGATGTAATGGTGGATGACAATGCAAAACACTGGTATACTATAAAGAATGGAATATTAGTAAGAAATTATCAAGATGCTAATTCCATAAAGGAACAGATTATGGTACCAGCTTGTTTTCGTTCATTCGTTTTACGACATGCACATGACATTGAATGTGCTGGACATTTAGGTGTTGCTAGAACAAAACAAAGAGTTTTGTCACATTTTTTTGGACCGGGTATTACGAAAGACGTAAAATTATTTTGTCGTACGTGTACCACGTGCCAAAGCTTAGCAGCTAGGAAACCAAAACATGATGCTCCTATGTAGGCAGCTGATATATCTTTGCGGCCTTTCGCAAAGATGGCCATTGACATTATTGGCCCTTTAAAGGTAACTTCAGCCAGAGGTCATCAATATGTGCTGACCTGCATTGATATGTGCAAACGCTGGCCGGAAGCCATACCATTAAAAAACACTACTACAGTAGATATTGCTGATGCATTATTTTTTATTTTTAGCCGTGTCGGTTTTCCTGAAAACATTTTATCTGACAGAGGAAGTCAGTTAGTTTCAGATGATATGAAACAGGTCATGGATATGTTTGGGATTGAGAGATCCCTTAGTTCAACCTATCATCCACAGTCTAATGGGAAAATAGAAGTTCTCAATAGATCCTTTAAACAAATGTTACATAACATACGGGCTTTAGTCCATTCGAGTTAGTTTTTGGCGCCAAACTAAGAGGCCCAATGTCTATATTAAAACAGCTATTAATTTGAGCTGAGATGAATGAAGAGGTTCAAACCTCATACCAATATGTGGTCAATCTGAGAAAAAAAAATAGACGCATGCCATATAGCAGTAAATTCATCTGAAACAGCAAAGCTTAGGGCGAGGTTGTTTCTGAACCAAAACCGCACAATACGCCAACTTTGGCCTGGTGATGAAGCATACGTACTATTACCCAAGAAAGATAACAAATTATTAGTGTCATGGAGAGGACCGTACGGGAATGTGGAGAAACTGTCTGATGTTGATTATATAGTTTAAATAGATGGTAAAGAAAAAACGTTTCATATCAATATGTTCCAGCAGTTTCATACACGTCCACCACATCTTAGACCAGTCTTTGAAGCTCTTGATGAATCTGTCACTCGTCACTCTTCTTTGGCTGTCATTCATTCATAACCTCCACTCCCAAAGGAGCATAGGCCTTCAACAAACACATGCCAAGTCCTCCTGTCACGTGCCATCATCTCAAGTTCTTTCCATGTTCTCCTCATCATTTTCACCTCTGTTTCCAACTCTCTTCTCCATGTACTTCTTGGTCTTCCTCTGCCTCTCTTGCCCTGGGGTTTCCAGAACAAGGACTGCCTTGTAATGCTATCAACAGGTTTTCTCAGTGTGTGTCCTATCCATCGCCATCGTCTTCTTCTCATTTCTTGTTCCACTGGCACTTGTCTAGTTCTTGTCATCAGTTCCACGTTGGTAACCTTGTCATACCATTTTAATCCCTCTATTCTACGCAAGCACCCATTTATGAAAGTCTGTAGCTTTTTGGTTGTTGTCTTTGTTGTTCTCCATGTCTCTGAGCCATACAATAGGACTGACTTCACATTTGAGTTGAACATTCTTATTTTCGTGTTGGATCCTATTTCTCTTGATCTCCATATATTTCCCAATGCAATGAAAGCTCCTCTTGCTTTTTGTATTCTTATTTTGATATCGCTGTCTGTCCCTTCAACTTTGTCTATATTACTGCCAAGATATGTGTATGATTCTACATCTTGTATTGGTGTTTCTTCAAGTTCAACCCTGTTATCATTACCTGCATTTATTCGCATTATTTTTGTCTTTTCCCTGTGTATTTTCAGACCCAATTGCTGTGACCTCTCATCGAGTGTTTTCAATTTGTTCTGCATCTGATTACGGCTATGGGACAGAAGAGCCAAGTCATCATCAAAATCCAGATCATCCAACTGCTTAGTCAGAGTCCACTGGATTCCATTTCTGTTGTGTGTTGCCGATGATATCATAACCCAATCTATTGCCAGCAAGAAAAGAAATGGAGACAAGAGGCATCCCTGTCGCACTCCTGTTCTTATCCCAAACGGTTCTGTAAGCTGTCCTTCGTGAAGAACTCTGCATGTCATGTCTTACAAGACATGGCTGTCATACAAGAGGAAAATTCAGATTTGACTGATAGAAATGAGTCACTCTTGGTGTTACCTAGTGTTCACTTTTTAGCTACTGAAAGTTGGAAAGATGTTACTATATCTCCAACTCTGTCGTCGCTTCAAAAAGTACAAGCTACTCAATTGCTAGGTTCTTTTGCTGATGTCCTTACTGATGTTCCAGGACATACTGATATCATCGAACATGATATCATTCTCACTGATTTTCAACCTATTAAGTTGAAACTCTATCCTATACTTATACACTTACAGTTAAGGATTAATTAGAACAGATGTCGAAATTAAATGTCATCTCTCCATCTCATTCCCCTTATAGTTTTCCAATGGTCTTGATCCGGAAAAAAGACAAGTCTATACGCATATGCATAGATTTTAGACGCTTAAATTATGTGATTATAACTGACGCGGAACCACTCCCCGTGTTAGAGTCTTTGTTAGACAGACTAGCTTCTGCTACATTTTTCTCGAAATTTGATCTGTTGAAAGGCTACTGGCAAGTGCCATTAACGGAGAAATCCAAGCCTTATACTGCCTTTGCTACTCCCTTAGGTCTATTTCAGTTCAATTACATGTCCTTTGAGTTAGTAAACGCGCCTGCGACCTTCGTTCGCATGATGCGAAGACTCTTCTCTGATAGAGAAGATCTTATTACTTATATAGATGATATTTGTCTGTTTCATCGATCATGGGATGAACATTTGGATGGTATTCATTCTTTACTAAACACGTTACGACGTCATAACTTAACAGCACGTCCTTCCAAAACGAAAGTTTGATTTCAGGAGATTTCATTTTTGGGATATAAAGTAGGAGGAGGTTTCTTGAAAACAGAGGATACAACCATCTCTAGAATCCTAAACCTTGATGTTCCAAAAACCAAAAAACTGGTTAGAAGTATTCTCGGCCTCCTAAATTTCTATCGTAAATTTATTCCCAATTTTGCAGAGATTACGTCTGTATTATCGTCACTTGTAAAGAAGGATTCTCCCAATAGATTTATCTGCAGCCAGTAATGTTGTGTAGCTCTAAATTACCTTAAAAGTTTGTTTTCAAAAATGCCTATATTGAGATTGCCTGATCCTACCAAACATTTCACACTCAGGGTCGAAGCATTGAAATCTTCTATTGGTGGCTCTTTGTTACAGGAATGGAATGGCTTTCTGCATCCCACACTTTACGTTAGCAAAAAGTTGACGCCTACGGAACAGCGTTATTCTATCATCGAGAGGGAATTATTGGCAGTTGTCTTCTGCTTTGCAAAATTACAGAGGTACTTAATTGGAGCGAGTTTTACACTGGAAACAGATCAGAGAACCTTATCGTACCTTAAAACAGCGCGATTCAAGAATGAACTAGCTGCCCGTGCATCACTGGCTCTTCAGCCCTACCAATATATTATAATACCTATCAAGGGAAGCGTGAATGTGATGGCTGATGTCTTGTCCCACTGCATGAAACATCCACTGGCTCCAGTTGACGCCTCATATTCTCCTTCAACTCATATGTAATTGTCAAACATACGTGATGCCTTTAACAAGTGAAGAACTAGGCCACAACTATAAATTTATATGAACTTCTGTTGACAAGTGTATCGCATGATTCAGATAGTACTACCACAGTGCATCTTCATGTACTTAAATAAGTTGCTAAACTACGGACACTATGCCGAGCAACATGATGATGATGTTTTCTACCCAACAGAGGTCAACTTATATATTGAACCATTCAACATAGTGTTTCTAATGCGGTTCTTCAAGGACAATACTTCCATACTACATGCACTTTATATAATAACTCTTGACAAGATGTGATATCAATTCGACGTGTTCAAGACAGATTTCTTGAATTATTCAGTACTTTACTCATTAAAATGGACTGCTAATAACATAAAAAGGGAATTAACTCAGAAACGCTTATTCTGGAGAGTCAAAGGGGACAGAACAAATAAATTTCGTCTCAACTTGGACTTTAAAAATGGAAAGTACAGAATGAATACCAGTGCCTTTCAAGATTATTCCTATTGCACGGAAGATAAACATTGACAGTCGAATTACATGGATACTACATATTTCAATAAACTTGTTCGTCACGTATATGAAAATAACTTTGCATCACCAAAAATAATCTATGCATGCGTGAGAACTGAAGATCTAAAGGATTTTTTTTCTAAACTACGTCAAGGAAAATGACTTTGTTTCAACAAGTGTGATCTATCAGCAGTGACAATAAATAATGAATAACATTAATTGAGTGATAAATAATTAATAAATGGAAACCACAGGAGTGTTTCAGACATAAGGAAATTGATTATTTTATTGTGTTCAGATATTACTTAATATATCTTCACAATACAATTTATTAACATGGTCAGTCATCACATGAGATTACATACATACAAATATTAATAACTATTTTGACATAATGTCGCAGTCACTCATTATGAATTGATAAGTCTGCCTCTTATGATCTATTGTCTCTTTGATTGCTAATTGTGTATTTCATTGATAGATAGGGAGACTTACATGACTGACATGACATAAGGTGTTTGTTAACATGGTGTGCTGTATGAATGCCTTTACTGACATATGGACGTCTTTCCACACTGCCTTATTATGAATATAGTGACCTTACGTTTGTGTCAAAAGAGATGTCTCCGAAATAGACAATGGGTTTAGTAATTTTATTACTGGATTCCACACCTTGTGTGTTTAACTGTCTATTGTGGAGCACGCCTCTAGGTGCTGTATGAATGGGAACAGTTGGGAATATGGATAGTGTCATCTGGTTACTCCAGTGGTTTTGTAGATTGTGCCATGGAAATAATGAAAAGTTCCTTTTCATTATTTTAGTGCAGGGGGGAGTAAATATTATGTTTAAATATCATAACATTGGTTATACGATCACTTCCATTTTTAGTATTTATGTACGGTAGTCCTTGGTTTCAGGAAGTGACGTCTTGACTTCTGCTCAAATTGGTAGCAGACGGTAGTTTGTTAATGTGGGACAATAACGCGTCTATAGCCGGTATTCGGCTTGTGTCTTTGGACCTGTGAAGATGGCATGTGTCCGTCTGGACTTTATATCGGCTTGTGTTCATGCATGCTGCGTGTTATGACTCATCTGCATATATATCTCTGTGTGTAAGATCAATTTATGAATTAGCAGAGTGATGGAGTATTCAGGATGTACGTAAGTTGACGTATTTAATAAACTGTGTACTTTATCAGCTACAGGACAGTAGCTAGACAAGCTTAGATAGACTTGATGTCATACATTCAACAATATGAGCAGCATGGAATAAATGTTGTATACTGTGCAAAGCAGTAAGCCTTATTTTGACTGAGTGCCAGTGTGCGGGCCAGGGAGAATAGTGTGAATGGCCATATTACCTCCATAAGTATTAATACAATGGAATCAAGAAGGGTATCCCTGCGGCACTCAGTAGTCCTAGGAACGGACATTTAAATAATCTTCGGACTGGAGAAAAGAACCAGCCGTAAGAAGTGGAACCATTCGTTAAACCATATAATCCTATCAAATTTACCAGCAACAATCATTCTGGTCAGCATACTCCGATCCCACAACAAGAAAACATGAATATCCCACAACCTCATTTTACCTCCTGCATCATCCTTCACGTCCTAATCTACCAAATTGATACTTTCAACAGCCCTGTTATCAATGAAATTTTAGTGATCATCAATTTCACAAAATATGGCTCCCACAATCACAACGGAATACCCATATCGTCAGGGACTCAGGTTGGGACATCTGAATGTTTGTCATCTCTACAATGTGAGTAAATTGCCTGAAATTACTTCCATACTCTATAATAAAAATGCTTACTTTCATATTTTTGGTGTAACAGAAACCAGACTTAATGAACACATTTCTAACCAAGAACTGCAAATTACAAATTATGAAATTTTCCGTCGGGATCCATCAATTAGGTTTGAAACTGATGTGGCTGCCTATGTGCACACAAGCATCAAAGCTATAAGACGCGTTGATCTCGAATGTCCTGAAGTTGAAAGCATGTGGCTGGAAGTCCGACTCCCACACTACCTCTATATTAATTTGCTTTATATACCGCAATCCGGATGCCAGAATGGAATGGCTAGATCAGTTCCTGGACATGATGGACAAAGTCTGGATAACTTCTGTGGAACTATTAATAATGGGAGACTTCAATATTGATGCCTTGAAGCAAAACGTTAATTGGGATAATTTGTATGCCCTGTACAACCGGAACCAGTTGATATCGCTACCAACCCGTGTCACAGACAAGTCATCAACCTGCATAGATCATCTGTATGTTACTAACACTGCTCACATCATTGAAGTCTGCGTTCGCGTATGTGGTCTGAGCGATCACTACCCCATATGTTGCACCTGGACCAAAAAAGGAGTTCGAATTCCTAAACTCTGTCACCAGGTTGTACAAGCACGAATATTCAAGAACTTTGATAGCTCCAAGTTCTTGTCTGATCTCTTAGCGACACCTTTTGATAATGTCTATGGAGTATCTGACCCGACTGAAGCCCTAGAAATATGGCTGACAGCATTCACTTCAGTTCTTAACAAACATGCTCCTGTGCGTATAAAACGTGTTAAGTCAAGAATTATGCTTCCATGGATAACTTTGGAATACCTGAAAACTAGGCAACAGCGAGACTATTTCAAGAAGATTGGAGACCATGCAAGCTATAGAAAATATAGAAACTTAGCGCAGTACATTTTAAGGAAATCTAAAAGACAGCACCTCAGATCCATTATTGACGACGGCCGGAGCTCATCTAAAATCTGGAGCGCTATTAACCTTCTCACAAATGTACGCCGGCATAACCTCCGACAGCAAGCTACAAACATTAATGCTGATGAATTTTGCCAGTTCTTCTCGTCCATCGCACGAACATCCGGGATAAATCATCAGCAACTGAATTGTATTGCTCTTTCTGATTTCGTTCAATCGAGGTTAAACGAAGCCCACCTTCCTGAATTACCTTTACTGTCAGTCTCGGAGGTTTCAATTTTAATTAAATCATTACCTCAGAAGAAATCCTGCGGTGAATATGGAATATCTTCGAGGATACTTCAGCTTGCAGAGCCTGTTGTATGCGACTCACTCACTTATATTTACAATCTGTGCCCCACAAAGAAAGTGTTTCCTCAACGACTGAAAACAGGCTTAGTGGTACCAGTACCTAAAAAAGGTGATATTAATGTCGTCACAAACTACCGGCCGATTTCCCTACTATCAGTCATAACTAAGCCTCTTGAACGACACATGTATAAACATATTCTTTCTTTACTGAACAGCTACAATCTTATACATGAAAACCAATCAGGATTTCGACCCAAACACTCTTGTCAATCCTTGTTGACTACGATTACCGAAATATGGGATTCTAATATCAACTGCGAAAAAATAAATGGAGTATTATTAATCGACCGTTATAAAGCATTTGACACAATTTACCACTAGTTGCTGACACAAAAGCTTGCGATGTACACATTTCATCCACAAGTCATCACGTTGTTAAAATCATTCCTTGAAAACAGAACACAACAAGTCTTATACAATAATGTGCTCTCTAAATCATGCACCACTACAATGGGTGTACCGCAGGGCTCGATACTAGGACCCTTACTCTTCAGCATTTTCATCAATGACCTGCTCTTGTCATTGCCAAATGATGATTGTCTTATGTTTGCTGTTGATACCACAATGACAGTAGCTGGCACATACATTAACACGGTTCAGTCTCTTTTACAGCATCACCTGGACATTGTACAAGCTTGGTGCACTATTAATAGCATGTCCATTAATACAAGCAAAACTCAATCTTTGATTATCTCAACCCGCCAACAGATTCTGCACTGCCAACCAAATACGTTATCCTTATCTCTAGACGGAGAACTTACGAGAGGAGTTCAGAAAGTAATGCACCACATCGTTTTTCTCAGCTAATAATAAAGACAGAAGCATGAAATTTTGCACACTTTAAATATGGCATGTGCCAAATGTGTGCATCGAATTGCACCGCAACCGGCCAAATAATACGGCTGACCTAAACCGTTGAAATGGAGCGTGATAGCAACTTGCGTTATAAACAGCGAATTGTGATAGAATTTCTCGTTGCAGAGAAGGAAACTGTTGTGAATATTCACAAGCGTCTATGTGATGTGTATGGAAGTTTTGCAGTCGACAGGAGAACAGTCAGTCGCTCCGTTTAGAGAATCAAAGAATCAGGAAGTGGAGATACGGAGCTGCTTGATCGGCCGCGCCGTGGACGTCCTGCCACAGCCACCAACGCAGAAATGTTGAAATGCGCTGAGGGCATTATTCTTACCGATAGGCGGAATCACTACTCAACAATTGGCCTTACAGCTGTCAGTCAGCATTGGTAGTGCTAATGCAGTTATAAAAACTCTCGGATTTTCTAAGGTTTGCGCAAGATGGGTTCCTCGAAGTCTCACAAATGACCACCGATTGCAAAGGAAAGCAATTTTTTCTGAATTGCTGGAGCGTTTCAATGCTGATGGAGAGAACTTTTTGACTAAGATCGTTACAGGTGACAAAGCCTGGGCACATCGTTTTAAACCTGAGACAAAAAGACAGTCAATGGAGTGACATCATCCGCAATCAACAAGAAGAAAGAAATTCAAGACAATTCCTTCAGCTGGAAAGGTCATGATCACTGTCTTTTGGGACATTGAAGGTGTGATTCTTGTGGACGTTATGCCAAGAGGAGAGACAATCAATTCGCAAGCTTACATTAAGACATTAAAAAAACTCAATCAACGTTTTCGCAGAGTTCGGCCGCACAAGAATCCAGCAGACCTGCTTCTCCTTCACGGCAATGCGCGCCCTCACACAAGTCTGGCAACACGGGAAGCAATCACCAAATTGGATTGGACTGTACTACCCCGTCCACCCTATTGTCCCGATTTGGCACCCTCTGATTTTCATCTATTTGGTCCACTTAAAGATGCACTTCGTGGGACAAGGTTTGAAGATGATGAAGGAATGATTCATGCAGCGAAGAAATGGCTACATGATCAAGACAAAATCTGGTACGGGCTAGGAATACATGCACTTGTTTCGCCATGGCATAAAGCCGTACAAATTGATGGGGATTATGTTGAATAATACCGATGTTTACATGACATATCCATGTATATTGTGTATAAATTTCATGCTTTTTGAATAAACAGCTCCTGAGAAAAACGATGTGGTGCCCTACTTTCTGAACGCCCCTCGTATTAAGCAAGTTATGGACCACATCCTGTTGGGTGTGGTCATCGACCAGTCTCTAAGCTGGAAGTCACATGTCTATTTCATCGCAAACAAGATCTTACAAAAATTGTTTCAACTCTCAAAAATCAAACATTTGTTATGTCCGCACACTAGACTTATATTCTATTATGCAAATTTTCAAAGTCACCTTTCTTATTGCTCAAATATCTGGAGTCGCTGTGGCTTGTCGTTTTTGAAACGCCTAGAATCCCTACATAAAAGGGCGCTACGACTTGTTTGCCTGAATGATAACATTCCCAGTGCTCAGCTATTTTCCCAACTGAATATTCTTTCTCTTAAAAAAATTCTTCTTCTTCCAAGATCTCCTGTTTGTGCATCAAATTTTACACGGCAGAACGCCTTCATACTTGCAAATGTTCTTTCGCTATAAGTACTGCTCATATTTTATACGAGGCGACCTACTTTTGGACCTTGCAAAACCTTGAACTGACCTCTTCCGAAGTTGTTTTAGTTATGCAGGTGCTTTAGCATGGAATTCTCTACCCAAGTCTGTCAAAACTGATAATTACACCACATTCAAAAGACATCTGCATTCACATGTCGTGAAATCTTGTACACTCATTTAACGAAAATTCTGTTTCAGTTATTTCCACGTTTCCACGAGCATTTAACTGTCATCGTAATATTTTCATTTTAAATTGAATTTTTTAAAATATTAAGTAGCTTTATTGCTTGACCTCTCTCTCTCTCTCTCTCTCTCTCTCTCTCTCTCTCTCTCTCTCTCTCTAACCCTCTCTCTATGTGCGTGAATGACTATGAGTAAATGTACTTGTGTATGCTCAGTTTCTGATTGTGATGATAATATTAATTAATCCTGTCTGAAGTTGTTAATATTTTAATTTTAATTTGTAAAACGCTGAAAATTGTATTGCAGGGCAGAAATGTAAAAAGGCAATTATGCCTATTTCTTGACCCTAATGAAATAAATATTTCGTTCGTTCGTTCGTTCCTTCTATGTCCCTGTCGTGACGTATGGATGCGAGTCATGGGCAGTGACTACAACCCACAAAAGACAGATCCAAACCTCAGAAATGAGGTATCTGAGGAAGGTGTTTGAAGTAACAAGAAGAGACATGGTCCGCAACCAGACGATACGACAAGGCCTTGAAACCCAACCCCTGTTGACTCAAGTAGAACAGTCCCAACTAAGATGGTTTGGCTATGTCCCAAATGAGAGAAGACCGGCTACCACAACAAGCATTGGAACTAAGAGCCAGGGATCTAGACCTCCAGGACTACCCAGAGTCCTCTAGGAGGACAACGTTAGAGAATCTTTGAAGGACCGAAGACTAGAAGGGAACCAAGCCAGGAGGAAGACAGCCGATAGAATAGTATGGCGCTCTCTCTTCCAACACTTTACACCACACGGTAGAAGAGGAACGTCTAAGTAAGAACGTTTTTTTTCAGGGATGTAATTTATTTTCTATCAAAGGGAGCAATTAAGCAACAAATTATAAATAATAACAATGAAATGTATTGCATATTTTAACACTTTACCACGTGTTTTCTACTCATTATTTAAAATATAACTGTAACTTTGCAAATTTAATAATCAGCTATAGTTAACAAAATTAAAATATAGTGGTGTATGAAAAATGAAGCACAGGTGTTGCCATCAATGACTTTAAAGTGGCTATCGTAATACTTAACTATCCAAGTGTTGACGATTATTTATTGTTAGTGTTGGGTTCCGTCATTGTTGGTTCCAGGGGTGATATTGACTGTCCCATGTGTTCTCCAGGATGATGAGGAAGTTATTAGATCCCTTACAAAACTCAGCAATAACCAACTTTATGGATGATATCCTCATACCGACAGAGACATTTGAGGAACACATATCATCTCTAGGGAGGTTGTTTGACAGACTCAGAGAGGCAGGTTTGACCGCTCGTCCCACCAAATGTTGTATTGGTTGCCAGGAACTGGAATTCTTGGGTCACACAATTTATCAGGGAAACATGACCCCTGAGCCCAAGAATCTGGAAAAGTTGAGAAACGCACCTAGACCTCAAACAAAGAAGGAAGTGAGATCCTTTGTCTCTTTGTGCGGTTTCTACCACTAGTACATCCGCGATTTTAACACAGTATGTGCACCATTGAAGGATTTAACGAATCGTTTGTGTAAAACAAGACCCAGATGAACGAAATTTTATTTTCCTTTCTCTTTGTAAGACGCATTACTATTTATGTGTTTTTGTAATTTTGTTCCATTCCACCACATTAACAAATCAGTATGGACAACGTCGAGAAAGCTTTATCTACCTGTCAGTAGAAAAAAAGTGTCAACCAGCCACCAACTGTCAGGAGAGACAAGAACACTGTAGCGAGTTAATTAAATAATTTATTAAGGATGAATTTTACTGCTATTCTTCATTGTGTGAAGAAACGGACTATCATTGTAGAACACAGGTCTTGGGAACAGAGATTTGCTAAACCGGTTAACTCCTGCTGTCGTAACATAGTCTATTTCTCTCTCCATATTTGTCTCCCATCCCGTCCCTTTTCACTATCTTCTTTTGTCGTCAGTATTTTCTCACTTATACTGCTACTTTTGGAATAATAATAATAGCCCCTTCAGTCATAACTGACTATGGGAATGTGCCCCCGAGGTGGCAGCCACTTAGTGCGATCGGCAGCTTCATCCTCCCATGTTGCTGGATCCATGTCCAGTGCCCTCATATCTCTCTTGCAGACATCTTTGAACCTCAGCTGTGGTCGCCCAACTGTTCTCTTGCCATCTGCTAATTGTCCGTAGAAGATATCTCTTGGGATGCGACCAATTTCCATGCGGCGAACATTGCCAAGCCAGCGAAGTCTGCGCTGTCTAAGCAGTGTATACATACTTTGAAGGCCAGCACGTGACAACACCTCGACATTTGTCAATTTATCTTTCCACAAGATGCCGAAGATGTGGCGTAGACACCGTAAATGGAAGGTATTAAGCCTTCTTTCTTGCTTAGCATAGGTTGTCTAGGTCTCGCTGCCATATAGGAGTGTGCTGGTGACGCAGGCGTTATATACCGCAGCTTTGATCTTCGTTGTGAGTTTGGAGTTTCCCCAAACACGAGATGTGAGACAGGCAAAGGTAGCTGCAGCTTTGCCAATGCGGCTGTCGATTTCTGTGTCCAGTGAGAGTTTGTCATTGATGGTAGACACCAGGTATGTGAAGTGGTGCACAACTGCCAATTCATAGTTATCGATAGTGATAACTGGTGCAGCACCCACATCCTGACTCAGCACATTTGTTTTCTTCAGACTTATTGTGAGGCCAAAGTCCTTGCATGCTTTAGTGAAGCGATTCTACAAGCTCTGAAGCTCCTGTTGGCTTTGAGTGACGACTGCAGCATCATCAGCGAACAACAAGTCTCTTATAGTGACCCATCTGAATTTTGTTTTTGCCTTTAGCCTTGAAAGATTAAACAGACGGCCATCTGATCTAGTGTGAAGGCATATTCCTTCAGTTGCATCTCTGAATGCATGTTTCAAGAGTAAGGCAAAGAAGATTCCGAAGAGGGTCGGAGCCAGAACACAGCCTTGTTTAACGCCACTTCGTATATCAAAGGGCTGTGACGTGCTTCCAGCATATTGGACTGTTCCCTTCATGCCGTCATGGAATGACTTTATCATTTCCAGCATTTTAGAAAATGCAGCCTATTTTCGTGAGGATTTTGAAGAGGTCATCTCTACTAACCAGGTCGAATGCTTTTGTGAGGTCTATAAAGGCGATTTATAAAGGCCTTTTCTGCTCTCTCGATTTTTCCTGAAGCTGGCGGAGAGAGAAGATCATGTCTGTTGTTGATCTACCAGCTTGGTATCCACACTGTGACTCTGGATATATGCGCTCAGCTAACTTGTGTAGTCGCATTAAGACGACTTTGGCAAAAACCTTACCAACAATACTAAGAAGAGAGATGCCTCTGTATTTATTGCAATCACTTCTGTCTCCTTTATTTTTATACAGTGTTACAATCTTGGCGTCTTGCATGTCTTGAGGAATAGTTGTCTCTTCCCAGCACTTGCACAGCATCCTATGCAGGGGATGTAATAGGGTGCTCTTACAGCATTTGATTAAATCAGGAGGAATCCCATCCCTGCCTGGTGCTTTGCCAGAGGCCAGGCTATCAATTTCCTTGCTGAGTTCCTCTAATGTTGGTTCGGCATCCATCTCCTCCATAGTTGGCAGACATTTGACATCATCAAGGGCTGCAGGCGTAACGGTATTTTCTCTAGCGTAAAGCTCAGAGTAGTGCTCGATCCACCTCTCCATCTGCTTACCCTTATCGGTTAGCTTCTCTCCGCTGATGGTTTTTAGCGGTGCCGTCTTACTTTTATGGGGGCCAAGTGCTTTCTTTATACCGTCATACATTTGTCTAATGTTGCCTGTTTGCGCTGCGATCTGGATGCTCTCACTGAGCTGGAGCCAATAGTCATATGCACAGCGTCGAGCAGTTTGTTGAACTTTGCATCTCGTAGCCTTCAGGATCTGTAGGGTTCTAGCACTCGGTGAATGTTTGTATTCATTTGCAGCACTGCACTTAGCTTTAATGACAGGAGCCATCACATCTGATGAAGCATTAAACCAGTCATTTGACTTTGCCGTTTTCTTACCAAAGGTGGCAAGTGCAGTACTTTGAATGGTGTTCCGTAGATGCTCCCAGTGCTCTGTAATAGTATCACCATGTTGAGGGCTACTGAGCACTTTCTTGAAGGTCACAGTAAATTGAGCGATCATGACAGGTTCTGACATCTTGCTGGTATCAATTCGTGGTTTCCCTTCATGTCTGACACGATAGAGTTTTCTTGGTTGTGCTCTGATTTTGCAGCAAACCAAGGAGTGATCTGAATCACAGCCTGCACTATGGTACGAGCGCGTGGAGAGCACAGACCTGAGAAGTGGCCTTCATTTTCATTCATACCAAACCTGCCCAGACATGAAGGCCATGAAACATTATCGGCACCCACTCTAGCGTTAAAGTCACCAAGGAGAACAAGCTGTTCTTGCCTAGGTATGCTTTTGATAACTGCTGCTAGATTCTCGTAGAACTCATCTTTAGCTTCTGAGGCAGAGTACAGAGTAGGAGCATACACACTGACAAGGGTGATGGGACCTGTGCTAGTTTGCAAGCGGAGCGTTAAAAGGCGTTCTGATCCATTCTCCCCTGGTTCAACACTTTTTATTAGCGATTTTTTTACTGCAAAACCCATTTCGTGTTCTCTAGTTTTATTAAGATCTTTCCCTTGCCAATAAAATGTGTAGTTCTTCTCGCTCACCGTTCCAGAGCCCGACAGACGCGTTTCCTAAAGTTCAGCTATGTCCACCTGAACCCGTTTAAGCTCATCATTAACTATGGCTGTCTTCCTTACATCATTTACGTCCTGTAGATTTTCGGATAGTCCTGTCAACTTTTGGAATACTTCAGTTGGATGATATACAGTGTGGCCCAAAAGTCTGTATTCAAAGATAATCGGCAGCTACTTCTATTTGTAAGGATTCCTGTCTTGCGTACATGAGAACGATCTATGTGCGTTCACCTGCTGTTAATGACGAATCCATATTGGCAGTGAAAAACGTATTATGAAAGTTAGAAGAGAGAAAAAATGTATATAAGGCAATTGTTTATATTTCCATACGTATGGCCCACCTCATAGTTATTTACCAAATACTCTGCGTAACCCTGCTAAATGTTTCTCTATCCGCATGTGGTAGTCATATCCCAGGCTCTATCCCAGGAACACCTGCTCAACAGGTACTTAAAATCCCGTATGTCCGATACGTAAGTGTATGCTATCTATTCTGATGTCTATTTATTATATTAACTGTGACTTTCTGGCGTGGAGTTTGTAGAGCTAGGTAGAACATTCCCCCAGTTCTAGAAAAACAAATAATGTGCTTGTATGCAGCATTGTCACCTTAATGAATATGGGCTACTTTCTGAATCGTGTAAGTAGAGAATCAACCTATCCAAGTTAGAACACCTCAGTATCTTAGAAGACATGAATGTAGTAGCTATCGGGTTAAACAGCTCTTGGTGTTTGGAGAATCCACCTGTAAATTACGAAAGTCATTAAATAAAGTGGTCATATATCCAAAAACAAAAACTCCATTACGAATGTGTTTTTCTGTAACTGATGTTTTTCTTCACTGTCAAATTTATGTCCGTGCGTACTTACAATAGAGCTGGTCGTAGACCCGTTTTCTGTGAAGTTTTTTAATACAGTTTGTTCAGACCCGAGTGGAACAGTCACAGTTACGACAGATTGGTCACGTCTGCAGATTTCAGAAGAACGGTTATATGACAAAGCTTTTGTACATGTACTTTTGAGCCCCTCTCTCACTCCTTCATCCGTGTTTTATTTGGCATATCTTATGCACCTTCATTCATATTTTTGCTCCAAAGCCGCTCCCAGACTTGTTTAAGTTTCGCCTGGTGAACCGTAATAATACCATGTTGATTACACAGTTCAGCGGGAATACGTTTATCACTTGAGTCGCCTAGCCACCATTGATAGGAGTGGATCTCTATGGACACAATATGGTCTCGTACGATAGATGAACCGTAGTATAGGAGCCACGGTAGCATAGTGGTTAGTGTACTGGCTTCCTAGCTCAGTGGTCTATGGTTTGATCCCTAGATTAGGTGGGATGTTTTAGGCCGTAAACGGCT